>CABFKC020000012.1:0-108634 GCA_901699155.2 Streptopelia turtur
AACTCCCAAGTCCTTCTCTGCAGAGCTGCTTTCCAGCAGGTCTACCCCTAACCTCTACTGGTGTCTGGGGTTATTCCTCCCCAGGTGCAGGACCCTACACTTGCCCTTGTTGAACTTCATCAGGTCCTTCTTTGCCCAGTCCTCCAGCCTGTCCAGGTCTCGCTGAATGGCAGCACAGCCTTCTGGTGTGTCAAACCTTACTCCCAGTTTGGTATCATCAGCAAACTTCCTGAGGGTGCATTCAGTCTCTTCATCCAGGTCACTGATGAACAAGTTGAACAGGACTGGACCTAACTCTGACCCCTGGGGAACTCCACTAACTACAGGCCTCCAATCAGACTTTGCACCATTGATCACAACCCTCTGAGCTCTGATATCCAGGCAGTTCATGATCCATCTCACTGTGTATTCATCCAGCCCACACTACCTGAGCTTCCCTGTTATGAGAATGTTGTGAGAGAAGGTGTCAAAAGCCTTGCTGAAGTCAAGGTAGACAACATCCACTGCTCTCTCCTTGTCTACCCAGCAAGTCATGCCATCATAGAAGGCTACCGGGTTGGTCAAGCATGATTTCCCTTTGATGAACCCATGCTGACTACTCCTGATAACCTTATTTTCCTCCACATGCTTGGAGATGATGTCCAGAATGAACCAGTCCATCACCTTTCCAGGGATGGAGGTGAGGCTGACTGGCCTGTAGTTTCTTGGGTCGTCCTTCTTGCCCTTTTTGAAGACTGGAGTGACTTGGGCTTTCCTCCAGTCCTCAGGCACCTCTCCTGTTCTCCAAGACCTTTCAAAGATGATGGAGAGTGGCTTAGCAATAACATCTACCAACTCTCTCAGCACTCATGGGTACATCCCATTGTGGCCCATGGATTTGTGGGTGTCCAGTTTGTCTAAATGACCTCTAACCTGATCTTCCTCAACCAAGGGAAAGCCTTCCTTTTGCCAGACTTTCTCTTCTATCTCTAGGGTTTGGGATACCTGAGGGCCAGTCTTAGCAGTAAAGATGGAAGCAAAGGCGGCATTCAGTAACTCTGCCTTCTCTGTATCATCCATCACCAGGGCACCTTCCTCATTCAGCAGCAGACCTACATTTTCCCTAATCTTCCTTTTGTTGCTGATGTACTTGAAGAAGCCCTTCTTGTTGTCTTTGACATCCCTGGCCAGATTTGCTTCCAAGTGGAGCTTGGCCTTCCTCACTGCATCCCTGCATACTCTAACAGTCTCCTTGTATTCCTCCCAGGTGGTTCATCCTTTTTTCCACATTACATAAACATCCTTCTTCCACCTGAGTTTTGACAGGAGCTCCTTACCTGTCCATGCTGGCCTCTTACTCCCTTTACTTGATTTCTTCCTCATAGGGATGTATCGGTCTTGAGCTTGGAGGAAGTGATGTTTGAATACTCTTGGACCCCTCTACATTCTAGAGCCCTATCCCACGGGATTCTTCCAAGCAGGACTTTGAAGAGGCCCAAGCTCACCCTGCTGAAGTCCATGGTTTTAGTCCTGCTTATTGTCCTCCTTCCTCCATGCAGAATCATGCACTCCATCATCTCATGGTCAATGCAACTGAGGCTGCCCCTAACTATGACATCTCCAACCAGTTCTTCTTGGTTTGTTAGGACAAGGTCCAGCAGCACACCTCTCCTTGTTTGCTCCTCCACCATCTGTGTCAAGAAGTTATAATCAGTGATCTGTAGGAACCTCCTGGACTGTGCATGCTTAGCTGTGTTGCACACCTAGCAGATGTCAGGGTGATTGAAGTCTCCCATGAGAACCAGGGCACGTGATTGTGAGGCTACTTCCAGCTGTCTGTAGAAAGCCTCATCAACTTCCTCTTCCTGATAAGATGGCCCAACTCAGGACCCAATTCGTTCGTCATCTCCCCCTAGGCAGAGTTCAAGACATTCGAGTTGCTCTGTCACATGAAGTGCAACTCCTCCACCTCGCCTTGCTGATCCGTCTTTCCTAAAAAGTACATAGCCTTCCATGACAACATTCCAGTCATGTGAGCTGTCTCACCACTTGTCTGTAATAGGAATGAGAACATGGCCCTATGAACGCACATAGATTTCTAATTCTTCCTGTTTATTCCCCACGCTTCAAGCACTGGTGTAGAGACACTTCAGGGAAGTACTCAAGCATGCAGATTTCTCATGAGGGGTGCAGAAAGATCCACCACAGCCATGTATACCCTTGAGGTGGTTGGCCTTCTGGTTCTCATCTTGGGAGGCAGCTAAGGAATATTTGTCACTGCTCTGGTTGGTCTGGCATATTCCCCAGCTGGACATAATTGCGTGAGCTTCACCACTTTGGACCCCACCCCTCAAGCTCATCAGTTTAGAGCCTGCTTCACCTTGCCCCTCTATGCTTGCTGTCTCATCCCACAGCATGCCACAGGTGAGCCCCATTACATCCCCCTCCCCCATCATATCAAGTTTAAAGCCCTGTCAATGAACCCTGCTAGCTTGTGTGCAAAGACCCTCTTCCCCTTACGTGTAAGGTGAACTCCACCCAACACCAGCAAACTCTGTGCCATGTAGGCCATCCCATTATCAAAAAAGCCAATAATGTGGTGGTGACACCAACCACAGAGCCATGTATTAATAGAGTACACCCATCTGTTTCTTTTAATGTCATTGCCCATGACTGGAAGAAGAGAGGAGAAAATAACCTGTGCTCCTGATTCCTTCACCAACTGTCCCAAGGCCCGAAGTCTCTTTTAATTGCCCTTGGATTATGGGTCGCAACCTCATCACCACTCACATGGAGGACCAGTAATGGGTAGTAGTCTGAGGACCGTACCAGGCTAGGAAGTTTCCTGGTGATGTCCTTAACCTGGGCCCCAGGAAGGCAACAGACCTCTCTAAGAGGAGGGTCCTTCTGGCATATTGGACCCTCTGTACCTCCCAGAAGGGAGCCACCTACAACTATAACCCTTCTTTCTTTCTTGTGGAGATGGTCATAATATGGGGGTTAGGCCTTTCAGATTGTGTGAGCACTTGTGGTGCAGATGGTCCTTGGACTCTGGCATTCCCTGCAGCCTGAAGTCTGGACGGCTGCATGTTTCCATGGCAGTTCTGTCTGGGTTGCTGCCTCCTTCATAGTAAATGCAGGGGACTTATCTTTACTCCAGGTGCCTACCATAGTAAGGCTCCTCCTGCGAGGGTGATAAACACTAACTGAACTAATCTCTTGAGCTGCCAGAGCTTCCTTGCCCTCTACTGCTCGCCCTGCCTGCGTAAACTGCTGTACAGCCTCACCCCTGTTTGCTGGCCCTGTTCGCTGTGCTCCTGGTTGCCTGTGCTGCCTAGGAGCCATTTAAATCTCCTGGCAATGCCCCGTCTGTGTCAGCCTCTCTCATGAGATCTGTCGCTTCTTGGCGTGAATGCCAGAGCTGCCTCTTCCTCGAGTTTCCCTGCCTCCAGGAAGCCCACTGTCCACCCCGCAGGAACTAGCTGATCTGGTGCTCAGCTGCGGGAACTAGCTGTTGCAGCCGCTTCCAGTTTCACCGCAGTTTTCTCCAAAGGCTTTGAGTTTGTTTCTTCTTTCAAATCGCCTTATCAGTGCCACCATCTCTGGCCAGGGATCCCAACTGCCTGGCTTCATTGCCCTCTAACTCCAAACTATCGGCCCCACCATCCCAGCATTGAATAGGCCAAGCGACAATTGGCTCACCTTCATGACGGCTAAAATCTTGTTTCACACCTTTCATCTCCTTCCGAGAAATGGAGTGGACTGTTACCTCTGGTTCTACTGAGACTGTAAATTGGCTAATTGAAGGAACTTCTAAAACCAGATCAATTTACAAGTTTAGAAGCAAGCAACCTTTATTGACGCATCGGTTCCCACAGGTATCATTTTTGCCTAGTGGGGGCCCCAAACAATTCCCAGACACAGGTTAGATCTATACATATCATACATATTCATTACATTTCCAAGAAATCCTTTGCATATGCATTACATCCCTTTGTTATTTGGCTTGTAACCTGCTTGCGCTGCTGTCACCACCTTATCTTCTGAGAGCAAGGGCATTGTCTCCTAACCTTCTCCTGCTTATCTTAACAAATACCATTCTTGTGACTTAATGCCTAACACCTAACATCTGTGAACCTTATTCTTATTAAGTTAGTAAATGCCTAAAATCTATGACCCTAATTCGTATAGACTTATTTTATTACTAATTGCTGATTTTAGGTATTTCTTCTTCCCCTGATTGTTCTATTCAAAAATAACCTCTCCCTGCTCTTCGTCTTCACCTTCCTTCACAACGGATTCTAATTGCATTTTGTGTTGCCTCCTGGTTACAGGGGCAACTGATACTGCTGAAGTCTGAATGGCCACATTACCTATTGTGGGAGTTTGAGTGGATACAGTAACTGTTGTTGGAGTTGGCATAGCTACGGTGACAGTTGAAATTGCAGTGGCCACAGCAGCTGTCATCAGCATTGGCGTGGCTGTGATGCCAATTGTTGGAGTTGCAATGGCAACAGCAACTGTCATCAATGCTGGCATGACTGTAGTACTGACATTAGGAGGACTGAATGGCTGCAAGGCCCATGGTAGGGGTTGCAATAGCTGTTGTAGCCATCATCAGAGATGGAGTGATTAGAGTGATCACTGTCAGGATTGCTGTAACTGCTTTGTCTGTTGTGGGGGGTGGGGTTACTGCAGTGCCTCTGGCAGGGGTTGCAGTAGCTGTTCTCTCTGTCATCAGAATTGGTGTGGCTACAGTGTCTGTTATCAGGCTTGCATTGGCCGTAGTAGCTGTGTTAAAGGTAGCATGGCTGCGGGGTCTGTCATGAGAGTTTGAGAGGATGCATCGCTACTTGTCTGGGTTGCAGTGTCTGCAGTATCTGTCTTAGGGCTTGCAGTGTCTACAAGATCTGTTGCGGGGGTTGCAGTGGCTGCAGGATCTGTCACGGGAGTTTGAGTGGCTGTGGTGCATGTTGCTGAAGGTTCAGTAGCTGCAATACCTGTCACATGAGTTAGAATAGGTGTAGTCCTCCTAAACAGTTTTACCATCAGCAAGGACTAACACACATTCCAGGCACCCAGTAATACTATAGAATCGTAGGATCAGAGAATGTCCTGATTTCGAAGGGACCCATAATGATCATTGAGTCCAACTCCTGTCCCTGCATATGACAACTCCACAGTTCACAATATATGTCTGAGGGCATTGACTAGTCTCTTCTTTAATACTGCCAGGCTTGGGGCCATGACTACCTCCCTGGGTAGTCTGTTCCAGTGCTCCACTACGCTCTGGGTGAAGAACCTTTTCCTAATGTCCAACCTAAACCTCCCTTGGCACATCTTCCTGCCATTCCCTTGGGTTGTTCTGTCATTCGTTGCCAGAGAGAAGAGATCAGCGCCTACCCTTCCTCCATCAACTTGTAGGGATCTAGCTGGAGTAGCAAATCCCATACAAGTTCCGGATTCATTGGGAGTTTATTGTTCACGCAGCCATGGTTTTCTAACCCAGAGCTATGGGGGCCCTCAAGTCCATCTTCTGTGTTGAAGACCGAGGTGAAGAAAGCATTAAATGTCTCAGCTTTGTCTATGTCCCTGTTAATAAGGTGACCATGCTCATTGAGTAATGGGCCAATGTTATTTCTAGTTTGCCTTTTGCCATTAATATATTTTAAAAAGCCTTTTTTATTGTCCTTCACAGTACTGGCCAGCTTCAATTCTAATTGAGCTTTGGCAGCAAAAATGTCCTCCCTACAGTGGTGAGCAGCATCTCTGTAGTCCTCCCACGATGCTTGACCTTGCTTCCACTGACCATATAATTTATATTTTCACTGTATTGCAAGAAGAAGATTCAACCAAGCTGGCTTTTTGCCTCACCCACTAGATTTTTGGCATTTTGGAATTGCCTGGTCCTGTGCTTTTACTAGGTAAGCAACCAACACTGATGGACCCCAACACCTTCAAAAGTTTCTTCCCAGGGAATCTTCCAAAGTACTTCTCTGAGCAGCCTGAAGGCTGTTCTCCTCATATCTAGTGTTAAGGTCATGCTGGCAGTTTTCCTCTCATTAGCACAGATTTTTGAACCTGACTGCTTTGTGGTCGCTGTGTCCAAGGGAGCCAGCAGTCACCACATCTCCCACAAGACCCTCTCTGTTAGTGAGTATCAAATCTAGGAAGGCACCTTTCCTGGTTGGTTCTCTTAGTACCTGTACCAAGAAGTTATCGTCCAGATGCTTTTGGAATCTTCTGGACCTGTTGGTGACAGCTGTGTGAAATTCCCAGTTGACATCTGGCAAGTTGAAGTCCCCCATAAGGACAAGGGCAGGTGACTTGGAGGCTTCGCTTAGTTCCTTAAAGAATAACTCATCAGTGTCATCATCTTGGCTGGGTGGCCTATAGTAGACACCCACAATGACTTCTGCTTAATTTGTCTGTCCCTTAATCCTTACCCAGAGGCTCTCAACTTTGCCATTGCCAACTGCCAGCTCCATGCACTCCAGCCCCTCTGCTATATACAGTGCCACCCCCCCTGCCTCTCCTACCCTGCCTATCACTTCCATATAGCCTGTAGCTGTCCATCATGGCACACCAGTCACAGGATTCATCCTACCAGATTTCACTAATGCCAGTGATATCATATCCCTGGGACTGGGCCAAGGCTTCTAGTTTATCTTGCTTTTTCCTCATGCTGTGTGCATTAGTGTAGAAGCACTTCAAGTGTGGTTGATTGTGCCTTTCACCTCCTGGCGCAGTCTGAGGAATCTCACTGTCATGCATCTCCTCAAGCTTTGGTGTGCTATCCTGCTGCTCATCACTGACCAGCCTGGTAGTGCCCCCTTCCCCCTTCCAATCTAGTTTAATGCCCTATCAATCAGCCTTGCTAGCCCATGAGCAAACACCCTTTTCCCTTTCTGTGAGAGGTGCATTCTGTCAGATGTCAGAAGACCTGGTGATGGACTAACCATCCCATGGCTGAAAAGCCCGAAGTTCCATCGATGACACCAGTCATGTAGCCATGTGTTGATTAGTTGGGCCTGCCTGTTCCATTCTGTGTTCCTGCCCACTACTGAAAGGATGGAGGAGAAAACCACCTGAGCCATTGATCAACCGCCCCAAAGCTCTGAAATCCCTTTTGATTTGCTTAATACTTCTTTTTCCTACCTCCTCTCTGACAACATTAAAAACCAATAGCAGGAAATAGTCAGAGGACCTTACCAGCTTGAGGAGTTGTTGAGCCACATCTCTTACCCTGGCTCCAGGGAGGCAGCAGACTTCCCTGTGGGTTGGGTCAGGTTGGGATATTGGGCCCTCTGTTCCCTTCAGAAGGGAGTCGCCTATGACAATTACCCTTCTTTTTCTCTTTACATGTGTGGTTTTAATGGGTTTGCTGGGTTTTATGTGGGGCCTAGGTTGCCTAGACGACCCTTCTTTCCCCTAAAGGTCTTCATCAGCAGCTTGCCCATCCAATTCTAGGGCCTCATATCTGTTGTATACAGGCACCTGGGAAGGTGGGGCAGGCTGAGGGTGTGTTCACCTGCCACCCCAAGCAGTAACCAATTTCCATTCTCTTCCATCTGCTGGGTCACCCCTTTCAGCCTGGTGGCAAGAAGGTAAGGGGTCCTTTGTATCTGGTGCCATGGTTGGCTTCTGCTCCTGCCTTGGGGATGGTAGAGTGTGAGTCCACCAGTCTGTCTTCTTTTCTGACTCTCCAATGATCTTCAGCCTGGACACCTCCTCTCGAAGCTATGTCACCAGGCTGAGCAGCTCCTTCACTTGGGCACATTGCCCACAGGTGAACACACTGATGCCATCAGTCCCTGAGCAGAAACTTGGGCACACTCTGCAGCCCGGGACCTGGACAGCTGCATCTTCCCTCCCAAGCTCAGTTTGGGTGGCTGCATCAGTTCTTGCAGCCAGAGGGACCATGAGGGATGCTGAATGCACAGCTCTTCTCCGTGTGGATACCACACCTGCTGTACTTCACTCCTTGCTAGCGGGTCGTAGCCTCATAGCCTCCGTATGAAGTAGTGAGGTCCTCCCCGCTCACCCTTCCGTGCAAACTGCCTCACATCTCTTTGCTACACTCATAGTCACCTGCACTCCCTAGGGGCCGTTTAAATCTCCCCGTCATGTCAGCCTCTCTTGCAAGATCAGCTGGATTCCGGGTGGTCTCTCTGCCTGTCCACAGATTTGCCTGGGTCCGGGGTCTGTCCCTCTTGCCTCCTTGATCCATGCTCTGCAGCATGCTCTGCAGCAGAACTTAGTGCAGCTGCCGCTGTGCTCCTCACTGACCAAGAAGCTTCACTCGGTTTCTCAGGGATATTAAAAATTCTCAAAAGCATCTGTAATTTGCCCTAATGAAAAAGGCAAAGAGTAGTTGAACAGCTCTGACACGCGGAAAAGAACTTTACAACCTGGGACGTTATAAAGAAGGTATGTTTATTCAGCACTGGGCGCACAGGGGATCGCTCCACCACAGACATGCGTGCCCTATAGCAGCCGTAAACTTGGTTAAATGCTGTAAAGTATTACATATTCATGAAAATTCTAGGAATGCCTATACATATTCATAACCTTTCCCTGAGAAGGCGGGTTCTTATTACAATGAGTTCCAGGAAATCATTTCCATAGTCTCCAGCTCCTCCTGGTTGCACCTGTGCAGTGCCTCCTGGTGGTCGTGGGCCAGGGTTTTCTGGATGAAGGCTCATAGTCTACCTTGCTGTGCACTTTTTACCTTTGGCCTGGTATGCTGAGTTGGCCGAGGCTCAAACTGCTGAGCTGGTTATAGCTGGATTGACCTCCTTCTCTGTGCTGAAGACTCCCATTATCTCGTCCACCCAAGGATGCAGCTGGGCCCTTATCTTTGCAGGGCCTGCAAAGTTGTCAGCAAGTCCTTGTTTCTCACACCATAGATTACACAAACCTCTAAGCTAGGCAACTGCTATGTGGTTAACCCTTTAAGTGTTAGTTCCCTCTATCAGCTCTTCTAAAAGATCACTCCTCTAACCGAAAAAAAACAAAAGGTACAATTTTATTTGTTTTCTCTTACTTCTACCAGAGGGCTCCAAAAATACATGCTCCTGAAGTATGGCAACAATGAATATAAATACACCATTGGTTTACCTATGACTATATAGAGCAATACTATACAATCCAGTAACAAAGCAATTATACCAACTTTATTCCAACTTCCAGAGATAATGTGCTGCACATAAACGCTAACAAGAAGTATCCACCCCCAAAAAAGGCATCATTGAATACAACCAAGTGAGCAAATAATACAAATAATACCAGATTTGCAACAGCATCCTTCAAATCAAGATAATGACTGCAATCTGCTTTAACATCACCAAATGACCAATGAAGCACACAGATCTATCATTTTCTCACTCCTCTGAAACTTTTAAAGAAAAAGCTGATACTCTTTCAGGTGAGATTTCCGAGGTCTCCTCCCACCAGAGGCAGGATTAGTGCTTGGGCTGCTCAAATCGGGAGTCTGATGTTCTCCTGCTTGCACTACCCAGGAAGCTGATTAGGCAAATTGTCAGAGACCGCTCTTAGCCCTCCTCACTTGCCCCATGTTATTTGGGCACTAATAAATCTGTCACCATTTATCACAGGGCAACAATAAACCATGGCAGATGCTCTCTGTTAACCCCCTGCCCAACCCACTAAGGAAAGGGAATAGGAGGAAAAGGGAGAGACACAAGTTGGAAAGTTAAAAATGCTTTACTAATGCTACTAATAAATAGAGAAAATAATGCAAAATATACAAAACCAATATTGAATTTCCTGGCATAGCACAGCGGCATAAGTAACTTAGGCTGCAAGCTGTGAATTTTTGAACTTTCTGCCTGGTTAGGTGAAGTGGAGGGGTCATGGTTGGATCAAGGTAGAAGATAAAGGAGCTTTTGATCATTAGCAGAAGCTACATCCCAAGAAATAAGTAAAGGAACAGAATGGCGCGTCTAAAAGAAGACGAGAAACAGAAGAATGTTTCCGTCCATGCCAAGGACTTATTTTTCTCCCCAGCTGCAAGTGCAAAATAGCAACTGAAGGACAGGACTTTGACTGACATTTAGTCTGGTTGGTAAAAGGCAAACAACTACCCACAGAGATAAGAAACGGCTCGCCTGATGA
The DNA here is from genome assembly GCA_901699155.2 of Streptopelia turtur. Lineage (NCBI taxonomy): Eukaryota > Metazoa > Chordata > Aves > Columbiformes > Columbidae > Streptopelia > Streptopelia turtur. Next base: position 10,117 of record CABFKC020000012.1, read on the forward strand.
AAATGAAGGGATCCAATGAAGAATGGGAAGATCCCAGACTCTGATTTTACAATTGGCCCAAACTGACATGCAAGGTGTGGGAAACTTAGAATGTAAGGGTATAATTGCCCAAGGTTTTCTTTATTCAAGGTCCCTCTACTAGAGACACCCAGCTCGAGCTGCTCTACACTGTACCTTACAAATTACTTATTATTGAGGAATTCCTGGAATGAATGTCTGAGTCTCTGCTTCAAGATACCTAAGGCAAATAAACTTCCTTAACAGCCCTCAGGGACAAGGGAGAAGAAGAACAGAACTGGCAGATTTTTAAGGATGCTTTCCATAGAGCACAAGAGCTCATGCTCCTCAGGTGTAAGAAATCAGGAAAGGAAAGCAAGAGACTGTCATGGATGAGTCAAGACCTGCTGGTCAAACTAAAGGGCAAGAAGGAAATGCACAGGTAGTGGAATCAGGAACAGGTATCCTGGGAAGAGTATAGGGATGCTGCCTGGTTGTGTAGAGATGGAGTCAGGAAGGCTAAGGCACCGCTGGAGCTGAACTTGGCAAGGGATGCAAAGAATAAGAAAAAGGGCTTCTACAGGTATGTCAACCAGAAAAGGAAGGTGAAAGAAAGCGTACCCCTCCGATGAACACAACGGGCAAACTGGTAACAATGGACGAGGAGAAGGCTGATGTATTCAACAATTTTTTTTGCCTCCATCTTCACTGGCAACCTCTCTTCCCACACCTCACGATGGACCACAAGATGAGGACTGAGGGAGCCAAGTTCTTCTCACTGCAAGAGAAGATCAGGTTTGTGACCACTTGAGGAACCTGAACATACATAAGTCTATGAGACTTGAGATGCATCCCAGAGTCCTGAGGAAATTGGCTGGTGTAGTTGCCAAGCCACTCTCCATGATATTTGAGAAATCATGGCAGTCAGGTGAAGTCCCCAGTGACTGGAAAAAGGGAAACATTGCACCCATTTTTACGAAACATAGAAAGAAGGAACCTGGGAACTACTGACCTGTCAGCCTCCCCTCTGTGCCTGGGAAGATCATAGAACAGATCCTCCTAGAAGCTATGTTAAGGCACATGGAGGACAGGGAGGTGATTCAAGGCAACCAGCATGGCTTCACCAAGGGCAAGTCCTGCCTGACCAACCCAGTGGATGACAGAATAACTATATCAGTGGACAAAGGAAGGGCTCCGAATGTCATCTATCTGGACTTTTGTAAGGGCTTTGACACAGTCCCCCACAAAATCCTTCTCTCTAAATTGGAGAGATATGGATTTCATGGGTGGACTATTCAGTGGATGAGGAATTGGTTGGATGGTCACATCCAGAGGATAGCGGTCAACAGCTCAATGTCCGGATGGAGATCGGTGACGAGTGGTGTCCCTCAGGGGTCCGTACTGATCTGTAAAGATATAAGCATAGCCTCTCCCCCAGGTTATCAATTGATGTGACTTTTTCCATTGACCATTAACTAGTGATTTGACCATCACAGGGAGAATTTCGGCTGCACCACTTAGATATAAGTGATTCATCACACAATGCTTTTGGCAATCAGTTTTTTGGTGTTTCCCCTACCTCTCCCCCTTTTTGTTTTTACAAAAAACATTTCAGAATCAGATGCATGCGTTGGACCTTGACTACATACTCAGAATCACAAATCAAATTTAGAGGTTCCTCCTTAAAAAGCTCTAAGTAATGTAAAGCTGCACCAAACTTTGCTAATTGGGTTGAACCTTCAATAATTTTTTAGAGAGTAATGCCAATTGTTATCTTCACACCAGACCACTACAGCTTTATGAGACTTCCCAGAACCATCAACAAAAACTCTGCAAGCATGTGGGATCAGACCAAATACAAGTATGGTTTGTGACCTGATGTTAAAGACTTGCAGGTTCTGCAGCAATTTACATTTAGGCATGCCAAAAACTGTGCTGTTAAGAAAACCAGCTAGTGCAATTTACAAGGACATAGATTGAAAATAAAAAAATAAAAATCAGATTTCACAAATGGTACATATATGACAAAAGGGCCATGGCCTGTTAAGACCTGAATCCATTCCCTGCATTTTTTGATCAGAGTAACAATCGGTATATCAGTCTGTAAGCATTCTCATCATACTGTCCCACAATAGCCACAGGTTGTTTCTGTGTTGTAGCTATAAACAGACAAATCTGCAAGTCCAATTGAATGCAGTGAGCTTGTAAGGTTGTCATAAATTTATTCATCGAAGTCTCTAACACCATTTTGGCTGTCATATTTACTGGATATTGTTTTCCCTTACCAGATCGAAGACCTGTTTCAGATCTATCAGTGTAGTGTTGGCTTTACCGATACTTCGGCTGCCAATACCGATGGAAATACAGCATTCGAAAATTTCTTGGAGATTTCTCACTTGCAGCAAGCAGATCTGCACCTTCCAAGCACCTTCTTATGGGACATGCAACTAAACAGAATTCTCAGAAAACGTTATTTGAGCTTACAATTTACTTAACAAATCTTGACCTAAGAGAGGTATAGGGCTTTCTGGCAAATACGAGAATTCATCTGTTAAAACTTTGTTCCAAATTTGGCATTCCATTGGTTTCAAAAAATGGCCTGCCTTTCTCTCTCTTTCTTTCTTTCTTTCCTTTCTTCCTTCCTTCCTTCCTTCCTTTCCTCCTTTCTTTCCCATAACCTCAAAAACTAGCACAGTGAATTTACTAAGAAGTCTCTTACAACTAGTTACCACAGAATAAGTCTATTAAAAAAAAATTTGGTTTAATTTCCCAGCTTCATTAGAACTATGGATCCACTGGCGATGCCTTTAAATTTCACCCTCAGACTCCTTCATTCAGTATTACAGTTCTCTAGCAGTAACATGGCTGGGGGTGGGGGGCAGGGGGGAATAAAGCCTCCCTCTCGCCCACATCTGAGATGGCAAGATCTCCAGCCCAGCATGAAAATAAATCAGTCCAAACTCTACATCAAACCAGCCTGGCTCCACTCCACACTCTAATTAGTACCAATCTGACCCAGAGAAGCATTCATCACTCTGACTTTCCAAAGCTGACCAGTGTGAAAAGACCAACATCAGCAAGGAGGTAAAATGATGAGCTCTTTCCCCACATGTACCAGAACCTAAGAAATGAGATGGGAGCAAAAAGAAACAGCACTGACAACCCCTGATTCAAATCAAAGAAGCAACGCAGTGCCACAAGAAGGATGGATGACAATACTCCAGGAAAAAAAAGACAGAGAGGGGAGAGGAATAAAGCCTCCCTTTCTCTGCTTAGCAGCGGGCAACCAGGTTTTTCCAATTTTTTTTTTTTCTTTCTCTTCTTGCTGCAGTTTAGATATAGCCAAGGCCATGCAGGTGGCACAATCACTGGTGATAAGTGGGAGCTGACCCTGGCAGACTCCTTGATTACAATGAACTGAGTTTATCTTGCAGCTTGACACAGGCCTGAAATTTATATTCAAGCTGTTTCTTTGGATCTTTGGGTAGTGCTTTGCCCCATAGTAACATCTTTCGTCTTTCATAAAGTCAATTCCAGAAGGCTAATACCCTGCTTCTTCAGAAGCAATTTCCATGTAGGTAATATAAATACCCTCTTCTTTAGAGAGCTTCCCTCCCAGGTTCCCAGTGGCTCACCTTCCACTCCTGGTGTCGATGTCTTTTCAGGGATCCGGATCTTTGGCAGGTTTCCCTGCTGCTCTATCAGCTGCACCGGGCTCTGTCTCCCCAGCTCATCATCGGCTGTCACAGCTCTGCCACTGTCTCTTCTTCATGCAGGATTCTTCTTTATGCAGGATCACGTTGGCGTGTTTGAATCACGTAGGGGTCACCATATGTCGTGGTTGAGATGTACAAATGACACAGACCAAGTTCTTCTTATGTACAAACAGCAGTCTCCATTTATTGCTACAAACGCTTTTTTATATAGCCTTTACCAGCTCAAGTGTCTTTTTGCTATTGGTTACAGGCTACAATAGTAACATATCATTGGCTAATTTTGCTGTCATCAATGTTACTCTTTTACTCCCTTCTATCTCACAGGTACACCTTAATATCTCCAGATACTCCTTTACTCCCATCTTTCTCACAGGTAGGCCTTAATATCTTCAAGGCTAATTTCTGTTCCCATACCCTCTGTCAGGGAATCCACGGACCTGCCGTAGTCCCCCACGTACACCCTCGGTCTGACTCCAGTAGCTGGCACCAAATCCACTCACGCCATTCCCCCTTGTAGCTGGCACTTAGTCCTTGCAGCGCACATACACACAGATTCTGGCGATCAGGCACAGGGCTCAGCCAGACAACTGTACTGATCAGTATCATTTTATACACAACCAGCTTGTTTTATACCCTTTTCTGTCTACCCCCCTTCCTTCTTCCCTGCTCTCCCTTCCACCTGCATGTCCCCTGTATTGGATTTGCATGGCAAGGTTTTGGTAGTGGGGGGCTGCAGGGGTTACTCTTTTCATAATTTCTACTGTCAAATAGAATGGATGTTCACATGAGAACTTCTTGCTGCACTTTTAGATAAAGACAAGGACACACAGGTGCCATAATCATCAGTACCAAGTGGGAGCTGCCTTCAGGCTCATGTTAACAATGAACTGGCTGAGTTTATCCTGAGGCCAGAGAATTTGAACAGCACAACACAGGCCTGAAGGCCAAGCTATATGTGCAGCACAGCAGAGCACAGGCATGGGCTTATTCAGGTGTTATGGTTTAAACCCGACAGGCAGCTAAGCACCACAGAACTGCTTGCTCACTCGGTGGGATGGGGAGGATAATTGGAAGGGTAAAAGTGTAAAAACTCATGCATTGAGATAAAGACAGTTTAATAAGGAAAAAAAAAGCCCAACAAATAAAAACAAAACTGAGAAAAACAAGTGATGCAAAAAAACCCTAAAAGTGATGCAAAAGTGATGCAAAGTGATGCAAAAAAACCCACCACCAGCTGACCAATGCCCAGCCAGTACCTGAGCAATGAGCAAAGGCAGCCTCAGCAAAACTCCCCCCCCCCAGTGCAGTCATTAACACTTAAAAGAATGAATCCTGTTGGCGACTGCTAACCTAAAGATATGTGAATCCTATCAGTTTTAGGTCAGTCTGTTCCTCTAACAAAGATGAGTGATTTGGAGAACCTCCCTATTCAGGATCTACAGGTACTACTGTCCTTGCAGTGTAGACATTCTGGAGCCTGCACAATTAGTTGAGTCTTGTTTAACATATATCTTGAGACTGTTAGATAAAGTGTCCTTTAGCTGAACTTCGCTCATTATAATACTAAAAATCACACCCCCATTATGTTCCTTATGTTCATATGTTCTTTATATGGAACAACTACTTGATGTACAATGGATTTTCAGTCAGGATCATTACAGGGGTCATATTTGATTTCTTCTTCTGAATCTTTTTTACTTTGTAAAAATAACTGAATATTTACTGGAGTAGAACTTAAATCTGATATTCCCACACTCAGTGTGAACATTTTAATTAGCAAAATTTAATTGTGATTTTGCACTTTATCTCTTTGGAGCAATGAATGTTGAATGACATATAATGTTGAACTCCAACTCTGAAACTCAATCCTGTGTGTTCAATAACTCGAAGATATACAGAGAGAGAGTACTTAAGAAAATGTTAACTTGCATTTGGAGAAGGGAGTCCACTTCAGCTCTAAATCATGCCTCACAGGGAATTTGAAAACAGTTTAACCCCTGGATAATTGCATACAATGGACACAGAGTCCAAAGTTCTGATATGTTTGGGAACCTGGATTGTGTTTTGCAGGTATGACAGAGAGAATCCTCTAGAGACTTATATGTGAGTACTTGACTAAATAGCTGTAAATTAGCCATGTAATCTGAGCACCCCTCAGCACAAAGCTGGGATGAGCAGGCCTCGCGTGTGCACCTATGGTATCTGTGGTGCCGAAGCGTCGTCTTTGTGAACATGGACACCATCTCGGCTCACTGGTGTCACAGCCAGGCCCCACAGCGGTGCCGAGCCGTCATGCTCCCTGCCAACTGTTGCCAGGCAGCAAACGCACAACCACGCTTGGGAGAGGCAAGGAGCGCCCCGCTCTACGCTGAACACCACGTCCATAAAACCATGGGGGCTCACCCGGAAGCGCTTCTATGACGGCAGTGATGGGTGCCGTGGTTGCTTTCAGGTGTGCAATGCGCTTCCTTAGTTAGGTTTCTCCGTTGTGACAGGTTGGCACCAAAGACATCTTCCTCCGGGTTCGGCGCCTGCTGGTCTCTGATGCGGGGCTGCTTTCCTTCATCCCGGCTCAATCTCTGTTACCATTAGTCCCCTCAGCTTGCTGAGTGATGCTGTTACGGGGCTCCAGAACCACGGGACTACGGTGGCGGCTGACGCTGCTGCTGATGGCCTGCGTGGCACGGGCCTCTGAGATCACTTTCGAGCTGCCTGACAACGCCAAGCAATGCTTCTACGAGGAGATTGTCCAGGGCACTAAGTGCACCCTTGAGTTTCAGGTGCTCCTTGCTTCCCTTGGCCTCCGGGAAATCTCTTGTTATTTCATATTTACTGTTAATATTAGAGTTTTAATAACTTAATAGCTATATAAATTGGTGGGCACTCAATCTATGTTATGTGAACAGCCTATCTGAAGTGTTGCTTCTGATGCTTGGTACCTCTGAATAAATATTTATAGCCTTATATATTTGAATAGATATTTAAATATTTCTAATAAAATGTCTACTATTTTAGAAAGCTTCTGTATGGTGTGCCTTTGGATAGAAGTCTCTTCATCCTTCAGGATGCTTTATCTTAAAGGCAAGAAGTTTGGAGCAAGGATTAAATTTAACTAGTAGCCTGAGAGTCATCAGAATAGTAAGCTATGAATATCTAAACTGCCAGTTGCTCTTGCTGTGGAGATAGGATAGCTAGTCTGATTCTACAGAATAATGTGCTGTAGACCAACAATAATCAAAGACTGACAAAACTTGAGAGAATTATTATGAAGTTTTGAGGTTTTTGTAGGCATAATCTGAATGTGCTGATATTGGAAAGAAATACTTTAATTAGTTGTGCAGGAGTGAGCAGCAGAACCTCTAGAACATAGCTCTGTTGACATGCACATATGAAAATGAGCCAGGCTATAATACCTGTTCTACTGGACATATGCCATCCCTGCAACATAAAGTAGCTTGAACTAATAGGCTAGTTAGACAGTTTAGGCCGTATGTAAAGGAGCTGTTTTATTGCATTTTGGTAATCTCAACTTGCTGAATAAGTTTCATGGATGGGCTTGTGGATATAGTAAATTACTGATTTATTACAGTAATGTCTTTGCTCCATCAAATTTCATCTACTCTAGCATTTGCTATAGTACCAGTATCTTAAAACGAAGTAACTAAAACTTCCTTCGTAAACTGTTAGGAAACATAGTTGACATTATGTATCCTCAATTTAAAAGTTCTTATTTTTGAATTGTTCTGTGAGTCTTCCATAGGATGAGGATTTTTGCAAACACATATTGAAAGATTTTTAAATTAATGCATTTTATTTTAAAATGTTTGTCAGATCAAACAATTTGCAGTGCTGGTTGGGGGATAGCGCTGATTAAGATGGTTTCTTGTTTTCAGGTGATCACTGGAGGTCATTATGATGTTGACTGTCAGTTGGAAGGTCCTGATGGTGCTGTATTATACAAGGAGATGAAGAAAAAATATGATAGTTTCACATTTACTGCGTCCAGAAATGGAGCATACAAATTCTGCTTCAGCAATGAGTTCTCTACTTTCACACACAAAACTGTACTTTGATTTCCAGGTCGGAGAAGATCCACCACTGTTTCCTAGTGAGAACAGAGCAACTGCGCTTACTCAGGTAAAATATTGTTGTGTTTGACAGCAGCTGTTAGGTAGACGGACAGTTTTTCAAATTCAACTGCATTAGATATCTATATCACTGTTGAAAATGAATGGGTTGGAGTTTCTTTAAAATAAACTGAGTTACTAAAAGTGAACCTTTTCTAAAAATTAGGATTTACAGAATGCAGAGCTGAGGAGGGATTACCAAGTGTTTAAGTGGAAATTAGGGAAAATATACAGTGGCCTAGAGTTTAAGGGAACTTTTTTATGCTGTGGTTCTATGTCTGTGGAAGTGTGTATTTTATAAAGTGTAAAATATCAATGGATCAGGGTTTTCAAAATTCCTGAACTTTGGAGAAACTTTGAGAATAATTTGGTTTTATATTAAAATACTTTAGTCTTTTTTGAGGGGAAGACTTGCATGGTTGATCTCTTATGTAACAGTCACTTTTTAAAATGGGAAAAGAATTCTAGCAAAATAAACAAATGAACAAAATCAGTCATACTTAACTGGCTTCTAGATATGTAATTTATAAGACACTTCAGTGGCAAAACAGTATTCTTGCTTGAGACTTATTTTCCTAATGTTCCCTTCTTTCTTCAGAATTTGTTTTGTACCACTTCTGTCCAAACTACATCAGTCAGCTTCACTAGGAACAGTCACTTCTCCAATTCTCACTAGCATTCTTACACTGTTACCAAACTTCACTTTAAGCAACCGTTTTAAGATGCTGGATGCGGCCACTATTTTACTAGTTTGAACTCAGTGGCAGAAATGCCATTTCCCAAATATCCATCTTGCTCACTTGAATTTACCCCATGTAAGTCTGCAGTGGCTGAAGTTTTATATTAAGTAGGTGACTTGCTTTGAATTCAGTTATAAATCTTAGCTCTTTCTTCTCATCACCTTTCTCTTCTGCTTTATGTTGCCTTTTGATTCTTGATCTTGTAGCTCACTATCTCCCTGCACTCTCTGTGCATTGTGTTACATGTTTTTGATTTTTGTGTATTGGGAGGGGGTGGGGTGTGTATTTGGGGGGGTTTGTTGGTCGATACTTTGACACCAGTAGAGAGTATTGAGAACACAGAACATGCAGATTCTAGATCCAGCATCTTTGCAGGCTATGGGAGAAAGTATAAGAAAAAGTTTTTCACTGGGTTGTAGCATATTTAATGTAAATCAGATCTTTGGGAAAGAGGAAGTTAAGTTTCAAAGCATAAAACATCTTTGGTAAGTAGATTCTCCATTGCAATTTTTTTGAGGCTTGTAGTATGACCAAATTTGGACAGACTTTCACAGGGACTGTAAAAGGTAAACCTCTGAAACTGGACCTTGTTTAAATTTAAGGTCCCTTTTACAGAGTAGGGGAGGGCTATATAATTTAGCAGTGAAACAAATGGCAGAACTTAATGCATGAAATCTCCTCCTGAATTTTGTTTAGAATATCTTGGAGTTGTTCAGACATCTGTCCTGAAAGTCATCAACTTGAAAAGCAGATTTGACACACATATAAGTAACTGACAGTGTTTTTTATTAGGGTGTCAAACACCACCTTTTATAATAGATTGTGCTTTTGATCTTCGGAAAAACTGATTTTTTAGGGGATAGTCAGTTGGTTAGTTCTAAAACATAAGTATTTTGAAGATATTTGTTAATTTCTTGATGGTCAAAAGACAATCATGGGTACTGACTCTTACTTTCAGAAGATAAACTAAAAATGGAAGAAGCTTATGTGTAAAGTGATCTAGGTCTTGGAATGCTCATAGTTCTTAGATTGAAAAGGTTAAGATTTTTCAGGTTAGAAAAGGGAACGTGATTTTTATGATAGATGACAAGTGCAATTGGGCAATTTGATCTTGAGTGTTTGTTATATGAATATGGTAGGGAGCATCCAGGAACACAGAAAGATGAGTTGTCCTTTCTCTAATCACTTTTTACATATGTGACTAATAGAAGGGTCTTATGCCAAAAGAATGTGTTGTGGTCAGCAATCTCGATTGCAGGCTTTTGTGAAACTGAAGTTTGTGAATTATGTGATGAAGAATCGCACACTTCTGAAATGTAAAAGTGTTTTAATATCTACTATGCACATCTTAATGATATAAGAAACTTTTTAGCTATCTAAATCTGGAGAGAGATTTACTGCTTGTTTTGCTGGTGTATGTGGAATTAACAAATGTTGGAATATGGCATATTTCAATATGGTGTTTATATTCACTTTTGTATCCAAACATGCATGAATTTTAATATTCAGATTGTGGTTCTTAGAGTGCATTACTTTTTATTTGGTGTGCAGTTTTCCACACTTTGGTACTTAAATCAGTCACATTCCTGTGTGTAAAACTTGATTAATACGTTAGTTTTATGGTATTTCAGTCTGACGGTGGACTGAGATAATCTTTCATCTGTAAAGCTATGTGAATCCGAATTTTAAATATCAAACCACAAAACTTCACAGAACAAGCATTAGCAGGGTTCTTAACTGAGCTGTGTATTTGTTTGCTTTTCTAGATGGAGTCTGCATGTGTTTCAATTCATGAAGCTTTGAAGTCTGTCATTGATTATCAGACTCATTTCTGGTTCAGAGAAGCACAAAGCCGCAGCAGAGCAGAGGATTTAAACACAAGAGTAGCCTATTGGTCAATAGGGGAAGCAATCATTCTTCTTGTAGTTAGTATTGGGCAGGTATTTCTCCTCCAAAGCTTCTTCTCAGATAAAAGAACCATGATAACTCATGTTGGATCATAACTGGTACTGATAATGTTTCAGGTCATTGTGCTATTCCCTTGTGAAATTACTGTTCTCCAATTAATTGTAGGTACAAAGAACTAAATATGTGAAACATCTACATGTCTACCCTTCCTCATTAATTAAAAATCACAAAACATACACCAGAAGTTATGAAAGGGACACTCAATTTTTAAATACAGAGTGAATTAGTATTTTCTGATACTCATATTAAATATCTGGCAGTGACCAGCCTCTCTTTGGTTTTGCCAATTTTAATACAAATTGAATTTGACTTTACTGATAATATTACCCATCTGTGGTATAATGCTTAAAAAAAACCCAACAATCTAGTGTCTGATGTGAAATACTCATGAAAATATGATTTTACTTTAATTTTCAGGCTGAATGTATTGGATTATAAACAAGCTAATGTGCTGAACTAGTTGCAAAATGTATCACACAGTTTTGATTTGATGTAACAAAAAAAAAAAAAAATTGTATCCTTTGCTTATCCGTAAAACTGTTGCAAGGTTGATACTACATGATGGTGCAAATTTTCCACCTGACTGGTAAATCTTCACCTTCAAAACCTGCTAAATTTTATACTTGAGTGTATTTGCTTAAACACATACTTTACTACATTAAAATATAATGCGCTTCCTCTTTTACAGTGTTTTACTAAACAACTTCTAAACTGAGACTACTCAGGAAATGTGCTTTTTCTATTAAAAAACTTAAATCTTCAAGTTGTTTTTAAACATGAAATAAATTATTGAATCTTGTAACTGAAGCTGTACAATCTCTGTACTTGTGCTGGTGATGCTTGTCAGATTTAAGACCAGAGTTTGATTATTTTTTTTTCAAGCAATACAGCACCAGCACTAGACACTTATATTGCATCCATTAGGCACCTGCAAAGCTTTTTATTAAATTGTTTTCCTATTAAGAAGCCCATTTGGTATTAATACTGCATTGTGTGAGTGCTGTGATACATTGGTGCACTGATACATTATGGCCTTGTGCATGTAATTGCCACTCTTTTCTGTTAGTGATCAGGAAATGTTATAAATACTTTGAGTTATTTTTTGGTAGATTTGTAGCTGCATTGGTTCCACTGCTCATGTCTTTAGTTTTTGTATTGTAATAAATCTTGGTTTGGATGAGGAGGATAGTAAATGTATGTACATAAAAGTAGCTTGAACTGAGCAGGTCAAAATAAGGCTAAACTTTCTCAGAATGTTCTGGAGGAATAAATGAACTCTGACCAATTTTTAAGTGCACACACAAAGCTAAGATTAAAAAAACATGAGTTACTAACTCTAATTCAAAGGACTCCACTTAAACTAGTTTTCAGCAAGCAGAGAAAGAATGCTAAAACCTCATTAATTGCCTGTATTATTTCCAGCAAAAAATTGACAAGTTTTACACATGCACATGTCCAAGTGGCACTTGGACACTCTGGATAATTGATCTAAGATGACCTCACTTTAAAATGGTCTGGTAGTTAAAAAAAAAAATCTCCTTGTCTCTGTTTTAAACTGATAAACTACTCTTTCAGAACTGAAGGAAAATACTTTAATACTTTAAAAATTAGTTAAAAGGCAACAGGGGTATTAAAAAGTTTAATGTATATTATGTTCAGAACTATGTATAATGTCCTTCTATCTTCTACTGAACTTGCAATATTGCACTCGAATTTTTGAGGTGCAAGCTTTACTGAAATTGTAACAGAATCTCAAAAATCAGAAAACAAAGCTGTTTTTTTTTTATGCCTGCACTCAATATTCTTGATTGTACCTATATGCTTTATCCTTATGTTTTAGCAACTGATCTTCAGTATTTTCTTGTTTCATTACATAAATGGTGCAGTTCAGGTACAAGAGCCAGATAAAAACATGATTTAATTTTGATAGTGTCCACTATAATCTTCTGAAGCCTAAATATCACTTTTTGAGTAGCTTTAATCGCAACAAAAACATTTTTTTCAAAAATTGAAAGTTTTTTTTCCAATAAGTCAGTTCTGTATACTGTCAACATTTGTAAACAATGGGGTAAGAAAAGTATTACCTGGCTGTCACATACATGTCTCTAATTTTTCTTAAAGTTTGGATGTGTTGAATGGCACTGTTTAGCTCAATATCACTCCTGCTGAGGTTTAGTGGACTTGAATTTTGCATTGAAGTTAGGTATCTGAACCAAACCTCTAGTATAATGCTGCATAATATGCACCAATAGCTTAAAAATAGCTTAAAAATGCCCAAAGGGGGTTATAAAAAACATAATGCACACTTTAAAATTTTATATATTTTTTCTAAAATAAGTGATAGGTATCATGTGTTTTATTATATCCTATTCACTACAACACTGGGTGACTTCTAATTTTTTTTTTTTTGTTAATCACAGAATCACAGAATCGACTGGGTTGGAAAAGACCTCAGAGATCATCGAGTCCAACCCTTGGTCCAACTCTAGTCCATTTACTAGATCATGGCACTAAGTGCCATGTCCAATCTCAGTTTAAAAACCTCCAGGGACGGCAAGTCCACCACCTCCCTGGGCAGGCCATTCCAATGCCTGACCACTCTCTCTGTAAAGATGTATATATGAAAATAATAGTTCAGTCAGTGGTATGATATGCAACTAAATCATCCTATATTGAGATGCAACTGCATTTGAAATTGTGAAAGGTTTCAACTATTCCTTGGATGTTCTATGTCTACATAATTTCTTTTCATGTCCTGAAATGTTAGTTCTTGTTTTAGTTTGAAGAGGGAAAAAAAAAAAAAAAATAAAAATTTGAATAAGACAAAAAACCCTTCTGAATATTGTATGGGGAAATTTAATATATGAATATGATCTGATTTGTTATTCAAAGCTTTTTGGGAGAATAATGTTCCCCTACCAAATAAATTTTTTTTTAAAAAAAGATAACTCGGCCAGTATTTTAACACATTATCTTCAAAAGTGTCAATCCACCTGACATTTGATTGTTACTTCTATTACTGTACACTGAGAATTGTACAAGTCGACTGCAGTGCATAATTAGACATGCTTTAGGGTCATTGGAAAAACTCAAGTTAGAGCAAGATGGTGTGGTTATTGATTCTTTGCTCAGTGCATGCAATAGTAACTAAAAATCCTACTCTAACAGAAACAGGTTTAAAGTATTTGACCCTGATGCCTGGAATGACGTGACCTATTGTATCTATTCCTGAGTTAGAAAGATGTATCTAGTGATGTCTAATTATGGGGTACAAACTTGAAGTAATTCTTACATAGTAGCTAGATGTGTGGTTGGAGGTATTTTATATTGTGTAGCTTATTGTGAATTTTAGCACATACCACTTTGACAACTTTAAGTTTTAAAAGCCTGATATAGTAACCATCACTGATATGTGGGCACCTTCCAAAATAGCTTTTTGCCTCCTGTTTTTTCTTTTCTGATGTTGGTTGCTCTACGTTCAAAATCTTTCAAGAATATTTACACTAAGTGGATTAAAGAAAGTTTTTTGGCTAAAAATATGGGTAAATTCTATTCTTTCTGTGACATGTTACAGTTATAATCAAGTAGTGGTGTGTGGTATTTTTAGGTGCCTGGCACCTCAGGATTGGAAAGTAGCTTAAGATTGTGGTAGTGTGCTGCACTCGGGGAGAAGGGGAAATGAGGGAGATGGATCTCAATAAGAAAGGTCTGACAACAGATGGCTTAATAAAATAGCTGTTTTAATGTGATAGAATAAAAAGAAGAATATAGATAGTAAATCTTATGTCCCTTTGGATGCTGGGAACCCCATGCTTGTGAAGCACTAGATGGATTTTCCTGCAGCACACTGCACAGATTCTGTCCATGGAAAAGTTCTTCCTCCCTCCCATGCTATGGTGCCTCTTATTTTGTGTAACAAACATAATCCTATATCTTCTCCTGACAGGCTGGAATGTCATCTGTCATAACACCTGCCAGTGGCATAGTACAGGCTGGCATGGGGCATTCCAGCAGGTTCCTTTACAGTGCCTGCTCATGCTAACATGTGGGCTTTACAAGCCTCAGGTAGGAGGCTGTGCTGGTTAGAAAATAAACCTTTCTTTTTTGTAGTTAGCACAGTCATTATTTGGATTTAGCTTGAGAACAAGATGATGTTAGGTTGATGCAAAAGTAATTGCAGTTTCGGACTGTGAATTTTAAATCATAACTAGGCTCAAATGTATTTATTACTCAAAATAGGAACCACTACAATCAACACATTTTTGCTAATGAGAAATAAGTTTGTTTATTCCTGTAGCCTAAAAATCCATGCTTTGAGATTTGACAAACGCTTGGAAAGCATTTTCTGCACCCTGCTGGTTGTTCAAGCGTTTTCCCTGCAAAAAGTTGTTGAGATGATAGGAGAAGTGGTAGTCGGTTCGTGAGAGGTCAGGTGAATATGGCAGATGAGGCAAAACTTTGAAGCCTAATTTGTTCAACTTTTGAAGCGTTCGTTGTGTGATGTGCAGTTGAACATTGTCATGGAGAAGAATTGGGTCCTTTCTGTTGACCAGTGCTGGCTACAGACATTGCAGTTTTTGGTGCATCTCATTGAAAACAGTTGTGTGAGGTGTGAGCAGGTGCATGACCTGCTCAGCCTGGTAGCAGAGCTGAGAGAGGAGGTGGAAAGGTTGAGAAGTATCAGGGAGCTGGAAAAGAAAATTGACTTGTGGGATCAAGCTCTGGCTGCCTGGAGGCAGGTAAGACCACCAGCAAGAAATAAAGATCAAAGGATTCCTGTATTCTCCCCTTGCCTGACTGAAGAAGGCAGGTCAAGGGAAAGGGATGAACAGAAACAAGTCCACACTTGGGGTGGCAGGAGAAACACCCCCCACCCACCCCACTTTCTCAGGTGTCTCTGTCCAACAGGCATGAGGCTCAGGATGTGGAATGCAGCAACTTCAGGAATGGGGGGAAATGGCAGCATATTCCCATCCAGGGTAGAAGGAGGAGGGTCCCTGCTGTGACCACCCCACCCTCGCAGGTTCCCTTGCAAAACAGGTATGAGGTCTTGCAAGTGGAACCAGACAACAACACTGAGGGAGGTGGTTCCACTAAGTTGGAGGTGCTGCAGAGGATAAGTCACTCTGCACCCTCCATCAAAACAGCTCCCACCAAGAAAAAAAGGTGGATTGTGGTTGTAGGAGACTCCCTTCTAAATGGAACAGAAGGCCCTATATGCAGGCCAGACCCACTTGTTAGGGAAGTTTGCTGCTTCCCTGGGGCCAGGGTTAAAGATGTAGGAAGGAAACTTCCTGCCCTGGTTAGGCCCTCAGACTACTAACCACTAATAATTTTTCAGGTGGGCAGTAATGAAAGTGAAAAGGGAAAACTAAAGATGAACAAGAGAGACTTCAGGGCCTTGGGATGACTGGTCAAGGGATCAGGAGCACTAGTGTTCTCCTGTCCTCACAGTTGCAGAGAATAAGGAAAGATACAGGAAGACTCAGCAGATCAATACCTGGCTGCAGGACTGGTGTCACTGGCAGAATTTGGGGTTTTTTGATCATGGGTTGGCTTACATGGCACCTGGTCTGCTAGCAACAAATGGGATGCACCTGTCTCAAAAGGGGAAAAAGATCCTGGGGCAGGAGTTAGCAGGACTTATTGAGAGGGCTTTAAACTAGATTTGAATGGGGGAGGAAACCAGATGTGGCAGAGGCATACCCAAGGGCCACACGCTGGTATCTGAAGGTGGTGCTGGCGTGGCTGTTCCAGTGGAAACAATGGCTCAGCTGAAGTGCATCTATATGAATACATGCAGCATGGGAAACAAACAGGAGGAGCTGGAAGCCCTTGTGAAGCAGAAAAGTTATGGTTTCATTGCCGTCACAGAAACATGGTGGGATGACTCTTTTAACTGGAGCACTGCAATGGATGGCTATAAACTCTTCAGAATGGATAGGTGAGGAAGGAGAGGAGGTGGGGTAGCCATGTATGTTAGGGAGGGTTTTGATTGTCTGGAACTTGAGGAGGGTGATGATAAGGGTTGAGTGTCTATGGGTGAGAATCAAGGGGAAGGGCAACAAGGTGGACATCCTGGTGGGGGTCTGTTACAGACCACCCAACCAGGATGAGGAGGCAGACAAAATATTTTTCAGGCAGCTGGGAGAAGTCTCCCGATCACTAGCCCTTGTTCTTATGGGGGACTTCAACCTACCAGATGTCTGCTGCAAGTACAACACAGTGGAGAGGAAGCAATCTAGGAGGCTCCTGCAGTGCATGGAAGACAACTTCCTAACACAGCTGGTTAGTGAGCCCCACTGGATCTGTTGTTTGTAAATAGAGAAGGACTTCTGGGCAATGTGTCGGTTGGAGGTTACCTTGGGTATAGTGATCAGGAAACGATTGAGTTTACTATCCTTGGAGAAGTCAGAAGGGTGGTCAGCAGAACTGCTACTTTAGACTTCGGGAGGGCAGACTTTGACCTATTCAGAAGGCTGGTTGGCAGTCCCTTGGGAGGCAGTCCTGAAGGACAAAGGAGTCCAGGAAGGCTGGTCTCTCTTCAAGAAGCTAATCTTAGAGGCATAGGAGCAGGCTGTCACCATGTGCTGGAAGGGGAGCCAGTTGGGAAGAAGGCTGGCCTGGCTGAATAGAGAGCTGTCGCTGGAACTTAGGAATAAAAAGAGAATTTATAACCTTTGGAAGGAGAGGCAGGACACTCAAGAGGAATACAAGAAATCTGTTAAGTTATGCAGGAAGAAAACCAGAAAGGCCAAAGCTCAACTACTGCTGGGCCTGGCCACCGCTGTGAAAGGTAACAAAAAACATTTCTATAAATATATTAGCAAAAAGAGGAGGACTAAGGAGAATCTCCATCCCCTGATAGATGCAGAGGGAAACATAGTGACAGAACATGAGGGAAAGGCTGAGGTATTAAATGCCTTCTTTGCCTCAGTCTTTAACAGTCATAACAATGGTGCTCCAGGTATCCAGCCCCCTGAGTCAGAAGACATGGATGGGGAGCAGAATGAAGCCCCAATAATACAAGGGGAAATGGTTAGTGACCAGCTACACCACTTGGACACCCACAAGTCTATGGGGCCAGATGGGATACATCCAAGGGTGCTGAGGGAGCTGGCAGAGGGGATCCCTAAGCCACTTTCCATTATCTATCAGAAATCTTGGCTAACTGGGGAGGTCCCAGTTGACTGGCAGTTGGCTAATGTGACACCCATCTACAAAAAGGGCTGGAAGGACGATCCATAGAACTACAGACCTGTCATTCTAACCTCAGTGCTGGGCAAGGTAATGGAACAGATAATCTTGAGTAACATCACACAGCACATACAAGAGAACCATGTGATCTGGCCCAGTCAACATGGGTTTATGAAAGGCAGGTCCTGATTGGCCAACCTGATCTCCTTCTATGACAAGGTGACCCACCTAGTAGATGAGGGAAAGGCTGTGGATGTTGTGTACTTAGACTTCCATAAGGCCTTTGAAACCGTATCCCACAGCATTCTCCTGGAGAAGCTTGCAGCTCATGGCCTGGATGGGTGTACTCTGTGATGGATAAAGAACAGGTTGGAGGGCTGGGCCCAAAGAGTTGTGGTGAACAGAGCCAAATCCAGTTGGTGGCTGGTCATGAGTGGTGTTCCCCAGGGCTCAGTACTGGGGCTGGTTCTGTTTAATCTCTTTATCAATGATCTGGATGAGAGGACTGAGTGCACCCTTAGTAAGTTTGCAGATGACACCCATTTGGGTGAGGGTGTTGATCTGCTGGAGGGTAGGATGACCATACAGAGGGATCTGGACCAGCTGGATCATTGGGACAACGCCAATTGTATGAGGTTTAACAAGTCCAAGTGCCGGGTCCTGCACTTGGGTCATCACAACTCCAGGCAATGCTACAGGCTCAAGGAAGAGTGGCTGGGAAGCTGCCTGGCAGAGAGGGATCTAGGGGTGTTGATTGACAGCCAGCTGAATACAAGTGGGCCAGCCTGTCATGGTGAAATTACCGTCTATTGGTATTGTGCCCATGACTCTAGCAAAACCCAGAGGGTTATATGCCTGGGAAGCCCTTGATGAGAATGGGAAAACCCACCGTATTAGTGCTCAGTGGATAGTTCCAGACTACTAACCCTGAAAGCCCGGTTCCTCCCCTGGGACCGAGGTCTGTTCTTGTGTTTTCTTGCAGGGCGAAGGAAGATGACGGGGTGGAAGAGGATCCAGATGCCTTGGAAACAACACCAACAATGACGGGGTGGAAAAGGATCCAGCTAACACCAGCAAGCCATTCAGAAGGAAGGCAGCCACAGGAATGGAAACACTAACGAACTGTGACTGATGCTGGGACTCAATAATTACCTTGGGCGATTGTTAATTGTTGTAATTACTTCAATTCTATTGTTGATTGTTATTAATAACTGTTTTGCAGGGGTAAGTCAACATATGTTATATGGTGATCCACAGTGGACATTAAGGCTCACTGGCAGAAGTGTCCCCTTTTTACTTTGGAGGCAAGAGGTGACTGCAGAACCACTCCAAAGTATCAGACCATGACTGTAGTCACGGGGTGGATTGTGGCAGAATGCAAACCCCCCCCTTTCTCCCCCTCCCTCCTTCATCATGGAAGGAGTAGGCACATCTCCCTCTCTATTACTTGAGCCTAACAGCTTCTTTTGTTTGGCCCCAGAGAACCCTGGCCAGGGCTATTAGGAGAAGAGAGTGCTGAGGTGCCAGTGAGTCGCTGGGCACCTGTGACCAGTGTGGGGGATGTTTGGAGGCCTCAGGGGCACCCCACAGCCGGTGTGGGGGTGCAGAGCAGCTTCTAGAATGCCTACAGTCAGGTCTGAACAGCCAGTATAAAACAGGACTCTCGTCGAGACTTTGCCGGTTGTCGCGGGTCTCTCGGAGCACGAGCTTAGCCACTGCCGCCAGGAGCCACGGCCCCCCCCCCCCCCCCCCCCCCCCCCCCGCTTCCCGGGACTGAGACTCTGCTTGCCTTGCCGCCACGTGTGTAAGTAAATTAACCCTCGCAGGATTGCGAGTATATATATATTCCGTGCACATTTGCACATGTACTTTCCGTGCACATTTGTACGTGTAACTTTAAATTATTTCCCCGCACAATCGCGAGTGTATTTTCCTCCCGTGCTTCCACATAAGCACGTGTAGTATTCCGTGCACATTTGCACGTGTAAGTAAATTAACCCTCACAGGATTGCGAGTGTATTATAAATTTACCCTCGCGGAATTGCGAGTGTACACTTTCCGTATTCACTACGAGTACGTGTATCTCTTTAAAAATAATCCCGCACCGTGTTCAGGCAAGTGTGTATTCGTCTCGGATTCAGGGCCGGCTCCGGCATTGTTTTGAGTGAAGCCACGTGCATGTACACTGTGGACCGCCCGTTGTATTAGTTGCTGCCCCTTAATAATTTTCCTCAACTGATATCCGAACCTTTATTTAAGCCACTTTGGAGTGTTAAAACCCAGTTTCTCACCGGTTTAATAAAAGTTGTTTTGGACCCTGTTGTCCCTTAAACTAACCTCGGGGTACCTCCATGACAGTGAGTCATCCCGCCATGTTTCTGTGATGGCATCTATATTGTAGTTTTTCTGCTGCACAACAGCTTACAGTTCCTCCTGTTTGTTGCCTATGCTGTGTACATTGCTATAGATGCACTTCATTTGGGCTATTGATCCCACCACGTTTTTGGGGGGAGAAGCCCTAATTCCTATGTGACCATTATCAGGCACTTCTGTGGTTTCTAACACATCAACAATCCTTGTGTCTTTGCTGCTGCATGCATCTCCACCCCCTACCTCGACTGAGACAGCAGACAGAAGGACCTTGCTAGCACACTGTCCTTCAAATATTGGTGTGCCGCCCCTCTAATGATATTAGTGATATTCATGACAAACAGTTGCTTATTTTAGAATGGGCATATATTGATCAGTTATTTAAAAAATTGTCAGCTGCTAATTAGGAAATTAGTCACACGGTGAAGTGTCACTTCTCCCCATGAAGTTGTCTTGGAGGACACTTTCTGCTAGTGATGTCTTTATACAACAAACTGATTACTGATGAGTACTTTTCTTTTGAATAATAGATCTGCACTCTTTATTAAATAATAACCTATGGCCTCTTCATAAAATAAATATATACTTTTGGCACTAAAGGGCTTCTATAATTATCTACTGATCAGTTCCATAAAGGAATATATGAGAATAAAATTGTTCAGAATAAGGAAAGCTAGTCCTTTATTTATGTAATGTGTTGGTTCAATTTACTTGGTTCTCTACTGCAGTAATTAGTTGCATGAAATCATTGCTCTTTTGACAGTAAGTGAAACACTAAAAGGGAAGGCTATTAGTTACTTTCTACTTGTACCATCGCAGTAGCAAGATGCATTTAACAAACATGTAAACACTGTTAGAGCTGTACTGTAACAGCATCTATTGGCTGCTCAAAGTAGCATATCCTATGCCCTCTTATGTCTCGCTTATAAAAAGGACTTAATTTTTATCCAAGGTGTCTGTCTCTGAGAACTTCCTGTTTGAATTCTGCATGAACTTTCTACAAGATCTTGGACTCTCACCAGGGATGCCTGGCTGACTCCAGATGCTGTCACATGGATCATCTGTGAAGTGAGTCTCTGTCATCTTATTGTTTTGGTCTGTCCTCCCCTCTTTTGGGGATGGTTAGGACCCCCCCAGGGATAGGCTTGTTGTGTGTCTCACCCACTTTGGAATCATTTGGCTCCTTCTGAAATCTAATTTTCTTCATATCAATATTATATAAATTCATATAAGTAATCTATCATATGTGTATCTCCTGTTATATTGTTGATAAGTTTGCATCACTAATGATAAGCTGTAGTAATTTGTAATAGTATATAACTACTTGGTTGATGCTGTTATTGGTTGTACTACAATAATAATTGATTCTATTATTTATCGATACCATACTATTGACTGATAATATATTACCGATTGTTGATAGTAATTTGAAATACATTGATATATATTAATTGATATTCACTTTATTAATCATAAGTATATTTGCTAGTAGTGATTTTTGTGGTATTTCTTGTAATCTGTAGTAAACAGAGAAATGTAGAGGATAAAGCCTCTCAGTTCTTGTGCATTATGGAATCCTATGAACCCACAGTCAAGATGTCTGCATACCTTTAGGCCAGGTAACCCTTTAGAACATCACAGAAGGACGGTTGGATAGAGCCACTGGACAGAATTTTCCCCCTGCAGTTATTTTCTGACCAAACATATCTGAAGAGCTCTGAAAAGAGAGATACAAATTCCTTATTTAAGGTTTCAGCTTTATGAGGTTGATGCAAAAGTAATTGTGGTTTTGGACCATGAATTTTAAATCATTATAACTAGGCTCAAACACATCTTTATTAGTCAAAACAGGAACCATTACAGTCAACACATTTTTGCTAATGAGAAATAACTTTGTTTATTTCTGTAGTGTAAAAATCCATGCTTCGGGATTCGATGAACTGTTGGAAAGCGTTTTCTGCATCCTGCTGGTTGTGGAAGCATTTTCCCTGCAAAAAGTTGTCTAGATGCTTGAAGAAGTTGTAGTCGGTTGGCAAGAGGTCAGGTGAATACGGCGGATGTGGCAAAACTTCATAGCCCAATTCGTTCCACTTTTGAAGCGTTGGTTGCGCGACATGTGGTTGGGCATTGTCGTGTAAAGAATTGGGCCCTTTCTGTTGACCGATGCTGGCTTGGAGAAGAGTGGCTGGAAAGCTGCCTGGCAGAGAGGGATCTGGGGGTGTTGACTGACAGCCGGCTGAATATGAGCCAGCAGTGTGCCCAGGTGTCCAAAAAGGCCAACAGCATCCTGGCTTGTATCAGGAATAGTGTGGCCAGCAAGACTAGAGAAGTGATTGTGCCACTGTACTCTGCGCTGGTGAGGCTGCACCTTGAATACTGTGTTCAGTTTTGGGCCCCTCATCATAAGAAAGACATTGAGGTACTAGAGAGAGTGCAGAGGAGGGCAACAAAGCTGGTGAGGGGCCTGGAGCACAAGTCATATGAGGAACAGTTAGGAGAACTGTGGCTGTTTAGCCTTGAGA
This sequence comes from Streptopelia turtur, assembly GCA_901699155.2. Classification (NCBI taxonomy): domain Eukaryota; kingdom Metazoa; phylum Chordata; class Aves; order Columbiformes; family Columbidae; genus Streptopelia; species Streptopelia turtur. Next base: position 32,754 of record CABFKC020000012.1, read on the forward strand.
AAAGGAGGCTGAAGGGAGACCTTGTTGCTGTTTACAACTACCTCAAAGGAGGTTGTAGCATGGAGGGTGCTGGTCTCTTCTCCCAAGTAGCAAGATAGAACAAGAGGAAACAGCATCAAGTTGTGCCAGGGAAGGTTTAGATCGGATATTAGGAAAAACTTCTTCACGGAAAGGGTTTTCACACATTGAAACAGGCTGCCCAGGGAAGTGGTGGAGTCACCATCCCTGGAGGTGTTTAAAAGGCATTTGGATGAGGTTCTTAGGGACATGGTTTAGTGCTAGAGTTAGGTTAGGTTATGGTTGGACTCGATGATCCTTAGGATCTCTTCCAACTGAAATGATTCTATGATTCTATGAGTTGCTGAGCATACTTCTCAGATGTAATGGTCTTGCTGGGATTCAGACCAGCAGCAGACCACCAGAGAGTGACCATGACCTTTTTTTGGTGCAAGTTTGGCTCTGGGAAGTGCTTTGGAGATTCTTCTTGGTCCATCCACTGAGCTGGTTGTCGCCGGTTGTTGTATGCAATCCCCTTTTCGTCGCACGCCACAATCTAATTGAGAAATGTTCGTTGTTGTGTAGAATAAGACGACACTTCAAAATTATATTTTTTTTTATATTTGGTCAGCTCATGAGGCACCCACTTGTTGAGGTTTTTCACCTTTCCAATTTGCTTCATATGCCGAACGACCATAGAATGGTCGACATTGAGGTCTTCAGCAACTTCTCGTGTAATTGTAACAGGATCAGCTTCCATGATTGTTCTCAGTTGTTTGTTGTCAACTTTGAATGGCCGGCTACTATGTTCCTCATCTTCAAGGCTCTTGTCTCCTTTGTGAAACTTCTTGAACCACCACTGCACTGTACATTCGCTAGCAGTTCCTGGGCCAAATGCGATGTTGATGTTTTGAGTTATCTCCGCTGCTTTATGACCCATTTTGAACTCGAATAAGAAAATCGCTCACATTTGCTTTTTGTTTAACATAATTTCCATAGTCTAAAATAAATATAAAATAAACAGCAAGTAATAAATCAGTAGCAAAAAAACATAAAGCGATAAAAGCGCCTTCAAATGATGTATAACATAACCACATTTATTTAAGAATGTATTTTAATATCAAACAACAAATTTCAGCAATGCAAAAACCACGATTCTTTTTGCTCCAACCTAATAACACGTCTGCAACAGAGTTAATATGGTTTTGTGGTTGTGTCTCTGTTTGTTTGTTTGTGTTTTTTGTGGGTTGTGTTTTGTTTTTTTTTTTCTTTCCAAGTAACTTTCCAGTGGTTTTGAGTGGGAACAAAGAGAATATAGGAGCTTGCTGTTATCCTAGTTGTTGTCTTGGAGCCTAAGTCGTTTCTAGCCTCTCTGTCTGCAGGTATGAGGCAGCTAGGAATGGGGGCATGGATGGGGCAGACCTTGACTGACATCCAAGCTGATAAATAAGAATATTCCATGTCATTAGCATCATGGTTCATATTTAAGGAGAGTTTGATTTACCAGCTAGGGGAAGAGAGATGGAGACCTGTTCCAGTTCTGCTCCATTTCAGTGGAGTTCCATTCAGGAGTTTTCTCTTAGTTCAGCCTGTTTTGCAGTGGGCCTCTGGAGCTTTGTGCATTTTTCTCTCTTCTCTCTCCAGGACCAGCTGTTTTGGGACCTGGGGCTAGCTGCTTGGCACAGACGGAATTCATGAGGAATTGCATTGAGTATCTCTTATTTTTTATTCGCCATTTTATATATATTAGTAGTAGTGGTATATTAATATTATTTTATTAAACTGTGTTTATCTCAGTTCACGAGTTTCTCCCTTCCCTTTCAATTCTCTCCCCTACTGGGGGGGAGAGGGCAAGTGAGCGAGCAGCTATTGTGGTTTTGAATTGCTAGCTGGGGTTAAACTGCAACAGAGGCTCAACAGAGTAGACATGGCTTGTTCAGGATCACTAAATCCTCAAATACATTGTCTTTCACAAGGCTTTCAATAGAGGTGGTTTAGAACATGTTTTCACCGAAAACCAATTATCTTACCAAAACAAACAAACAAAAAGCTTAAAAAAGTAAAAAAATTGATCTAAAGTAAAAGTGGATCAGCTGACTCATGACAGTGAATTCTTTTATCAAGGAACAAGTGGAAACATATGCTCTGGACCACTGCAAACCATCTTAAATAGATCCCCTTAAACAGGTCCCTGTGTTTGGTTGACCCTGGCTGCATGCCAGGTGCCCACCAAAACCGCTCTATTGCTTCCCCTTCTCAGCTGGACAAGGGAGAGAAAATATAACAAAAGGCTTGTGGGTCGAGATAAGGACAGGGAGATCGCTCAGCAATTACTGTCATGGGCAAAACAGACTTGAGGAAATTAGTTTAATTTATTATCAATTAAAATCAGTAGGATAATAAGAAAATAAAAACTAAATCTTAAAACACCTTCCTCCCACACCTCCCTTCTTCCTGGACTTAACTTCACTCCTGAATTCTCTACCTCCTCCCCCACCCCTGAGCAGTGCAGGGGATGGGGAATGGGGTTTGCAGTCACTTCATCACACATTGTCACTCCTGTTCCTTCCTCCTCAGAGGGAGGACTCCTCACACTCCAGCATGGAGTCCCTCCCACAGGAGACAGTTCTCCACAAACTCCTCCAAATGTGAGTCCCTCCCACAGGAGACAGTTCTCCACAAACTCCTCCAAATGTGAGTCCTTCCCACAGGCTGCAGTTATTCACAAACTGCTCCAGTGTGGGTCCCCCACAGGGTCACAAGTCCTGCCAACAAACCTGCTCCAGCATGGTCTCCTTTCTCTTCATGGGTCCACAGGTCCTGCCAGAAAACTTGCTCCAGCGTGGGCTTCCCATGGAGTGACAGCCTCCTTCAGGGCACATCCACCTGCTTTGGTGTGGGGTCCTCCATGGGCTGCAAGTGGATATCTGCTTCACCGTGAACCTCCAGGGACAGCCTGCCTTCACCATGGGGTGCAGGAGAATATCTGCTCTGGCGCCTGGAGCATTTCCCCCTCTTTTTTCACTGATCTTGGTGTCTGCATAGTTGTTGCTCTCACATAATCTCACTCCTCTCTTCCAGTTGCTGTTGCGCAGCCACATTTTCCCCTTCTTAAATATATCAGGGAGGCACTACTGCTGTCACTGACTGGCTCAACTTAGGCCAGCAGCGGGTCTGTCTTGCAGCTGGCTTGAAATGGAGAAATAAACTTAACAGCAGAGTCAATTATACTGTTAAGTGGCATTCTTTATTTTATCAGCGCTGGGGAACACTGAGGATCATCCTCCATAAGTGTTCCAAAGACTGGATGCTCTTGTGTTGCTTATATACACATAATTATTACATATGCATTACAATTATTGAAAATTTTGACATACGGTACGTCTATACTAAGAAATAATTGATGATGTTAGTTATAATTGTTTAATTTCTTACTTACAACACATCTATTAATTATTAGTTAAATATAAACTAAGCACTCTGCTTCTAAACAATGTATCGCTTAATCTTCTGTCTCCCTCTTGTCATGCAGAAGGATCTAAAACTTGAAAAATATCCCCTCATTTTGCAGGTGGTCAAAAAGCATTTATTTCAGGTCAACTAGTTAATGATGGGTACATCTTTTATAACTTAATCACAGTATACATTAATTTGGCAGCTGCTCTTCAATTCCCCCCTTTTCAATATACTTGCAAATTCCTTTGCAATCTAGATCTACAAAGCATTATCATCTCGTGTTGCGATACGGCATAGCTATTTGTTACCCGACAGCAGTACCAAATAGAACATTGTAGCATAATGCAAGTAAAAATTATTAGCATTAAAATTATAGTCACAAGATGTATAATTTTTTGTGACTTTGTGTAATACTTCAGTTTATTCCCAAAAGGATTTGCGATTGCTCATATTTCAATACCATATAAGACTATTGTCAAGATTATAATTATCACCAATAATGCCAACAAGGGATATTTTGCAGTTTCAGATTCAACCTGTGCAGACATTTCTTTTAGTTCATTTTGGGCTATGATAGTTTTCATGAAAGATTTGTGTAAAAGCTAACTAGGAGTAAAAGCATTTGTTACTGCAGTTACACTTTTTAGAGTCATTAAGATCAATGCTGAGAGAACTGTGAAACAGTAGGTCTACTGGTTAACATGTCTGTTTCTTATCTGGTGCTTTCTTCACTCCTGAATAGTGAATCCAGGCAGGTTAGTCTTTAATCTTGATTGCAGTAAAGGCCATCAGCAACACCTGGAACGGTCCATTCCACTTCTCTTCTAAAGGTGGACATGAAAAAGCTTTAACATAATCTCTTGGCTTGAAAGAAAAGACTTAAGTTTTCCCTGGCTCAAGACTTCACTCTAATTCTGAGCAGCAATAAAGGTAGTGCTTGATTCTACTTCAAATTAGTTTCTTGACAAATTTTATTTAACTGCTGTTTGATTATATGATTCATTTTCTATCTGCCCATTTGCTTAAGGCTTGTAGGGAGTAGGCAACTGCCAATCAGTCTCTAATGCTTTACTGACTTGCTGCACTACCTGTGCAACAAAATGTGGCCCTCTATCAGAGGACATCACAGTGGGTACCCCAAATCAGGGTATGATTTCATTTAACAAAGCTTTAGTTACTTTTCTGAATTTACTAGTTTGGCAAGGGAATACTCCTGGCCAACCTGAGAAGAGATCTGTTAATACCAGCAAATATCGATACCCCCCTTTTTCTAGGGAGTTTGGAAAAATCTATTTGCCAATATTGTCCTAGTACATTTCCCTTTTCCAATTGTTCTTATTTGTACCCTATTTACAGTATTAAGATTGTTTTCCAGACATATTTCACATTGCTGGGTCACTTGTTTCTAAATAGTATATAAATTCACTCTTAGCTTTTAATCAAATCTCCCTAATGAGTTTTGTTGTATTCTAATACAATTTCCCATAACATACTGCAAGGTAGAGTTTACTGATGTTGGTTTGAGAAGACAGCCATCTGGAATCAGAGACATCACTTTCATATCTGCCTCTGTTGTTTCAGCAGCTTGTCTCGCAGTATAATCTGCCAATTTATTTCCAGTTTCCCTTTTGATGCTCTTTGAAATGCATGATGGCAACTTTTCTAGTAACAGCACAGCTTCCAACAATTGGAGTATCATGTTTAATCTGTTTTCCTTGTGCTGTTAATAAACTTCATTCTTTACAAATGGCTCCATAGGTATGCATCACTCTAAAAGCATACTTTGAATGAGTCCAAATATTAATATTCTTCTCTTTGGATAATTTTAAAGCTCGTGTGAGCACAGCTTTCTGGGCGGAAGTCCCTAGAGGCAAAGGTTTAGCTTTGATTACCTTGTGGGTAGTTGTTACCACATACCCAGCTTGACGTACTCCTTGCCTTACAAAGCTGTTTTTGTTGGTGAACCAGGAATGTTCAGCATCTTCCAGTGGCTGTTCCTTTAAAATCCAGTGTGCTGTTGTAAACAGCTTCCATTGTTTCCAAGCAATGGCGGACCACAGGCTCTGAAACAGATCCACTGAGGAAAGAAGCTGGATTGACAATGTTAGTAGTAACAATATTTACATCATCTTGTTCCAACAACACCGCCTGGTATTTCAGGAATCTTGTGGGGGAAAACCGATGGTTACCTTTTTGTTCCAGTACAGTTGTGACTGTATGGGATACTAACAGTCATTTTTTGTCCCATAGGGAACTTGCGAGCTTCCTGTATATTGAGTACAACTGCTGCCACAGCTCGAAGACATCCAGGCCAGCCTTTCCTTACTTCATTTAATTGCTTAGAGAAGTAGGCCACTGCTCGCTTCTAGGGTCCTAATTACTGTGCTAGGACACCCAGAGCAATGCCTTGCCTTTCATGTGAGAATAACCAAAATGCTTTGGTGACATCTGGGAGTCCCAGGGCCCGAGCCCTCATCAGTTCCTTTTTTAGTTGTGAAAAAGCCCTCCTGGCTTCTTTTGTCCAATTCAACTTGGAGGTGTTTTCTTTTAGCAGTTCATACAAAGGCTTTACTAAAAGTCCATAATTATAAATTCAAAGTCTGCACCAGCCTGTCATTCCAATAAATGTCCGGAGCTCTTTTATCATTGCAGGTTCTGATGTCTGGCGAATAGCTTCTTTTTGCTCTGTCCCCAGCTCTTGCTGTTCTCCGGAGATATCAACTCCCAGATAAGACACTTGGCGCTGTATCAGCTGGGCTTTCTGTTGGGAAACTCAATACTTGCTTAATCTCAGAAAATTAGTAAATTTACAGTCCATTGCACACAGTCTTCTTTGTTTTTTGTGGCTATCGAGAGATCACGAAGTCCCATTTCCTGGAAGGGCTTCCTAGGCTTCAAGTTCTTGTCCCTGGGGTAACACTGTCCTGGTTAATTGGGCTTTTCTTCCAGTATTGGGATTTTATCAGTCAAAAGCAAAAAGCTTTGGACTCTCTTTGTCTAATGCAAGACAGAAAAGGCGTCTTTCAAATCCAACACAGTAAACTATTTCTGATTGTCTCATAATTTGGTTAACAATGTGTAAGGGTTAGCTACTATTGGGCGTAATTTTATTTTTTACTCTTAAATCCTGCAGTAACTTTATAGCTTTTATCATCTTGTTTCTTTACTCGCATTCTATCAGCAGTCCTAACTGCAGGAAGTTACTGATTTTTTTTTTTTTTTTTTTTTTTTTCCTATTCTCTAATTTCAGAGGATATTGTTTGATTCTGACTGGGCCAGCTCCAGGTTTCAAATTAATTTTCATGGGTTCTGTGTTCTTTGATTTACCAGGAACTCTTGAAGCCCATACCCCTGGAAATACTTGATCCAATATTTCCTGAAGTATTTGGCTTTGCTTGTCAGCTTGAATCATTGCCAAATTTAAAATCTCAGGGTTTTATCTTGTATTTCACTTCGTTTGACTATTATAGGCATATAGAAGAACTTATGAATTCCAGTGTGTTTTCTCAATTTATATTTGATTGGCTGTAAAAAGAAAAAGAAAGCTTTATTTTGTTGGCCAGTAGCTTCCACTACAGTTAGAAAATCTCTATCTAATGATATAAATCCCTGATTCAAAACCAAATAAGATGCTCCAGTATCAATTAAAAATTCAGTTTCTTTTCCCTGTTTTCCTCTTCTCTCTCCGAAGCTTCATCATCTGCCACCTCAGAAGGTGAAGGCATATATTTATGCACCAGTGTCATTAACAGGATTACCCAGTTCAGAATTCCTGCTAAGAGTGAAGAGAAGCTACTAAGTCAATGTACATTGTGATTAAGTTACAAAGGATGTACCCATCATTAACCAATGACATGTGTGAGCCAATGCAGGCATGTCACAGGAACAACCGGAGGCCACGAATGCAATTGCAAAGAGCAAATTTATTTTTGTTACATTGCTACCAGGGGATCTCCGAAACAGCACCTAACCTCCCAGGCGGAGGTGACACAAACGGAGATGCAGGCGCTGCAGAATTCAGCCCTGGTAGATCACTGCACCTGCTGCACTTGCCTGTATTTCAAGGCTTCAAGCAGGCACAGCCTTCTGCTGTGCTCTGCTCTGCTCTGCTCTTTCTCACAACAAAGCAGGAATCTCAGGCATAATGATAAGGTGCCTTAGAATTTCTCACAGGCCTATGCTATCTAACACAGAGGTTCTACTTGTCAAGCACACAAGGTCAGTAAAACAATTAGTGTGATGTATGTGTTTTTTCTACACCCCAGCTGCAGTTGCTTGAGCGTATTTACAATTAGCCTCCTTGCCATTCTTTGGTATTTCCATATATTCCACCCCTTCGCTCAAGATACTGCTTCTGCCAATCTAGTCCAATCCCCCTGCCGGAGCAGGAACACCTAGATGAGGTTACACGGGAAGGCATCCAGGTGGGTTTTGAATGTCTCCAGAGAAGGAGACTCCACAACATCCCTGGACTGACTGTTCCAGTGTTCTATCACTCTCACCGTGAAGAAGTTTCTTCTCATATTTAAGTGGAACGTCCTATGTTCCAGTTTCCACCCATTGCCCCTTGTCTTATCCTTGGTTGTCACTGAGAAGAGCCTGGCTCCATTCTCCTGACACTCACCCTTTACATATTTATAAACATTAATGAGGTCACCCTTCAGTCTCGTTTTCTCCAAGCTAAAGAGACCCAGGTCCCTTAGCCTTTCCTCAAAAGGGAGATGCTCCACTCCCTTAATTATCTTTGTGGCTCTGCGCTGGACTCTCTCCAGCAGTTCCCTGTCCTTCTTGAACTGAGGGTCCCAGAACTGGACACAATATTCCAGATGTGGTCTCACCAGGGCAGAGTAGAGGGGGAGGAGAACCTCTCTCAACCTACTAACCACAGCTCTTCTAATCACCCCAGGATGCCATTGGCCTTCTTGGCCGCAAGGGCACAGTGCTGGCTCATGGTCATCCTGCTGTCCACCAGGACCTCCAGGTCCCTTTCCCTTACACTGCTCTCCAACAGGTCATTCCCCAACTTACACTGGAACCTGGGGTTGTTCTTGCCCAGATGCAAGACTCTACACTTGCCCTTGTTATATTTCATTAAATTTCTCCCCACCCAGCTCTCCACCCTGTCTATGTCTCGTTGACGTGTCAGCCACTCCTCCCAGTTTTGTGTCATCAGCAAGCTTGCTGACAGTGCACTCTATTCCCTCATCCAAGTCATTGATGAATATATTGAATAGTACTGGTCCCAGTATCGACCCTTGAGGGACTCCACTAGATACAGGCCTCCAACTAGACTCTGTCCCACTGACCACAACTCCCTGGCTTCTTTCCTTCAGCCAGTTCACAGTCCATCTCACTACCCGATCATTCAGACCACACTTCCCAAGTTTAGCTTTGACAGTGCTGTGGGAGACGGTGTCAAATGCTTTACTGAAATCAAGATAGACCACATCCATGGCTTTACCATCATCTATCTACCTGGTTGTCTTCATCAGTAGATTGTTTCACTTGCTACATTAGTCCCAAAGATATGAAATGTTCTCTTCCATGCTGGCTAGTTCATCATCTATGCCTTCATATACATGTTCATATACATGCCTTCAAAATCAAAGCAGTATTTGCAGCTACTACCTACTCAGAGAAAACAACAATTAGAAACATTCATGTCAAAATCCCTTAGCATAGCACAGTTCAGTAATACAGCTACAGGGGTTGTCATGCTAGTGAAACATATTGTTAAGAGACCTGCAGCTGTTAATTTCTCCTAAACATTAAAGGCATATGTTTTGGGAACACTAAAGGCTGAACATATCTAAGTTTACCAGGACAAATCTAAGTTTATTAACAGGAGTGTTGTCACCTTCCAGTAATACATACGCTGTTGCTCCAGGTCCTTCAGCTAAGTATTGCTCTGGGTTTAACAACCCGGTGTGGGGTAATTGCCCACCCAGACAGGAAAGTCGTGGCCTGCACTTTTTCAGATTGGACTTCAGTTAGATGTTGGGTCTGTGACACCAGTAACATTGTTCCGGTGCTGTCTCCTCTAGATACAACACAGGTGTTTGCTGAAGATACCTGAAATACAAGAACTCAAGAATCTGATATTAGCAAAGGATGTAACATAAGAGGAGAAGTCAGGGTACAAAACCTGTGGGGAACTGCAGTGGGTCCGTGGATTCCCTGATGGAGGATATGGGAACAAAGATTAGCCTTGAAGATATTAAGGTCTACCCGTGAGAAAGATGGGAGTAGAGGCGTATCTGAAGATATTAAGGTGTACCCATGAGAAAGAAGGGAGTAAAACAGTAACATTGACGATAGCAAAATTAGACAATGATATGTTACTATTGCAGCCTGTAACCAATAGCAAAAAGACACATGAGCTGGTAAAGACTATATAAAAAGGCGTTTGTGGCAATAAATGTAGTCCGCTGTTTGTACATAAGTGTGGATGGGTTTCTATTAGATGGAGATTTGTTATTGAACTAACCAGGCCCAAAGAAATTTCAAGGCCACCTTGGAAAGCTGAAAACAGGATCTGCTGCGGAAGTAAAACAGTTCAGCAACCACAAGGCAGCAACATGACGTAAATCAGCAGACCTGTCAGCGGTGAGGCTCTGATGCATGGACAGCTTGTGAACATAGATGATATCCAACCAATTAATGCATGCTTGGAGCATGGACGCGTTATCAGGAAATAACTGCATATATAAGGAGGCTCGTTTCTCTAATAAATGGCTTTGCGTGATTCACATTGAATCAGAATGCTGAGTCCTTTATTCGCTCCAACAAATAGTGACCCCGACGTGATACTCTGAACGGCGTCTCACTACGATTGGGGAAAAGCCTGGAGCGGCCCAGCCGGAGGCGGTTCAGCTGGACTGAAGACCAGACGGAGGCATATGGACGCCCTGGGGATAAATTTTCGACGGACCACCGGAAAAGGTGAGTGGCTGGGGGCAGGAGGAGGGAAGAGTGAAGTTATGGGGAAAAACGTATTTTCTGAAGAACAAGCCGTAGTTAAGCTCCTCCTGCATATTTATATTTGGTACCAAAAGAGTTTTGTTTGTGGAGATAAGTACAAAATGCGAACCGGTTCCGCTACTAAAATACCACCTTGCTCCCCCTTAGGATGCATCCTTACACATGAGAATAACTTTTTGGGGGAATCCTCTGATAAAAGGAAGTTTGAAACAATATTGTATTCATTTGTGGCTTGAATGTGGGATTCTGAGTTATAATGCTGTAATGCAATTAATGTTGTTCTGCAGAACTTTGGAAAAAACGGGATGAAGTACAGTACCGTATGTTAATTTGCTCTTATTGTTATCTAATAATTTTGACACCAGAAAGAAATTTAAGTTGTTGAACTCTGATTCGCATTGAATTTATGTGCTAGTTGGAGATATGGGAAAGAAAACAAAATGCTATGATGGATGTAAAGTTGGGAGAGGTTGTATTTAAAAGTTGCTAGAATATGAACTGATTTGGGTCTAGGAAAATGGAAATAGATTGATGTTTAACATGCTGTTTTTTGACACCTGTAAGAAATCACAAAAGGTAAATGGGGATGAGGAATGTAACTATTGCTCAGCTAACTGGAATTTGCTTTATTTCCCCCCTGCCACAACGATGTTGCTGCTGGAGAACTGTAATACTGAATGAAGGAGATACTGAATGGAGGAGTCTGAGGGTGAAATTTAAAGGCATCCCTAGTGGATCCATAGTTCTAATGAAGCTGGGAAATTAAACCAAAAATATTTTAATAGACTTACTGTATGGTAACTACTCATAAGAGACTTCTTAGTAAATTCACCATGCTAGTTTTTGAGATCATGGGAAAGAAAGGCCGTTTTTTGAAACCAATGGAATGCTAGATTTGAAACAAAGTTTTAGCAGATCAATTCTTGTATTTGCCAGAAAGCCCTATACCTCTCTTGGGTCAAGATTTGTTAAGCTCAAATAACGTTTTCTGAGAATTCTGTTTAGTTGCATGTCCCACAAGAAGGTGCTCAGATGGTGCAGATCTGCTTGCTGCAAGAGAGAAATCTCCAAGGAAATTTTGGATGCTGTATTTCCACTAGTATGGGAAGCCAAAGTATCAGTAAAGCCAACACTACACTGATAAAACTGAAACAGGACTTCGATCCGGTAAGAAAAAAAAATATCCAATAAACATGAAAGCCAAAATGGGGTTAGAGACTTTGATGAACAACCCCACAATTTGCCAGCTTGTTGTGAGTACTGCTGTGCAGCCTACACGTGAAGCATTCACAGAGGCTATAATATATCATTACATGGATGACATCTTAGTTTGTGCTGAACAGTCTGATTATCTGGAGAGTGTGGTGACACACCTACTTCAAGCTCTGAACCTTTATGGTTTACAAGTTGCACAGGAAAAAAGTGCAAACTGTGCCTCCTTGGAAATATTTAGGCTGGATTTTAACAGAAACGATGATCAAACCCCAGCCTTTGACAATTAATAATGACATTAAGACATTGAATGATTTACAGAAATTGATGGGTACAATTAACTGGGTACGACCCATTCTTGGAATTTCTAACCATGAACTCCAGCATCTGTTTAATTTGCTAAAAGGAGATTCAGATTTAACATCTCCTCGCACTTCAACTCCACAAGCACAGAGAGAATTAGAGCTAGTAGCACACAAAATTACAAACTTACAGACTTACAACACAAAACCAACCTGTGGCTATTGTGGGACAGTGTCCTGGTTTTGTTGAAAAAAAAAAAAAAAAAGCTGTCTGGGTTATTCCTGCTTTGGGCAAAGGCAAACCCATTCATGGGATTGTTTTTGCTCAAGGGCCTGGATTTACTTGGTGGGTGATGCTGAAGGATGGTGAAGTCCGATGTGTACCTCAAGGAGATTTGATTCTGGGTGAGAATACTCAATTTCAAACTGTATGAGGGAAATTACTGCATGACACTAACAGTGTTCCATAAGTGTCTTTCAGGTTGATGCAGTGGTGGTGATGAACCTGAGCTGACCTCATCGAGTGGTGTCCAGTAACTTGCCTGAGACTGACATCTCTGACTAACAATTCCTGGACACGAACTGTATCAGATTGCACATCATCTCTTCTGCCTAGAGAGAGAGACTGCTGTGATAGAGAGACTTGCACTCATGAACTAGTGATATACATATTTTTGTGTGTGTGTGTATATACATTTGAAGACAGGCAGAAAGCAGTAGTGATTTGGGTATGACTCAAATGGTATGGAATAAGGGGTGGAATGTCCTGGTTTTCTTAAAAACAAGACCGGTTCTCTTTTAGCGATTTTTCTTTCAGCTAAGTTCTTCTAGATGGCTGTACTTTTCTGAGTTTTAGCCTGCATATTTTTTCCTAGGATGCTGTACTCGGTGCTGATAAGAAGACCAACGAAATGCTGAAGAAGCTCATGTTTAGATTTATTACTATAGTAGCCAAGAAAGACTGATAAGTTTTCCCACATTCCATTGTGAGAGGGGTGTGTTTGAGGAGGGGTGGATGGAACAGGTGACTAAAACTGACCAACTGAAGTATTCCATCCCATAATCGTCATACCCCCTTATATCGTCATACCCCTCTTATATAAGAGGGTGATCACGAGGGTCAAGCTCTCTTCGACCATGGCCGGCATCTAGAGAGGACCCTGCCTGTCTGCCTGTGATCTACAGGCCTCAGGCCCTGTAATCCCTGCCACCAGTTTCCGGTTTGCTGTGAAGTCTCGCCCATGACTTCCGGGGGCCTGAGCTGCACCTGCTGGAGCCACGCCAGCTCCACACACCCAGCTCCACCGCTGCTGGAGTGACACCAACTCCACATCAAGCATTCGAGAATGGTTTTGTATATTTTATATATATATATACTCTGTTTATTAGTAACATTAGTAAAACCCTTTAAAACTCTCCAACTTGAAGTCTAAGTCTCTCTTCCTTTCTCCTTATCTTTCCAGATCCCTCAGCCTTTCTTCATAAGGGAGGTGCTCCACTCCCTTAATCATCTTCGTTGCCCTACGCTGGACCCTCTCCAGCAGTTCCCTGTCCTTCTTGAACTGAGGGGCCCAGAACTGGACACAATATTCCAGATGTGGCCTCACCAGGGCAGAGTAGAGGGGAAGGAGGACCTCTCTCGATCTACTAACCACCCCCCTTCTAATACACCCCAGGATGCCATTGGCCTTCCTGGCCACAAGGGCACAGTGCTGGCTCATGGTCATCCTATTGTCCACCAGGACCCCCAGGTCCCTTTCCCCTACACTGCTCTCTAATATGTAATTTCCCAACCTATACTGGAACCTGGGGTTGTTCCTGCCCAGATGCAGGACTCTACACTTTCCCTTGTTAAATTTCATCAGGTTATTCCCCGCCCAACTCCCCAGCCTGTCCAGGTCCTGCTGGATGGCAGCACAGCCTTCTGGTGTGTCAGCCACTCCTCCCAGCTTAGTGCCATCAGCAAACTTGCTGATAGTACACTCTATTCCCTCGTCCAAATCGTTAATGAATATATTGAATAATATTGGCCCCAGTACTGACCCCTGAGGCACTCCACTAGATACTGGCCTCCAACTAGACTCCGCACCATTGACTACCACTCTCTGGCTTCTCTCCTTAAGCCAGTTTGCAACCCACCTCACTACTCTATTGTCTAGACCACACCTCCTCAACTTAGCTGTGAGGATGCTGTGGGAGACTGTGTCAAAGGCTTTACTGAAGTCAAGGTAGACCACATCCACTGCTCTGCCATCATCCATCCACCTTGTTACATTCTCATAAAAGGCTATGAGGTTGGCCAAGCATGACTTACCCTTGGTAAAGCCATGCTGACTGCCCCTAATAACCCTCTTATCCTTGATATGCCTTGAGATGGCACCAAGGACAAGCTGTTCCATTACTTTCCCAGGGACAGAGGTGAGGCTGACCGGTCTATAATTACCCGGGTCCTCCTTCTTGACCTTTTTGAAGACTGGAGTGACATTTGCTTTCCTCCAGTCCTCGGGCACCTCTCCCGTTTCCCAAGACTTGGCAAAGATGTTGGAGAGCGGTCCAGCAATGACTTCAGCCAGCTCCCTCAGCACCCGCGGATGCATCCCATCTGGACCCATGGATTTATGGATGTCCAGACTATTTAATTGCTCCCTAACCCAGTCCTCATCGACTAAAGCAAACTCCTCCATTGACCTGGCTTCATCCGGGGTCTCAGGGGTACAGGGCTCCCCAGGACAGCCTCCGGCAGAGTAGACAGAGACAAAGAAGGCATTCAGTAATTCTGCCTTCTCTGTATCTTCTGCCACCAGGGCACCCACCCCATTCATCAGTGGGCCTACGTTGCCTCTGGTATTAGTTTTATCTGCTATGTATCTGAAAAAGTTCTTTTTGCTGTCCTTGACCCCTCTCGCCAGCTGTAATTCCAAGGACGCCTTGGCTATCCTAGCTGCCTTCCTACATCCTCTAACAGCAGCCTTATATTCTTCCCAAGTGGCCAGCCCCTGCTTCCATGACCTGTAAACTCTCCTCTTCTGCTTGAGCATACCCAACAGATCCCTATTCAACCACGCAGGCCTCCTGGCTCCCTTCCTTGACTTCCTACGTGTGGGGATGCTCTGATCCTGAGCGTGGAAGAAGCAATCTCTGAATGCAATCCAGCTATCTTGGGCCCCTTTACCTTCAAGCAGTCTTGCCCATGGGATTTCCCCCGGCAATTGCTTGAAAAGGCCAAAGTTAGCCCTGCTAAAGTCCAGGGTTGCAATTCTACTTGCTATTCTGTTCCTGCCACACGAGATGCTGAACTCCACCATCTCGTGGTCACTGCAACCCAGGCAGCCCTCAACCTTTACTGCTTCGACCAGACCCTCCTTGTTAGTGAGGATGAGATCCAGCAGTGCACCTCTCCTAGTCGGCTCCTCCACCATCTGCATGAGGAAGTTATCATCAATGCACTGGAGGAACCTCCTGGACTGTGGCTGGCTGGCTGAATGGTCCTTCCAGCAAACATCAGGGAAGTTAAAATCACCCACAACAACCAGGGCCTGTGACTGTGAGGCCACTCTCAGCTGCCCATAGAAGGCCTCATCAACTTCCTCAGCCTGATCTGGTGGCCTGTAGCAGACGCCCACAACAGTGTCACCCCTGCCAGCCTGCCCCTTGATCCTGACCCATACACTCTCAACTCGCTCGTCATCTGCTCCTGGGCAGAATTTAGTACATTGTAGTTGCTCTCTCACATAGAGAGCAACTCCACCACCACGCCTGGCTGGCCTGTCTTTCCTGAAAAGGGCGTAGCCGTCCGTGACCACATTCCCGTCATGTGAACTGTCCCACCATGTTTCTGTAATTGCCACCAGATCGTAATCTCCCGACCAAACATAGGATTCTAACTTTTCCTGCTTATTCCCCATGCTGCGCGCATTGGTGTACAGGCATTTCAGGGAGCGAGCAGAGCACACCAATTTCTCCCTAGGGGCATAGGAGGCCAGCCGGTCCTCATCAGTTTTAGAATGCTGCCCCACTGGGACAAGCCCAGCTACAACCCCATCCCCCTTCGAGCCTAGTTTAAAGCTTTCCAAATGAGCCCAGCTAATTCCTGCCCCAGCATCCTTTTGCCCCTGCGAGATAAACCTTTCCCGCGTGACACTGTCCGGACTGGTGTCTTATAAAACCAACCATTATCAAAAAATCCAAAGCCCTGCCTGTAGCACCAGTCTTGGAGCCAACCATTTAGAGAGTGAATTTTCCTATTCCATCCCACATCGTCACTTGAAGATGGAAGGAGTGAAGAGAAGATCACTTGAGCCCCTGAGTCTTTCACCATCCTTCCCAAGACCTTGAAATCGTTCTTCATTCCCCTCAGACTACGGGAAGCAGCTTCCTCCCCATCTGTCTGGAAGACCAGCAGCAGGTAGTAGTCTGTTGGGTGCACCAGTTTGGGGAGCTCTCTAGCGATATCCTTGATCCAGGCTCCAGGTAGACTACAAACTTCCCTAAGACGAGGGTCAAGTCTGCATATTGGGCCCTCTGTTCCTTTCAGAAGGGAATTTCCTATTACAATCACCCTTCTTTCTTTCTTATCAGAGGCAGTCTTAAGTTGTGAAGTCAACCGCCTCTTCCTATGTGATCTTGTAGGCAGGCTTGGCACCACCTCCTCAACTACCTCTTCTTCAAGATCCAGGGCTTCAAACATATTACGGAGGGGCACCTGGGGAGACAAAGCAGGCAGGGAGGGGGGCTGCCCGTGACGCCGAACCGGAATACGCTTCCAACCCTCGTCGTCTTTTAGGTCCCCTACCTCTGCCCGACAGCAACAAGGGTGGGGCCGTCTCAGGACTTCTGCCTCTGTCCGAGAGGGCAGGAGGTCCATCTCCTTTTGGGGGGTACCTCCCTGGGATATTTCCGACTGGCACGTCAGGGTGTTACTCCACCAGTCGATCTCCCTTTCGCACTCCCTGATGGTCCTCAGCGTCTCAACCTCCTCCTTAAGTTTCACAACCATGTCGAGCAGATCTTGCACCTGCTCACACCTCACACAGGTGGAGTGCTGGCCTCCCTCCCCCGGCAGCAGCAGGCTCTGGCACTCCCTGCAGCCGGAGACCTGAACAGCCACCGTTCGGGACAGAACCTCAGTCTGCGTTGCCACAGTCTGTTTGCGACAAGCTCTCCTCCTGGAGGCGACCATGGTCGTCAGCAGTCTGGGATGCTGGAAATAAGTTAGAGGGGCTGACAAGCAACAAGTGCTCTCTGCACCCTGCTGCACAAGCTACCACACCCGCTGCTGCAGCACAGTGTGGGTGGGACTCACCCGCTACACAAGCTGGTTGCTCCTCCCTGCACCTGGTGTCGCTGCCCTCCCAAAGGATTTTTCAAGGCAAGGGGAGGGGGTGTGGTCACCGTGGGAACGCCCCCCGCCACGTCAGCCACTCTCTCGCAATGGCTGCCGGGGCTGCGGGGATCAGGACCCGCCGGGAATCACGCTGTCCCTGTACGTTTCCCTCTGAGCTTCCTAATCTCGGCTGAACCTCGTGGTCGTCTGAACCCCGCCGGCTCCGGCTCTCGCTGGGCTGGCTCTGATCAGCTGACTGATAAGGACAATTAACAGTGTTGCTGTGAAAGGCCTCATGGCCTAATTGGGATGATAGAGATGAACCATCTGTCGGACAACCAACTACCAGAAGAAACCACAAACCAACAGCTACCCCTGACGGGCAAGACAACTCACTTCTGGTCAATACCATGAACTTTCCCCTAGTTTGAAGACCCCAGACCCATTTCCAGAAGAGTCTTCCTAATTAGCACGAAGAGCGAGCAGAGGGAGGAGACGAACCGCCTTCTCCTATCTCGCATGTAAATGAACTGGGTTATAAAACAACCTCACGTATGGTACAGGTTGGCGGTGTGTAAATCTTCAACGCGTCCCCCCCTCCAGAGGTCGTCGCGGGACCAATGTACCTGTGGAGTGGTGATATCTTTCTCTCCCTCTCTGTCTCTCTCTCCCTTTCTCTTTCTGATATCTTAGTTTTCCTCTTCTTTCTCTCTCTTCCTTTTCCTTAAACATATGAAGTAATATCATTTTAAGTTCTACTGCTAAAGTCTTGTTAAGTTTTGCATTACAGTTACTAATTGTCACGGAGGCACCCTGAGGTTAGTTTAAGGGACAACAGGGTCCAAAACAACTTTTATTAAACCAGTGAGAAACAGGGTTTTAGCACTCCAAAAGTGACTTAAATACAGGTTCGGATATCAGTTGAGGAAAATTATTAAGGGGCAGCAACTAATACACAGAGTGCATGCACGTGGCTTCACCAAAACAATGCCGGAGCCGTCTCTGAGTCCGGGAGGAGTACGCACTTGCCTGAACATGGTGCGGGATTATTTTAAAAGAGATACACGTACTCGTAGTGAGTACGGAAAGTTAGTACACTCGCGATTGTGCGAGGGTAAATTTATAATGCACTCGCAATCCTGCGAGGGTTAATTTACTTACACGTGCAAATGTGCACAGCATATTCAATGTGCTTATGTGGAAGCACGGGAGGAAAATGCACTCACGATTGTGCGAGGAAATAATTTATACACGTGCTCGTATTGAGCACGGAAAGTTACATGTGCAAATGTGCACGGAAAGTACACGTGCTTGTATTAAGCACGGAAAGTACTCATGCAAATGTGCACGGAAAGTTACACATGCTTATGTGGAAGCACGGGAGGAAAATACACCCACGATTATGCGAGGATTAATTTTACACGTGCTCATATTGAGCACGGAAAGTTGCACGTGCATATGTGCACGGAAAGTATAAATATACTCGCAAACCTGCGAGAAGTTTTACTCACACACGTGGTGGCAAGGCAAGTGGAGTCTCCATCCCGGGGAGGGGGGCTCTTGGAGGCAGCATCTTGCTCATGCTCCGAGAGACCCGTGACAATGGGCGGAGTCTCGACGAGAGTCCCGTTTTTATATTGGCTGATCAGATCTGACTGTAGGCATTCTAGAAGCTTCTCTGCACCCTCACACTGGCTGTGGGGTGCCCCTGAAGCCTCCAAACATCCCCCACACTGGCCGCAGGTGCCCAGCGGCTCACTGGCGCCTCGGCACTCCCTTCTCCTAATGGCCCTGGCCAGGGTGCTCTGGGGCCAAACAAAAGAAGCTGTTAGCCTCAAACAGCAGAGAGAGAGGGAGATGTGCCTACTCCTTCCATACTGAAGGAGGGAGGGGGAGAGAGGGGGGTTTGCATCCTGCCACACTAATTGTTGCCAATCCACCGTTTTTAGAAGGGCTTTTGCTGTCAATGTATTGATAAGTTTTGTGGTACTATAACATACTTTTGCCAAGTCACTAATTGCTGTAATTTGTATACCACTGTTGGAACGATAAAGGACTCAGCATTCCGATTCAATGTGAATCACGCAAAGCCATTTATTACAGAAACAAGCCTCCTTATATACGCAACTATATTCTAATCACGCGTCCACGCTCCAAGCATGGATTCGCTAAATGAGTATCATGGGCTGTCCATGCGCTGGAGTCTCACTGATGATACGTCCGATGATTCACGCCACGCCAGGACCCCGCTGATTGAGGAACGCCCCTCTTTCTCACAGCAGATTCTGTTCTCAGCTTCTCGAAGCGACCTTGAGATTCCTTTGAGCCAGACTAATTCAGCAACAAATCTTTATCTATCAAAACCCCTCCACATGCCACCATGTGCTTTTAGTAAATTCATAATTGGACCCCCGGAGTGATTGCCTGTCATTCACTTCGCATTGCCACGCAGAATTACCCGGAGTTAACTCACATCTGATCTCATCTGTTGAGTCAGGGCACGTTGTCGCATTCAGAGTTAACTCATCCCTCATCCCATCTGTTGGGACGGGACAAATTATTGGCATCATTCTGTTAAAATTATTGATGGCTCAACCCAATTAGTAGAATTTGGTGCAGCTTTACATTACTTAGAGCTTTTTATGGAGGCACCTCTAAATTTGATTTGCGATTCTGAGTACGTAGTCAAGGTCCTACAGTGCATCCCTTCTACCTTGCTTAAATGAAATCTCGCAACAACAGCTCTTTGAAATGTTTGTATCATTGTAAACTGCATTACAGCATTGCAGACACCCATTGCTTGTTACTCTTATGCACTCTCATACCACTTTACCAGGTTCTGTAACAGAAGGAAATGCAGTTGCGGACACTTATACTGTAGCCACAGTCCACTTCCAGGCTGCCGGGGCTCCACATGCTTTTTTTCCATCAAAATGCTGCTGCCTTAAAAAAGATGCTTGCTTGGACACTCGAACAAGCAAAAAAACATAGTTTGCTCTTGCCCAGAATGTCAAGGCCTTATTACAAATTACCCTCCCGTGCAGTTAACCCTCACGGGCTCACAGCTAATTTAGCAGACTGATGTTACATATGTCTCATCTTTTAGTCATTTGAAACATGTACACGTCTCTACAGATACTTTTTCAGGTATGCTTTCTGCATCTGCTTATACTAGTGAGAAAAGCAGAGATGTTCAGTACCACTGGACCCCGCCATTTTGCTATGCTGGGTGTGCCACAACAGATTAAAACTGACAACGGTCCTGGCTACACTGCCAGATCCACACAATATTTTTTATGGCAATGGGGTAGTTCGCATGTCCACAGGTATTCCACATTCTCCTACTGGACAGGCTGTTATTGAACAGGCACATTCCACACTGAAACAAATGTTATTAAAACAAAAAAGGGGGAATATGATGCCTTAAGAAAAATTAGACAATGTGACATGGACTTTAAACTTTTTGAATCATACTGTGCCTCCCTCCTCTATCATAGCAGTGGAAAAGCACTTCCATGTTCCAAATTCACTGTCTCAGAGACCATAAAGGTTTTGTATCGGGATCCCCTGAATAAGAGTCAATAGCAAGGGCCTGTAGAGTTAATCACCTGGGGAAGGGGATGTGTGTGTGTTCTTCTTTCAACAGGACTGAAGCGGCTTCATGCAAAATATGTTGAACCTTACCATGAGTTGGACAAATGGCGCAGAACCCAATGCCAGAGATGCAACGTCTGTCCCTGCAGCAGAGGGCAATGAAGAAATGGAAGAGACCAAAGGAAGAGGCCAGTGATGTTACCTGGGGGCAGCTGAAGAAGTTACAACAAAATGCAAGCATTGTAACGACAGCTGCAGGTGACCCATTTCCAGAAGAGTCTTCCTAATTAGCATGAAGAGCGAGCAGAGGGAGGAGACGAACCGCCTTCTCCTATCTCGCATGTAAATGAACTGGGTTATAAAACAACCTCACGTATGGTACAGGTTGGCGGCGTGTAAATCTTCAACGCGTCCCCCCCTCCAGAGGTCGTCGCGGGACCAATGTACCTGTGGAGTGCGAAGAGCTGCCAATGCCTTTATTGTGCTCTGCTATTAACCCTTCACAAGGGGAATCCTCCTTCACAGAAGATGTAGGGATGAAAGTTCTTCAATGCCCTAAAAATCCTAAAAAGGCATGTAATTGTTTTACTGCAGCTGGTACAGAAAACTGCTGGACTGTGTGCTGTACCTTATCTGGTATTTCCCTAAGCTGTCCATGCCGGACTATTCCTAAAAATAGTACAGCAGCACTAGGGCCCTGCGTTTTAGTCAGATTAATTGCCCAGCCTTGGTCCTGTAAATGCACCGTCAAAAATTCAGCAGCTGCTTCATTTTCCTGATGTGACACTGCCATAATCAACTGATCATCAATACAATGGCAATAAGTAACAGTACCCAACCATAGTGCTATATTAGCTACTCTCATTTGGTGGCTAAAGGAGGAACTGTGTTTGTATCTCTGAGACAATACTCGGCAAGTATATTGCTTTTGTTGCCAGGTAAAGGCAAACTGGTCTTGCACTGAGGTGGCAGGTGGGGTGGAGGGTGGGTACAGTGCTGGTAGCGGGGCTAGGCTTGGTCAGCTTTTTTGCATAGGCATTAACTTTTGCAAGTGACAAAACATTACTGATGGTATGATCCCACCTATTTCTAGTTGTGGGATGCTGGCTTGTACAAAATCATTCCACATTTGTGTCCTCATCACCCATGCTGTAACTCCTTTTGGTTTTGCTGGCTTTCCTGTATTCACCACTCAAATAGAGGGTTCTGAAATTAAATCCCAAATTCCCCTCAAGGTATTTTCTAGAGTGCCTGCATTACCTGTAGCATTTGTCACTGTTGACAGAATCACAGTGTTATAGTTAGCTGCACTTTGCTTCGCAAACTGTATCCAAGATCCTTACCTTATCTTAAAAACTATGCAGGTTGTATATGAGTTTCATATTTTAGAGAACTAAAAGTTAGTACTTATCTTATCTCGAGAAGATGGGATGTGCTGAGAAGGTACATTTACTATCATCCAAGAATTTATATAATTTTGTGAAGAGTGCGCATGTGCTGTGATGAAAGGTGAAAAGTACACTAGTGATGAAGACTACTTACTTCATCCTGAAGACCCCCAGAACGACCACCAGAGGACACTGCGCATGCTTAGGGTAGTTCCAAGGTGTTGCAACTGATATTGTGAAATAATTGTGTAACCTT
This sequence comes from Streptopelia turtur, assembly GCA_901699155.2. Lineage (NCBI taxonomy): Eukaryota > Metazoa > Chordata > Aves > Columbiformes > Columbidae > Streptopelia > Streptopelia turtur. The sequence continues at coordinate 55,263 of CABFKC020000012.1, forward strand.
ATGAATATGCAGTATACACGTTGTAACTCTAATGAATATGTATGTAACCAACGCATAGGTGGCCTGAGTATAAGTTACCAAATGAAGTACAGTGGCCCCCAGAGGGCACTTTGGACTATGAAACTATTGCTGAATTAATGAGGTTTTGTCAGAGAGAGGGTAAATGGGATGAAGTTCCGTATGTTGATCTTTTCTTTTATCTGGAGCGAAAGCGTGATTGGAGAGAGAGCTGTGGGCTAATGTTAGTGCAGAATGACAGCGGTAATAAGTGCACGAGATGCACAACGGAAAAGAAATGTATGACATGTTTGGCTGTGGAAAATAGCAGTGGTAATGATTCAAAGACGGGTTTGCTATGCCTTGATGTTGCGCCTTCTGAGGGAATGGTACCAATTAGACCCTCCGCGCCAATCCCTCTCACTGATAGTGATGATGATTCAAGTGATGAAAAAGAGGTAATAGCCGGTGTGAAAGAAATAACCGTAACCCCAGTGTCTCACCGAACTAGAAACAAGGAAAAAGAAAAGGAAGTGCAAAAGGGGGGGGGGATCGTCAAATGTAATAGCACCCCTGCGACAGGCGGTAGGTGTTGGGGGGGAACCGGTTTATGTAAAGGTCCCGTTTTCGCCGGGGGATCTGGTGATTTGGAAGCAGTCAGCCGGTCCTTATTGGGAAAACCCAGATAAGGTTGCAAAAGTAATGAAAATGATAATTAAGACACAAAATCCTGATTGGGATGATTTACAAGTTATTTTGGATACATTAATGGATTCCACAGAAAAAGATATGGTTATACGGGTTGCAAGGGATAAAGTGAGAGAAGATATTCGGAACGGGAGAGTAGAGGGTAATGTTGATGAAAACTTTCCAAAAGAGGATCCCCGATGGAATTATAATACAGGAGGCGGGTTATGCCGTCTCCGGAGGTATCAGGATTGGTTATTGATCGGTGTTCAAACTGCTATACCGAAGCAAATGAATTGGTCAAAATTGTATAACGTAAGGCAGGAAAAGAATGAGTCTCCCTCAGCCTTTTTAGAAAGATTAAAAGAAGCTGCCAAAAGATATACGGATTTAGATGTGGAAACGGAACAGGCAAAAACTCAGTTGGCTTTAATTTTCTTGGGGCAGTCTCAAGATGACATTCGGAAGAAACTGCAGAAATTAGAGGGGGCGCAATTAAGGGATTTGGACGTAATGCTGGAAACAGCTTGGAAGGTTTACAATAACAGAGAAAAGGAGCAGTCGAGGCGTCACCAGCAAAATTTGTTAGCTTTGATCCAGGGCCAAGGTAGGGGAATAGGAGTCCGGGGCAGGGGAGCTGGAACTAGTCGAGGAGGTCGGGGACGTGGTTTGTGGAATACCCAAGGAACTCCCCTGAGACCCCCTGTGAGGCTTGGCCTAAATCAATGTGCTTATTGTAAGCAAGATGGACACTGGAAGAATGAATGTCCGGTTAGGGACCCCGCGGGTCAGGTGTCCAATGCTGCGGGAAATGTGGCACGAACAATGGTGTTGGGAGAATACAGTACTGACAGCTGACTATATGAAGGCACGGAAGTGAAAACTCAGAATAAGGAGCCTTTGGTGACAGTACAAGTGGGAGACCGGGATGTAAAATTTCTAGTAGACACGGGGGCTACTTACTCTGTATTAAATTCTTTACAGGGGGCAGTAGGTCACAAAGCTACAACAATTGTTGGTGCCACAGGGAAGGAGGAAGTACGGCCATTCCTGCAACCCTTGGATTTGTGCTTTGGAGAAAAGGAATTAACCCACGAATTCTTGTATGTTCCAGATTGTCCAGTTTCTCTTTTAGGACGAGATTTGTTGACAAAACTAGACGCCACAATAACATTTGAGGATGGAGATTTGGTAATGAAAATTCCGGAGTCAAAGGTAGGACAAATTTTACTAGTAAAGGAAAAACCGCTTGTAAAAATACCACAGGCAATAGAAGACGCAGTGATTCCCACGGTATGGGAAACTGATATACCTGGGAAGTCAAAAGCAGCTAAACCTGTGAAAGTGGAGCTGAAGGAAGGTGCAGAACCAGTACGGTTAAGACAGTACCCATTGAAATTGGAAGCCAGATTAGGAATAGTATCTTTAATTGAGAAATTTTTGAAATATGGAATTCTAGAGGAATGTGAATCAGAATATAATACTCCAATTTTTCCAGTAAAGAAACCTGATGGTAGCTATCGACTAGTCCAGGACTTACGAGCAATAAACCAGATCACTAAGGACATACATCCGGTAGTTGCAAATCCGTATACCTTGTTAACATCTGTGAAAGAGAAATATAAATGGTTTACAGTACTTGATTTAAAAGATGCCTTCTTCTGCATACCCCTTGACCAGGAAAGCAAAAAGCTATTCGCTTTCGAATGGGAAAATCCACACAACGGAAGGAAGACCCAACTAACCTGGACGCGCCTTCCACAAGGATTTAAGAACAGCCCGACTATCTTTGGAAGTCAACTAGCCAAAGAGCTTGAGGAGTGGACTACAAGAGGCCATATCGGAATTCCCCGACAATGGTATTTGTTGCTGCAATATGTGGATGATATTCTGATTGCTGCTGAGACCCAAGAACTCTGCATCCAGGTAACAATTGAAATATTGAACCAATTAGGAATGAATGGATATAAAGTATCGAAAGACAAAGCTCAGATTGCATCCACGACTGTGATCTATTTAGGATGTGAGCTTTCTCAAGGACAGCGAAGATTAGGTATAAACCGTGTGCATGCTATCTGTGCTATCTCAGAACCCCGTAACTTACATGAATTAAGATCTTTTCTAGGAATGGCAGGATGGTGCAGGCTCTGGATTATGGACTATGGACTTATTGCCAAACCTTTATATGAGGCACAGAAGAATAAGACCTTAGTGTGGGAAAAGCCACAGCAAGAGGCTTTCCAAAAACTGAAACAAGCTTTAATGCAAGCACCTGCTTTGGGCCTACCTGATCTGAGTAAAGACTTTCAGTTATTCGTACATGAACGACAGAGACTTGCCCTGGGGGTATTAACCCAACGGCTGGGATCCTGGAAAAGGCCCGTAGGTTATTTCTCTAAACAACTTGACCCGGTAAGTGCTGGATGGCCGGCGTGTTTGCGGGCGGTGGCTGCTACTGTAATATTAATCCAGGAAGTCCGGAAACTGACCATGGGGAAAAGGATTGAAGTATTTGTATCCCACATGGTGACTACTGTATTGGAACAAAAGGGGGGCCATTGGCTTTCCCCAAGTAGAATGATGAAATACCAAGCGATTTTGACAGAACAGGATGATGTTATCCTAAAAACAACTAACCTAATGAATCCAGCTGTGTTTTTAAGTGCAGAGACTGAAGAAGAAGTTCTGGAACATGATTGTGTGGAGGTCATCGAGTACACCCACGCCAGTCGTCCCGACTTGAAGGACATCCCGTTGGAGGAGACGGATTGGGAACTTTTTACTGATGGCAGTAGCTTTGTGGAAAACTTACTACTGCCAAAACAGTGATTGAAGCCAAATCCCTACCACCAAACACATCAGCACAGAAAGCTGAGTTGATTACCCTAACCAGGGCATTGGAGCTCAGCGAGGACAAAAGGGTCAATATTTGGACTGACTCAAAATATGTATTCGGAGTTGTTCACGTGCATGGAGCTCTTTGGAAAGAGCGTGGACTACTTTCCTCTCAAGGAACAAACATCAAGTACCAGAAGGAAATATTAAACTTGATTAGTGCCGTTCAAAAGCCATCGCAAGTTGCCATCATGCACTGTAAAGCTCATCAGAGTGGAACATCAAAAATTATTGAAGGAAATCGACTTGCTGATCAGACAGCTCGATCAGTGGCACGACAAGTCTGGACTATGGTGGGTCTTGTCTCCCCAGAAGGTAAGAGCAATTAATTTATTACCTACACCTTCAGAGGCACCTAAATATTCTACAGAAGATGAGAAATTGGCAAGACTAGTAGAAGCCGTCAAGGATAATTCTGGATGGTATGTAACCTCCAAGGGACAAATTGTGGTGCCAACAACAATCATGAGAGGAATACTTCAGGCGGAGCACCAGAAGTGTCATTGGGGTGCAGGAGCATTGGTAACATATCTGAGAAAATGGATTATCTCAGTCCAGATGTTAACAATGGCAAAATCTATCACAGCCAAGTGTGAAATTTGCTTGAGAAATAATCCTTTGGTGAAAAGAAAAGTAGATATGGGAAAAATTAGGACAGGTGTACAACCAGGAGATTATTGGCAAATATATTATGTGGAACTCCCCAAAACTCAAGGATACAGATATCTATTAGTTGGGGTATGCACCTTTTCAGGATGGCCAGAAGCCTTCCCTTGTCGCACCAACCGGGCACAGGAAACTGTAAAATGGTTACTGAAGGAAATAATTCCTAGATTTGGGGTACCATTGGGAATATCATCCGACAGGGGACCACACTTTGTTGCTCAAGTGGTAAAGGAAGTCAGCAGATGTTTGGGAATCAAATGGGAATTACATACCCCATGGAGACCCCAGTCTAGTGGACAGGTGGAGAAAATGAATCAGACATTAAAATGACAGCTTAGCAAAATTTGCCAAGAAGCAAAAATTCAATGGCCTCAGGCCTTACCTATAGCGTTATTGCGAATTAGGATTAAACCTAGGAGCGGAATGTCAGTAAGTCCATACGAAATTCTGTATGGCAAACCATATGAAGCACCTGATCCGAATCCAAGTGTACATGTAAAAGGTAATCAGGATGTATACAATTATGTGTTGTCTCTTGGCAGGACATTGAATCGACTCAGATCCGTACTAGTGTGGAATCGCCCACTAGCACTTGAGAATCCAGTACATAATATAGAGCCTGGAGACACGGTGTATGTAAAGACTTGGAGAGAAGATCCTTTAAAGGAACGTTGGGACGGACCCTACCAAGTACTCTTAACTACATTCACCACAATCAAAGTTGCTGAAATAGATTCCTGGATACACTACACCCGAGTGAAGAAAGTCCCAAAACGGTGGCAATCGCAATTAGTGGGTCCTACCACACTTAAAGTCACGGCGCAGGATGTCTAGCTTTTTCTACCGTTATGTGTTTATAGTAGTAAATGTACCCAGACTGTTTGCTTTTGTGGGGACACCCCTTGAGGAAAGAACAGAGAATGCCACTCTGATCTGCAAAGTCACTGGAGAACAATTACGTAGGACACGAAGGGGTATAGGAGAAAGTGATGACTCTCAAATGCCACAAATAGTGCAGAGTGTACAGAACCAAGTAGAGAATTTGATGATAGGATTAATTCGAGATTTTGCACCATTTATTACAGAAACAAGCCTCCTTATATACGCAACTATATTCTAATCACGCGTCCACGCTCCAAGCATGGATTCGCTAAATGAGTATCATGGGCTGTCCATGCGCTGGAGTCTCACTGATGATACGTCCGATGATTCACGCCACGCCAGGACCCCGCTGATTGAGGAACGCCCCTCTTTCTCACAGCAGATTCTGTTCTCAGCTTCTCGAAGCGACCTTGAGATTCCTTTGAGCCAGACTAATTCAGCAACAAATCTTTATCTATCAAAACCCCTCCACATGCCACCATGTGCTTTTAGTAAATTCATAATTGGACCCCCGGAGTGATTGCCTGTCATTCACTTCGCATTGCCACGCAGAATTACCCGGAGTTAACTCACATCTGATCTCATCTGTTGAGTCAGGGCACGTGTCGCATTCAGAGTTAACTCATCCCTCATCCCATCTGTTGGGACGGGACAAATTATTGGCATCATTCTGTTAAAATTATTGATGGCTCAACCCAATTAGTAGAATTTGGTGCAGCTTTACATTACTTAGAGCTTTTTATGGAGGCACCTCTAAATTTGATTTGCGATTCTGAGTACGTAGTCAAGGTCCTACAGTGCATCCCTTCTACCTTGCTTAAATGAAATCTCGCAACAACAGCTCTTTGAAATGTTTGTATCATTGTAAACTGCATTACAGCATTGCAGACACCCATTGCTTGTTACTCTTATGCACTCTCATACCACTTTACCAGGTTCTGTAACAGAAGGAAATGCAGTTGCGGACACTTATACTGTAGCCACAGTCCACTTCCAGGCTGCCGGGGCTCCACATGCTTTTTTCCATCAAAATGCTGCTGCCTTAAAAAAGATGCTTGCTTGGACACTCGAACAAGCAAAAAACATAGTTTGCTCTTGCCCAGAATGTCAAGGCCTTATTACAAATTTACCCTCCCGTGCAGTTAACCCTCACGGGCTCACAGCTAATTTAGCAGACTGATGTTACATATGTCTCATCTTTTAGTCATTTGAAACATGTACACGTCTCTACAGATACTTTTTCAGGTATGCTTTCTGCATCTGCTTATACTAGTGAGAAAAGCAGAGATGTTCAGTACCACTGGACCCGCCATTTTGCTATGCTGGGTGTGCCACAACAGATTAAAACTGACAACGGTCCTGGCTACACTGCCAGATCCACACAATATTTTTTATGGCAATGGGGTAGTTCGCATGTCACAGGTATTCCACATTCTCCTACTGGACAGGCTGTTATTGAACAGGCACATTCCACACTGAAACAAATGTTATTAAAACAAAAAAGGGGGAATATGATGCCTTAAGAAAAATTAGACAATGTGACATGGACTTTAAACTTTTTGAATCATACTGTGCCTCCCTCCTCTATCATAGCAGTGGAAAAGCACTTCCATGTTCCAAATTCACTGTCTCAGAGACCATAAAGGTTTTGTATCGGGATCCCCTGAATAAGAGTCAATAGCAAGGGCCTGTAGAGTTAATCACCTGGGGAAGGGGATGTGTGTGTGTTCTTCTTTCAACAGGACTGAAGCGGCTTCATGCAAAATATGTTGAACCTTACCATGAGTTGGACAAATGGCGCAGAACCCAATGCCAGAGATGCAACGTCTGTCCCTGCAGCAGAGGGCAATGAAGAAATGGAAGAGACCAAAGGAAGAGGCCAGTGATGTTACCTGGGGGCAGCTGAAGAAGTTACAACAAAATGCAAGCATTGTAACGACAGCTGCAGGTGACCCATTTCCAGAAGAGTCTTCCTAATTAGCATGAAGAGCGAGCAGAGGGAGGAGACGAACCGCCTTCTCCTATCTCGCATGTAAATGAACTGGGTTATAAAACAACCTCACGTATGGTACAGGTTGGCGGCGTGTAAATCTTCAACGCGTCCCCCCCTCCAGAGGGTCGTCGCGGGACCAATGTACCTGTGGAGTGCGAAGAGCTGCCAATGCCTTTATTGTGCTCTGCTATTACCACTTCACGAAGGGAATCCTCCTCCACAAAAAGTGTAGGGATGAACATTCTCCAGTGCCCTAAAAATCCTAAAAAGGCATGTAATTGTTTTAGTGCAGCTGGTACAGAAAACTGCTGAACTGTGTGCTGTACCTTATCTGTTATTTCTCTAAGCTGTCCATGCCAGACTATTACTGAAAATAGTACAGTAGCACTAGAGCCCTGCGTTTTAGTCAGATTAATTGCCCAGCCTTGGTCCTGTAAATGCACCTTCAAAAATTCAGCAGCTGCTTCTTTTTCTTCTTGTGACACTGCCATAATCAACTGATCATCAATACAATGGCAATAAGTAACAGTACCCAACCATAGTGCTATATTAGCTACTCTCATTTGGTGGCTAAAGGAGGAACTGTGTTTGTATCTCTGAGACAATACTCGGCAAGTATATTGCTTTTGTTGCCAGGTAAAGGCAAACTGGTCTTGCACTGAGGTGGCAGGTGGGGTGGAGGGTGGGTACAGTGCTGGTAGCGGGGCTAGGCTTGGTCAGCTTTTTGCATAGGCATTAACTTTTGCAAGTGACAAAACATTACTGATGGTATGATCCCACCTATTTCTAGTTGTGGGATGCTGGCTTGTACAAAATCATTCCACATTTGTGTCCTCATCACCCATGCTGTAACTCCTTTTGGTTTTGCTGGCTTTCCTGTATTCACCACTCAAATAGAGGGTTCTGAAATTAAATCCCAAATTCCCCTCAAGGTATTTTCTAGAGTGCCTGCATTACCTGTAGCATTTGTCACTGTTGACAGAATCACAGGTGTTAGTGAGGCAAGCGCTCCTCTCAAAAGTTGCTTTTGAATACTTCTTGTCACTGCTACCCTGCCCGGATCTGTTCCCACAATCAATGCATATGCCACCCCCATCTGCCACACTAAATCAATACCCTCCTCCATTGTGCACCAGTTTCCACGGGACAACACAGATTCAACAGGTTCAGCATATGCTGTTAAAACTGCTGCACACAACCATTGATATAGCATAGGTGCAATAAAATCTTGTCTGTCAGGACGTCTGACATTTTGCAGCTGAGCATATCATTGTATTCGATCATCATTGGCTATAGGGCTAAATAAATATTTTTCATCTGCTAATAAATGGATAGACACAGATCCACTATCCCAAGCTGGCAAAATCCATGCCAGTATTCCTTCCCTGCTCGTCTGCTGAGAGATCTCTGAAAATCCTGTTAACTCCTTCGGAGGATGAGCACAGGAGATCTCCCCACCTCATCTCCTTGTTCCTTCTGCCATATCATTTTTATGGGAGGTTGTGTTCCCACCACCTCCCTGCCATTTAAGTCAGGATGAAATTCAAACTCAATATTGGAGACTGAGGATTCACTCCAAATATTTCCATCCCATTCCTCAGGATTTCAAGATTGTTTTGTGGTAAGAGCACAAACCTGAGAACTCAAAAACTCATTTTTTTCCATATTTATACTTTTGTTCCTTAGCAATACATGCTAGCAACTGGTCTGCATTATCTTGCAGCTCATAGCACCACTCTGCTTGAACAGTAATTACTTCTTGTGCAATCACCTTTGCATTTTGTAAAATCCCAACCTCCTTTTCCAATTCTCTTCTTTTACTCTGCAATGCAACAACACGATTGAGAGGTCTAAGATCAGCAACAAATAACAAACCCAATCTCCCCACTTATTTGTGAGAAGCCGATGCCACTCTCCATGGAAATGTTAGCATAGCTGCTTCAGTTACCTGGAGTGTAATCACTGCTCCATCTTCAGTCTCATGCCATGCCTCCTGTGGAGCTAATTCAGACAGGAGAGCAGCCATGGGGGCCCAGTGCTCTGCACTGGACCATCCCACAATACGGGGAGTCACCCTCGAGGCCTCCCCAGTCCCCGGTGTTTTTGCAAACAACAGCATGGCTGTTTCTAGTGACTGCTGACTAATGCCAAATGTGTGAACCAATGCAGGCACGTTGCAAGAATAGCCAGAGGCCATGAATGCTTTTGCGAATAGCAAGTTTATTTTAGTTACCTCTCTACCGGGGTATCTCCAAAGTAGCACCTAAGCTCTCATGCAGAGGTAACACAAGCGGGGATGCAGACGCTGCAGCAATTCAGCCCTGGTAAAAGATCACTGGGCCTGCTGCACTCGCCTGTGTTTCAAGGCTTCAAGCAGGCGTTGCCTTGTGGTCTTTCTCATAACAAAGCAGGAATCTCAAGCACAATGATAAGGTGCCTTAGAGTTTCTCACAGGCCTATGTTATCTAAGAGAGAGGTTCTACTTGTCAAGCATACAAGGTCAGTAAAACAGTGTAATGTATGTGCTTTTTCTACACCACAGCTGCAAGTCACTTGAGCGTATTTACATTTAACCTCCTCGCCATTCTTGCGCAAATTCCCATCCAAAGAGATTTCAACAGGCTGGAGAAATGGGCTGAGAGGAACCTCATACATTTCAACAAGGGGAAGTGCAAAGTCCTGCACTCGGGGAGGAACAAGCCCAGGCACCAATACATGCTGGGGGGCCAACCAGATGGAAAGCAGCTTGGCAGAAAGGGATCAAGGGTCCTAGTGGACACCAAGTTGAACATGAGCGAGCAATGTGCCCTTGCTGCAAAGAGGGCAAAAGGTATCCTGGGGTGCATTAGGGGGACTGTTGCTAGCAGGTCAAGAGAGGTGATCTACCCGGGCCCTCTACTGGTGAAGCCCCACATGGAATACTGTGTGCAGATCTGGGCTCCCCAGTACAAGAGAGACATGGACATACTGGAGACAGTCCAGCACAAGATGTTTTAAGGGAATGGCGTATCACTGCTATGAGGAAAGGCTGAGAGAGCTGGGACTGTTTAGCCTTAGAAGAGAAGGCTCAGGGGAGGGGGGGGGTGGAAGAGATCTCATCAATGTTTGCAAATATCTAAAGGGAGGGTGCAAAGACAGAGCCAGGCTCTTTTCAGCAGTTCCCAGCAACAGGATGAGAGGCAATGGGCACAAACTAAACCACAGGAAAGACTTTCTGGTTTTCTAGTTGAACCAGATGACCTCTGGAAGTCCCATCCAACCTCAACTGTTCTGTGATTCTTTGTTAAATGCGCTGATTTGCCCCATTGAAGCAAATAAATTGACTTAACAGCAAGGTCAATTAACTGTTAAGCAGGCATTCTTTATTAGTGAAGAGAAGCTGCTAAATTAATGTATACTGTGATTCAATTACAAAGGATGCACCCATCATTAATCAATAGACATGATAAATGCTTTCTAACTACCTGCCGAATGAGGGGATATTTTTCAAATTTTCATCCTCCTGCATGACAAGCTAGAGACAGAAGATTAAGCAATATACTATTTAGAAGCAGAGTGCTTAGTTTATGTTTGACTAGAAATTAAGAGGTGTATTGTAAGTTAGCAACTAATCAATTACTTATGTAAGTGTGCACTGAGCTTGTGCGAAGAGCTGCCAATGTGGAGAGAGAGGCTAGTCAGCGGACAAATGAAAAGACCACCCCAGAAAGAGACTGTGGTACTGATAAAAGGACGCTAGATGGCAGCAAAGACCGTGAAATAACTTACTCCATCCGCCCTTATGTTTATGCAATCATTTCTTAGTACAGATGTACTGTATGTTAAAAATTCCCCAAAATTTTAATGAGTTGGCAATAATTGTGTGAATATAAGAAATGCAAGAGCATCCAGTCATTGGAACACTTATGATGGATGATCCCCAGTGTTCTCCAGCGCTGTCAATAAAGAATGCCTTCTTAACAGTATAATTGACTTTGCTGTTAAGTTTATTTCTCTGTTTCATTAGCAGTGCTAAGTCACTTGACACCGCATCTGTTGGGCCTTCTGTTGGGAAACAATACCAACTTAATCCAAGAAAATTCAACAAACAGTCCATTGCATACAGTCATCTTTAGTTTCTGTGGCTATAAGGAGATAACAAAGTCCTGTTTCCTGGAGCAGCTTCCCAGGTTTCAAGTTCCCATTGTAACTGGTTTCTGAAAATCATTGGGCTGTTTTTGAATCCCTGGGGTAACACTGTCCAGGTTAATTGGGTCTTTCTCCCGGTATCGGGATTTTCCCGCTCAAAAGCAAAAAGCTTCTGACTCTTTGGCTGATGCCAGACAGAAGAAGGTGTCTTTCAAATCCAACACAGTAAACTATTTCTGATTATCTCGTAATTTGGTTAACAGTGTATAAGGGTTAGCCACTACCGGGTGTAATTTTGTTTATTGCTCTCAAATCCTGCAGTAACTTTGTAGCTTTTACCATCTGGTTTCTTTACAGATAGGATTAGAGTGTTAAATTCTGCCTCACATCCTATCAGCATTCTAAACTGCAGGAAGTTACTGATTATTCCTTTTATTTCTCCTCTATCCTCTAATTTCAGAGGATATTGTTTGATTCTGACTAGTCCAGCTCCAGGTTTCAAATTAATTTTCACTGGTTCTGAATTCTTTTTACCAGGATTTACCAGGAACTCTTGAAGCCCATACCCCTGGAAATATTTGATCCAATATTTCCTGAGGTATTTGGCTTTGCCTGTCAATTTGAGTCATTGCCAAATTCAGTGTCTTAATTAATTGATCTTCTTTTACCTTGAATTCCACTTGACCTCATTTGAATGTTATTATTGCTTCAGACTGTTGTAATAGATCTCATCCTAATAATGGTTCTGGAGACCCAGGCATATATAGGAACTTATGGATTCCAATTTGTTTTCCCAGTTTATTTCGATTGGCTGTAAAAAGAAAGCTTTCTCTTGTTGGGCAATAGCTCCCCCTACAGTTATAAAATCTTTATCTAATGGTATCAATTCCTCATTCAAAACCGAATAAGATGTTCCAGTATCAACGAAAAACTCAGCTTCTTTTCCCTCAGCAGGTCTCAGACTGCTGAGTTGGTTAAAACTGGCGTATCTCCTGTCCTGTGCCCAAGTTTCTGTAATCTAGTTCACCCAAGGATGCACCAAGGATGCACCCAAGGATTATTATTTTTGCAAGGCGTCAGTGAAGTCCTGTTTTTTGTGCAATAAGTTACCCAGAGCTAAGCAAGGCTAGGCAATGGTGATGTGGGTTAAAGGGTTAGCTCTCTAAGTGTCTTTAGTGATGTGGGGTAGGGTTAGTTCTTTAAGTGTCAAGTGTTAGTTTTTTAAGTGTTAATTAGTTAATTGTTAATTCCCTGTATCATTCCCCCCCTTTTCTAAAAGATTAGTAAATTCTTTTACTAATGTGATGATTCTTTATCTATGTTTTTACAAAGTACCCGTTAGATTCTAGCTCCTGTCTTAGTTGATGTTTCTTCCAGTTGTTATAAGTATTCCTGGTACTCTGGCAACACCACAAGAAACACCTTACCATCATACAGACCAGTATCCCTAAAGCTAATATTCCCACTAAAGCTAGAAACAAGGATCGTAACCAGGTCAAGTTGGGAAGCCAGAAAGTAAGGCCTTCCCCTAAATTAGAGAATTCCTATGTTGGATTGTCTCTAGTAACTAGATGGAGGATTTGAGATTGTTCCCATATCTTTTGAATATCTGTTTCTACCCATTTCTCCTGATTAATATATGAGTAACAGCTTTGGTTTATCACCACACAAACCCCTCCTTCTTTTGCAGTCAGGAGGTCTAAAACCATGCGATTTTGTAGGACTATCTTGCTTAGTGATTATATCTCTTCCTGGAGCCCATGAAGAGCATCCATAGTGGTATTTTCGATTTTCTCAGTTGTGGCCGAAATATTTACTATGGCTTTTTCTAGTTCACTAACTCCTAGTTGAGGAATAAACCATCTAGCAAAACTATGAAATCGCAAGGGCCTCTTTACAAGAGGGTTACTTGGCACTGAACGCGTTTTTCTCCATAATGTCCTGACAATACCTGGGGGTGGGTATGAATGGTTAAACACCTTTTCTTGAGGTACTATGTATCCACCTGTACAATGGCCTTGCCAATTTTCGGGTAGGCTTTTCCTGGCTCGCCTGTCTCCGCAAAGCCACCACCACCCAGGAGCTAGATTACAATTTGTTGCTATGTTGGAAGAGAAGCTAGAGTTCTCAATGTTTTGTATGCTGTAATTAAACCCCAGTTCTTTCAGCTTAGTTATATCAAAGATTCCAGCACCTTGTGACTGACTACATTCACTGTCATTTGGAAGTTTTTCCCAACTGGTGGTTTTATCTATGGAGTTCATACATCTAGAATAAATTGTAATTTCAGTCTGATTCCAAGGTACCAATTTGAAATGTCTTCCTATTGTTTTACTCAGGTCCTGCCCATAAAGGCAGGTTTGCTTTTGATTTGCATCCAACTTTCCCCCTTCTCTACTCCAGTCTGGATGGGGTACTCTGAATAGTGGAAATTCCATTCCTCTTGGGAGGACCGTGCACATCCAACAGTCTGAAAGGTTCAAATTGTTCCCAGTCATTTGGGTGAGCTTTACATGCCAATTTTTTGTGTGCCAACTGTGTCCTAAAGCTATGATTGTGAAAAATACAACTTTCCAGGCTGCACCTGGGTTACCCTCCATGGTGTTTTCCAGGCTTTCTTCACTCTAGAATGATGAATCCAGGTGTTCTGTTCTTTAATCTTGATAGCAGTGAAGGATGTCAGGAGGACTTGAAATGGACCTTCCTATTGTGGTTCCAAAGTCCTTTTCTGCAAGAGACTTCACATACACATAATCTCCCAATTGGATGTTATGTACTGGCCCATCCAGACCCCTACTCCAAGTTTCAAGCACATTTCCCAATTTTGTTAAGTTGTTTACTCAATACTAACATATAACAAGTCATAATTTCATTCCCTTCTTGTGCAGACATCCCCTCCTGTACACTATAGGGTCTCCCATACAGGATTTCAAAAGGATTTAGCCCTTCCTTTGCCCTTGGCCTTGTTCATATGCAAGAGGGCCAAAGGTAAAGATTGAGACCAAGCCAAATTCGCCTCCTGCCCCAATTTTACAATTTGTTGGTTAATTAGATGGTTCATTTCATTTTTTGTTTTTTTCTTTCTACCTGGCCACTGCCGGCTGGCAGATACCAGAGGTGGGGGATGAGCTGGAGGGCACATAGCCCCAACTTCTGATATGCCCAGCTTGGCATACAAAGGGGAAAAGCTGAGACCCTTCAACATGGCCCGGGACTTGTCGAGACTTGTCAATCTTTCGCAATCGCCCCTTCCCCCCAGACTTTCCTCTACTCTGAGAGCTATAAAAAAGCTCACCTAAAACAGCACTGGTAGGGAACCCACCACCCTGAGGACCTTCAGCCCACCAGCCTCACCACGGGAACTAGATCAGACATCGGAGGATGCTGCGCTCCGGAACTACAAACCCCAGCATCCTTGCCGCGGGACACCGGAGGCCATACATCATCATACAAGTCCTGTCATCCATGCTGTGGAGCCTAAGAGTGGCTGGATCCCTCACCTTTTCCTTCTTCCTTTCTCTCTGCTCTTTCCTTCTCTCATTTTTTAAATATCCCTATTTCTTTGTCTCTCCTTCCGTGATATATTACTCTCTTTCTCTCTCTCTTATACCTTTTGAACATATAAGAGTAACATTAAGCTCTGCCGTTGGATTCGTGTTAAGTTTTGTATTATAGCTATTAATGGTTGCTAATATATTACTTGTAGAAGGACTTTTTGCTGTTATACTATTGCCACTAGTTTCCCCGCAATGTTTTCAGCCATGATCCTTATCAATATACAACACCACCCTGTGGCTGAAAACATTGTGCATTGCCCCCCAGGGCAGAGATTTTGTCATGACAGATAAAGGATAGAAAATATAAGAACAAAAGTGAAGAGAGAGAGAGATTTCAAACATAGTCTTCTTCTAGTCTAGTAGAGATACAATAGCAATGCCAAGCATCAAAAGCAAGAAGCCACAAATTAACATCATAACAATATCTAAAAGCCATTTTCACCGGGTATCACAGAAGAAAGCCCAGATGATACAGCAACGAGTAACTTATTTGGGCTATGAAATTAGTGCTGGGCAGAGGACTTTGGGACAGGCTCGAAAGGAGGCTGTATGCCAAACTCCAAAGCCTCAAACCATTAGCAACCATTAATAGCTATAATACAAAACTTAACACGAATCCAACGGCAGAGCTTAATGTTACTCTTATATGTTCAAAAGGTATAAGAGAGAGAGAAAGAGAGTAATATATCACGGAAGGAGAGACAAAGAAATAGGGATATTTAAAAAATGAGAGAAGGAAAGAGCAGAGAGAAAGGAAGAAGGAAAAGGTGAGGGATCCAGCCACTCTTAGGCTCCACAGCATGGATGACAGGACTTGTATGATGATGTATGGCCTCCGGTGTCCCGCGGCAAGGATGCTGGGGTTTGTAGTTCCGGAGCGCAGCATCCTCCGATGTCTGATCTAGTTCCCGTGGTGAGGCTGGTGGGCTGAAGGTCCTCAGGGTGGTGGGTTCCCTACCAGTGCTGTTTTAGGTGAGCTTTTTTATAGCTCTCAGAGTAGAGGAAAGTCTGGGGGGAAGGGGCGATTGCGAAAGATTGACAAGTCTCGACAAGTCCCGGGCCATGTTGAAGGGTCTCAGCTTTTCCCCTTTGTATGCCAAGCTGGGCATATCAGAAGTTGGGGCTATGTGCCCTCCAGCTCATCCCCCACCTCTGGTATCTGCCAGCCGGCAGTGGCCAGGTAGAAAGAAAAAAACAAAAAATGAAATGAACCATCTAATTAACCAACAAATTGTAAAATTGGGGCAGGAGGCGAATTTGGCTTGGTCTCAATCTTTACCTTTGGCCCTCTTGCATATGAACAAGGCCAAGGGCAAAGGAAGGGCTAAATCCTTTTGAAATCCTGTATGGGAGACCCTATAGTGTACAGGAGGGGATGTCTGCACAAGAAGGGAATGAAATTATGACTTGTTATATGTTAGTATTGAGTAAACAACTTAACAAAATTGGGAAATGTGCTTGAAACTTGGAGTAGGGGTCTGGATGGGCCAGTACATAACATCCAATTGGGAGATTATGTGTATGTGAAGTCTCTTGCAGAAAAGGACTTTGGAACCACAATAGGAAGGTCCATTTCAAGTCCTCCTGACATCCTTCACTGCTATCAAGATTAAAGAACAGAACACCTGGATTCATCATTCTAGAGTGAAGAAAGCCTGGAAAACACCATGGAGGGTAACCCAGGTGCAGCCTGGAAAGTTGTATTTTTCACAATCATAGCTTTAGGACACAGTTGGCACACAAAAAATTGGCATGTAAAGCTCACCCAAATGACTGGGAACAATTTGAACCTTTCAGACTGTTGGATGTGCACGGTCCTCCCAAGAGGAATGGAATTTCCACTATTCAGAGTACCCCATCCAGACTGGAGTAGAGAAGGGGGAAAGTTGGATGCAAATCAAAAGCAAACCTGCCTTTATGGGCAGGACCTGAGTAAAACAATAGGAAGACATTTCAAATTGGTACCTTGGAATCAGACTGAAATTACAATTTATTCTAGATGTATGAACTCCATAGATAAAACCACCAGTTGGGAAAAACTTCCAAATGACAGTGAATGTAGTCAGTCACAAGGTGCTGGAATCTTTGATATAACTAAGCTGAAAGAACTGGGGTTTAATTACAGCATACAAAACATTGAGAACTCTAGCTTCTCTTCCAACATAGCAACAAATTGTAATCTAGCTCCTGGGTGGTGGTGGCTTTGCGGAGACAGGCGAGCCAGGAAAAGCCTACCCGAAAATTGGCAAGGCCATTGTACAGGTGGATACATAGTACCTCAAGAAAAGGTGTTTAACCATTCATACCCACCCCCAGGTATTGTCAGGACATTATGGAGAAAAACGCGTTCAGTGCCAAGTAACCCTCTTGTAAAGAGGCCCTTGCGATTTCATAGTTTTGCTAGATGGTTTATTCCTCAACTAGGAGTTAGTGAACTAGAAAAAGCCATAGTAAATATTTCGGCCACAACTGAGAAAAATCGAAAATACCACTATGGATGCTCTTCATGGGCTCCAGGAAGAGATATAATCACTAAGCAAGATAGTCCTACAAAATCGCATGGTTTTAGACCTCCTGACTGCAAAAGAAGGAGGGGTTTGTGTGGTGATAAACCAAAGCTGTTACTCATATATTAATCAGGAGAAATGGGTAGAAACAGATATTCAAAAGATATGGGAACAATCTCAAATCCTCCATCTAGTTACTAGAGACAATCCAACATAGGAATTCTCTAATTTAGGGGAAGGCCTTACTTTCTGGCTTCCCAACTTGACCTGGTTACGATCCTTGTTTCTAGCTTTAGTGGGAATATTAGCTTTAGGGATACTGGTCTGTATGATGGTAAGGTGTTTCTTGTGGTGTTGCCAGAGTACCAGGAATACTTATAACAACTGGAAGAAACATCAACTAAGACAGGAGCTAGAATCTAACGGGTACTTTGTAAAAACATAGATAAAGAATCATCACATTAGTAAAAGAATTTACTAATCTTTTAGAAAAGGGGGGGAATGATACAGGGAATTAACAATTAACTAATTAACACTTAAAAAACTAACACTTGACACTTAAAGAACTAACCCTACCCCACATCACTAAAGACACTTAGAGAGCTAACCCTTTAACCCACATCACCATTGCCTAGCCTTGCTTAGCTCTGGGTAACTTATTGCACAAAAAACAGGACTTCACTGACGCCTTGCAAAAATAATAATCCTTGGGTGCATCCTTGGTGCATCCTTGGGTGAACTAGATTACAGAAACTTGGGCACAGGACAGGAGATACGCCAGTTTTAACCAACTCAGCAGTCTGAGACCTGCTGAGGGAAAAGAAGCTGAGTTTTTCGTTGATACTGGAACATCTTATTCGGTTTTGAATGAGGAATTGATACCATTAGATAAAGATTTTATAACTGTAGGGGGAGCTATTGCCCAACAAGAGAAAGCTTTCTTTTTACAGCCAATCGAAATAAACTGGGAAAACAAATTGGAATCCATAAGTTCCTATATATGCCTGGGTCTCCAGAACCATTATTAGGATGAGATCTATTACAACAGTCTGAAGCAATAATAACATTCAAATGAGGTCAAGTGGAATTCAAGGTAAAAGAAGATCAATTAATTAAGACACTGAATTTGGCAATGACTCAAATTGACAGGCAAAGCCAAATACCTCAGGAAATATTGGATCAAATATTTCCAGGGGTATGGGCTTCAAGAGTTCCTGGTAAATCCTGGTAAAAAGAATTCAGAACCAGTGAAAATTAATTTGAAACCTGGAGCTGGACTAGTCAGAATCAAACAATATCCTCTGAAATTAGAGGATAGAGGAGAAATAAAAGGAATAATCAGTAACTTCCTGCAGTTTAGAATGCTGATAGGATGTGAGGCAGAATTTAACACTCTAATCCTATCTGTAAAGAAACCAGATGGTAAAAGCTACAAAGTTACTGCAGGATTTGAGAGCAATAAACAAAATTACACCCGGTAGTGGCTAACCCTTATACACTGTTAACCAAATTACGAGATAATCAGAAATAGTTTACTGTGTTGGATTTGAAAGACACCTTCTTCTGTCTGGCATCAGCCAAAGAGTCAGAAGCTTTTTGCTTTTGAGCGGGAAAAATCCCGATACCGGGAGAAAGACCCAATTAACCTGGACAGTGTTACCCCAGGGATTCAAAAAACAGCCCAATGATTTTCAGAAACCAGTTACAATGGGAACTTGAAACCTGGGAAGCTGCTCCAGGAAACAGGACTTTGTTATCTCCTTATAGCCACAGAAACTAAAGATGACTGTATGCAATGGACTGTTTGTTGAATTTTCTTGGATTAAGTTGGTATTGTTTCCCAACAGAAGGCCCAACAGATGCGGTGTCAAGTGACTTAGCACTGCTAATGAAACAGAGAAATAAACTTAACAGCAAAGTCAATTATACTGTTAAGAAGGCATTCTTTATTGACAGCGCTGGAGAACACTGGGGATCATCCATCATAAGTGTTCCAATGACTGGATGCTCTTGCATTTCTTATATTCACACAATTATTGCCAACTCATTAAAATTTTGGGGAATTTTTAACATACAGTACATCTGTACTAAGAAATGATTGCATAAACATAAGGGCGGATGGAGTAAGTTATTTCACGGTCTTTGCTGCCATCTAGCGTCCTTTTATCAGTACCACAGTCTCTTTCTGGGGGTGGTCTTTTCATTTGTCCGCTGACTAGCCTCTCTCTCCACATTGGCAGCTCTTCGCACAAGCTCAGTGCACACTTACATAAGTAATTGATTAGTTGCTAACTTACAATACACCTCTTAATTTCTAGTCAAACATAAACTAAGCACTCTGCTTCTAAATAGTATATTGCTTAATCTTCTGTCTCTAGCTTGTCATGCAGGAGGATGAAAATTTGAAAATATCCCCTCATTCGGCAGGTAGTTAGAAAGCATTTATCATGTCTATTGATTAATGATGGGTGCATCCTTTGTAATTGAATCACAGTATACATTAATTTAGCAGCTTCTCTTCACTAATAAAGAATGCCTGCTTAACAGTTAATTGACCTTGCTGTTAAGTCAATTTATTTGCTTCAATGGGGCAAATCAGCGCATTTAACAAAGAATCACAGAACAGTTGAGGTTGGATGGGACTTCCAGAGGTCATCTGGTTCAACTAGAAAACCAGAAAGTCTTTCCTGTGGTTTAGTTTGTGCCCATTGCCTCTCATCCTGTTGCTGGGAACTGCTGAAAAGAGCCTGGCTCTGTCTTTGCACCCTCCCTTTAGATATTTGCAAACATTGATGAGATCTCTTCCACCCCCCCCTCCCCTGAGCCTTCTCTTCTAAGGCTAAACAGTCCCAGCTCTCTCAGCCTTTCCTCATAGCAGTGATACGCCATTCCCTTAAAACATCTTGTGCTGGACTGTCTCCAGTATGTCCATGTCTCTCTTGTACTGGGGAGCCCAGATCTGCACACAGTATTCCATGTGGGGCTTCACCAGTAGAGGGCCCGGGTAGATCACCTCTCTTGACCTGCTAGCAACAGTCCCCCTAATGCACCCCAGGATACCTTTTGCCCTCTTTGCAGCAAGGGCACATTGCTCGCTCATGTTCAACTTGGTGTCCACTAGGACCCTTGATCCCTTTCTGCCAAGCTGCTTTCCATCTGGTTGGCCCCCCAGCATGTATTGGTGCCTGGGCTTGTTCCTCCCCGAGTGCAGGACTTTGCACTTCCCCTTGTTGAAATGTATGAGGTTCCTCTCAGCCCATTTCTCCAGCCTGTTGAAATCTCTTTGGATGGGAATTTGCGCAAGAATGGCGAGGAGGTTAAATGTAAATACGCTCAAGTGACTTGCAGCTGTGGTGTAGAAAAAGCACATACATTACACTGTTTTACTGACCTTGTATGCTTGACAAGTAGAACCTCTCTCTTAGATAACATAGGCCTGTGAGAAACTCTAAGGCACCTTATCATTGTGCTTGAGATTCCTGCTTTGTATGAGAAAGACCACAAGGCAACGCCTGCTTGAAGCCTTGAAACACAGGCGAGTGCAGCAGGCCCAGTGATCTTTTACCAGGGCTGAATTGCTGCAGCGTCTGCATCCCCGCTTGTGTTACCTCTGCATGAGAGCTTAGGTGCTACTTTGGAGATACCCCGGTAGAGAGGTAACTAAAATAAACTTGCTATTCGCAAAAGCATTCATGGCCTCTGGCTATTCTTGCAACGTGCCTGCATTGGTTCACACATTTGGCATTAGTCAGCAGTCACTAGAAACAGCCATGCTGTTGTTTGCAAAAACACCGGGGACTGGGGAGGCCTCGAGGGTGACTCCCCGTATTGTGGGATGGTCCAGTGCAGAGCACTGGGCCCCCATGGCTGCTCTCCTGTCTGAATTAGCTCCACAGGAGGCATGGCATGAGACTGAAGATGGAGCAGTGATTACACTCCAGGTAACTGAAGCAGCTATGCTAACATTTCCATGGAGAGTGGCATCGGCTTCTCACAAATAAGTGGGGAGATTGGGTTTGTTATTTGTTGCTGATCTTAGACCTCTCAATCGTGTTGTTGCATTGCAGAGTAAAAGAAGAGAATTGGAAAAGGAGGTTGGGATTTTACAAAATGCAAAGGTGATTGCACAAGAAGTAATTACTGTTCAAGCAGAGTGGTGCTATGAGCTGCAAGATAATGCAGACCAGTTGCTAGCATGTATTGCTAAGGAACAAAAGTATAAATATGGAAAAAAATGAGTTTTTGAGTTCTCAGGTTTGTGCTCTTACCACAAAACAATCTTGAAATCCTGAGGAATGGGATGGAAATATTTGGAGTGAATCCTCAGTCTCCAATATTGAGTTTGAATTTCATCCTGACTTAAATGGCAGGGAGGTGGTGGGAACACAACCTCCCATAAAAATGATATGGCAGAAGGAACAAGGAGATGAGGTGGGGAGATCTCCTGTGCTCATCCTCCGAAGGAGTTAACAGGATTTTCAGAGATCTCTCAGCAGACGAGCAGGGAAGGAATACTGGCATGGATTTTGCCAGCTTGGGATAGTGGATCTGTGTCTATCCATTTATTAGCAGATGAAAAATATTTATTTAGCCCTATAGCCAATGATGATCGAATACAATGATATGCTCAGCTGCAAAATGTCAGACGTCCTGACAGACAAGATTTTATTGCAACCTATGCTATATCAATGGTTGTGTGCAGCAGTTTTAACAGCATATGCTGAACCTGTTGAATCTGTGTTGTCCCGTGGAAACTGGTGCACAATGGAGGAGGGTATTGATTTAGTGTGGCAGATGGGGGTGGCATATGCATTGATTGTGGGAACAGATCCGGGCAGGGTAGCAGTGACAAGAAGTATTCAAAAGCAACTTTTGAGAGGAGCGCTTGCCTCACTAACACCTGTGATTCTGTCAACAGTGACAAATGCTACAGGTAATGCAGGCCACTCTAGAAAATACCTTGAGGGGAATTTGGGATTTAATTTCAGAACCCTCTATTTGAGTGGTGAATACAGGAAAGCCAGCAAAACCAAAAGGAGTTACAGCATGGGTGATGAGGACACAAATGTGGAATGATTTTGTACAAGCCAGCATCCCACAACTAGAAATAGGTGGGATCATACCATCAGTAATGTTTTGTCACTTGCAAAAGTTAATGCCTATGCAAAAAAGCTGACCAAGCCTAGCCCCGCTACCAGCACTGTACCCACCCTCCACCCCACCTGCCACCTCAGTGCAAGACCAGTTTGCCTTTACCTGGCAACAAAAGCAATATACTTGCTGAGTATTGTCTCAGAGATACAAACACAGTTCCTCCTTTAGCCACCAAATGAGAGTAGCTAATATAGCACTATGGTTGGGTACTGTTACTTATTGCCATTGTATTGATGATCAGTTGATTATGGCAGTGTCACATCAGGAAAATGAAGCAGCTGCTGAATTTTTGACGGTGCATTTACAGGACCAAGGCTGGGCAATTAATCTGACTAAAAACGCAGGGCCCTAGTGCTGCTGTACTATTTTTAGGAATAGTCCGGCATGGACAGCTTAGGGAAATACCAGATAAGGTACAGCACACAGTCCAGCAGTTTTCTGTACCAGCTGCAGTAAAACAATTACATGCCTTTTTAGGATTTTTAGGGCATTGAAGAACTTTCATCCCTACATCTTCTGTGAAGGAGGATTCCCCTTGTGAAGGGTTAATAGCAGAGCACAATAAAGGCATTGGCAGCTCTTCGCACTCCACAGGTACATTGGTCCCGCGACGACCTCTGGAGGGGGGGACGCGTTGAAGATTTACACGCCGCCAACCTGTACCATACGTGAGGTTGTTTTATAACCCAGTTCATTTACATGCGAGATAGGAGAAGGCGGTTCGTCTCCTCCCTCTGCTCGCTCTTCATGCTAATTAGGAAGACTCTTCTGGAAATGGGTCACCTGCAGCTGTCGTCACAATGCTTGCATTTTGTTGTAACTTCTTCAGCTGCCCCCAGGTAACATCACTGGCCTCTTCCTTTATTTCAGCGCTGGGAAACCAGGGGTTCGCACCCAAAGCTGGCTTCGACCACTGATTTAAACTTTACTACATTTATACAGCTTGGTTACATACATATTCATTAGAGTTACAACGTGTATACTGCATATTCATAAGGTTACACAATTATTTCACAATATCAGTTGCAACACCTTGGAACTACCCTAAGCATGCGCAGTGTCCTCTGGTGGTCGTTCTGGGGTCTTCAGGATGAAGTAAGTAGTCTTCATCAATAGTGTACTTTTCCACCTTTCATCACAGCACATGCGCACTCTTCACAAAATTATATAAATTCTTGGATGATAGTAAATGTACCTTCTCAGCACATCCCATCTTCTCGAGATAAGATAAGTACTAACTTTTAGTTCTCTAAAATATGAAACTCATATACAACCTGCATAGTTTTTAAGATAAGGTAAGGATCTTGGATACAGTTTGCGAAGCAAAGTGCAGCTAACTATAACATTTCCCCCCCTTTGAAAATGCTTTTCTATTCTTAGACAATGCATTTTCACTCCATTGTTTTAATTATAGCTGGGTATCTTTATAAGCCGGAGGGTTGTCAAAAAGCGGGTTAGTATAATTTCTGCTAAGAACAGTAAAGATGCGATCGTTCCTGGCGTTCGATTGACCTATTTGACGTTTAATACAAGCATACAGCAGACAGAGAAGAGCAACTGTAACTGCAAGCAAGAATAAGCTTTCCAATAATGAATGTACCCATCCTCCCAAATTCAGGTTCAATGTGCCTAGTAAGGCCCCAATCCAGCTCTGCTCTGCATCTTGTTTTTCCTTCTGTAGCTCCTTTTCCGTTTGAGTTAATTGGGAGATATCTCTCTCCACTTCAGAGGTTACGTTTGGGATATGAATACAGCAATGATCAACCCTATCTTTTAAATATCCACAAACACCATTTTCTTTTAGCAACATTATGTCAAGTGCCATTCTTTTCTGCAAGGTCATTTTGGTCGTAGCTTGCAATTGTATATTGAAATCTCGAAAACCCTTCCTGGTTATCCTTGCCAATCGATCCATCTGCCCAATTAATTTGTCAATCATTTCTCTGTTTCTGTAAGTTGCAATTGGTGCAAAGAAAGATTCTAATGCCCAGCCAAATTTAACACTGCTTGATGGTTCATGCCACACATCGTCTTCATCTATCTCTCGTTTGTGTCTAATCTGTAAAAGTTCCTGCCTATTCTTCAAGGGTGACTTTTTCCAAATGGGACATAGGGTTGGTAACCCCAAAGTAATTTCCCTTACAGGTCCTCCTATTGGTAAATGTGTTGCCCAGGTTCCATCACTTAAGGCCCAAACTAAATGTCCCACGCTACCTATGGCTCCTCTGCAATCTAGTTTATCTCCATCAATGCCTATTTTGATCGCTTCTTTTGGATCCAATTGTTTCTGACAGATGCAACCTGCAATCATTGCGACTTTAATGATAGACAGAGGTATCTCTCTCACATCTGTTTGGCAGGTTATTACTTGTGAACAATTCCACCACGGTACTGTTACTCCTTTTGTTACATTGGACCATCGTACACACCATGGGAATGCTTCACTATATTGATATTGTTGTACTATACTCAACGTCCACATATTATTCCATGATTCAGTTATGTTCTGATTATCCTGATCCTTGCATTCCCAATAGGTCCGATTAACCTTTTCATGTACCGTCTTGGTAGTCCACTTTTCACGTATGCACAGTACCCCTACTGGCTTTCCCGATAGGCTGTATATGATACGTGTCACTTTTCCTTTCTGATTTGTACAGTCTTCTTTAGACTTCACTATAGTTTCCTCAAGTCCACTTAATGCCCATTGTTTTGTTGGCACTTGTTCCAACCTGGTACGAGATTCACATACTATCTTACCAGTTCTATTTATTTCTGGTAAGGTCGTAGATATTATTCCCCATTGTATTGGGTC
Organism: Streptopelia turtur; assembly: GCA_901699155.2. Lineage (NCBI taxonomy): Eukaryota > Metazoa > Chordata > Aves > Columbiformes > Columbidae > Streptopelia > Streptopelia turtur. Next base: position 80,544 of record CABFKC020000012.1, read on the forward strand.
TTCGGCCGATTTTGGGATGGGAAGGCAAGCAGTGATGCTACTGGTATTCTGGGTCAGTGCAAAATCTCGAATTAATCCTATCATCAAATTCTCTACTTGGTTCTGTACACTCTGCACTATTTGTGGCATTTGAGAGTCATCACTTTCTCCTATACCCCTTCGTGTCCTACGTAATTGTTCTCCAGTGACTTTGCAGATCAGAGTGGCATTCTCTGTTCTTTCCTCAAGGGGTGTCCCCACAAAAGCAAACAGTCTGGGTACATTTACTACTATAAACACATAACGGTAGAAAAAGCTAGACATCCTGCGCCGTGACTTTAAGTGTGGTAGGACCCACTAATTGCGATTGCCACCGTTTTGGGACTTTCTTCACTCGGGTGTAGTGTATCCAGGAATCTATTTCAGCAACTTTGATTGTGGTGAATGTAGTTAAGAGTACTTGGTAGGGTCCGTCCCAACGTTCCTTTAAAGGATCTTCTCTCCAAGTCTTTACATACACCGTGTCTCCAGGCTCTATATTATGTACTGGATTCTCAAGTGCTAGTGGGCGATTCCACACTAGTACGGATCTGAGTCGATTCAATGTCCTGCCAAGAGACAACACATAATTGTATACATCCTGATTACCTTTTACATGTACACTTGGATTCGGATCAGGTGCTTCATATGGTTTGCCATACAGAATTTCGTATGGACTTACTGACATTCCGCTCCTAGGTTTAATCCTAATTCGCAATAACGCTATAGGTAAGGCCTGAGGCCATTGAATTTTTGCTTCTTGGCAAATTTTGCTAAGCTGTCATTTTAATGTCTGATTCATTTTCTCCACCTGTCCACTAGACTGGGGTCTCCATGGGGTATGTAATTCCCATTTGATTCCCAAACATCTGCTGACTTCCTTTACCACTTGAGCAACAAAGTGTGGTCCCCTGTCGGATGATATTCCCAATGGTACCCCCAAATCTAGGAATTATTTCCTTCAGTAACCATTTTACAGTTTCCTGTGCCCGGTTGGTGCGACAAGGGAAGGCTTCTGGCCATCCTGAAAGGTGCATACCCCAACTAATAGATATCTGTATCCTTGAGTTTTGGGGAGTTCCACATAATATATTTGCCAATAATCTCCTGGTTGTACACCTGTCCTAATTTTTCCCATATCTACTTTTCTTTTCACCAAAGGATTATTTCTCAAGCAAATTTCACACTTGGCTGTGATAGATTTTGCCATTGTTAACATCTGGACTGAGATAATCCATTTTCTCAGATATGTTACCAATGCTCCTGCACCCCAATGACACTTCTGGTGCTCCGCCTGAAGTATTCCTCTCATGATTGTTGTTGGCACCACAATTTGTCCCTTGGAGGTTACATACCATCCAGAATTATCCTTGACGGCTTCTACTAGTCTTGCCAATTTCTCATCTTCTGTAGAATATTTAGGTGCCTCTGAAGGTGTAGGTAATAAATTAATTGCTCTTACCTTCTGGGAGACAAGACCCACCATAGTCCAGACTTGTCGTGCCACTGATCGAGCTGTCTGATCAGCAAGTCGATTTCCTTCAATAATTTTTGATGTTCCACTCTGATGAGCTTTACAGTGCATGATGGCAACTTGCGATGGCTTTTGAACGGCACTAATCAAGTTTAATATTTCCTTCTGGTACTTGATGTTTGTTCCTTGAGAGGAAAGTAGTCCACGCTCTTTCCAAAGAGCTCCATGCACGTGAACAACTCCGAATACATATTTTGAGTCAGTCCAAATATTGACCCTTTTGTCCTCGCTGAGCTCCAATGCCCTGGTTAGGGTAATCAACTCAGCTTTCTGTGCTGATGTGTTTGGTGGTAGGGATTTGGCTTCAATCACTGTTTTGGGCAGTAGTAAGTTTTCCACAAAGCTACTGCCATCAGTAAAAAGTTCCCAATCCGTCTCCTCCAACGGGATGTCCTTCAAGTCGGGACGACTGGCGTGGGTGTACTCGATGACCTCCACACAATCATGTTCCAGAACTTCTTCTTCAGTCTCTGCACTTAAAACACAGCTGGATTCATTAGGTTAGTTGTTTTTTAGGATAACATCATCCTGTTCTGTCAAAATCGCTTGGTATTTCATCATTCTACTTGGGGAAAGCCAATGGCCCCCCTTTTGTTCCAATACAGTAGTCACCATGTGGGATACAAATACTTCAATCCTTTTCCCCATGGTCAGTTTCCGGACTTCCTGGATTAATATTACAGTAGCAGCCACCGCCCGCAAACACGCCGGCCATCCAGCACTTACCGGGTCAAGTTGTTTAGAGAAATAACCTACGGGCCTTTTCCAGGATCCCAGCCGTTGGGTTAATACCCCCAGGGCAAGTCTCTGTCGTTCATGTACGAATAACTGAAAGTCTTTACTCAGATCAGGTAGGCCCAAAGCAGGTGCTTGCATTAAAGCTTGTTTCAGTTTTTGGAAAGCCTCTTGCTGTGGCTTTTCCCACACTAAGGTCTTATTCTTCTGTGCCTCATATAAAGGTTTGGCAATAAGTCCATAGTCCATAATCCAGAGCCTGCACCATCCTGCCATTCCTAGAAAAGATCTTAATTCATGTAAGTTACGGGGTTCTGAGATAGCACAGATAGCATGCACACGGTTTATACCTAATCTTCGCTGTCCTTGAGAAAGCTCACATCCTAAATAGATCACAGTCGTGGATGCAATCTGAGCTTTGTCTTTCGATACTTTATATCCATTCATTCCTAATTGGTTCAATATTTCAATTGTTACCTGGATGCAGAGTTCTTGGGTCTCAGCAGCAATCAGAATATCATCCACATATTGCAGCAACAAATACCATTGTCGGGGAATTCCGATATGGCCTCTTGTAGTCCACTCCTCAAGCTCTTTGGCTAGTTGACTTCCAAAGATAGTCGGGCTGTTCTTAAATCCTTGTGGAAGGCGCGTCCAGGTTAGTTGGGTCTTCCTTCCGTTGTGTGGATTTTCCCATTCGAAAGCGAATAGCTTTTTGCTTTCCTGGTCAAGGGGTATGCAGAAGAAGGCATCTTTTAAATCAAGTACTGTAAACCATTTATATTTCTCTTTCACAGATGTTAACAAGGTATACGGATTTGCAACTACCGGATGTATGTCCTTAGTGATCTGGTTTATTGCTCGTAAGTCCTGGACTAGTCGATAGCTACCATCAGGTTTCTTTACTGGAAAAATTGGAGTATTATATTCTGATTCACATTCCTCTAGAATTCCATATTTCAAAAATTTCTCAATTAAAGATACTATTCCTAATCTGGCTTCCAATTTCAATGGGTACTGTCTTAACCGTACTGGTTCTGCACCTTCCTTCAGCTCCACTTTCACAGGTTTAGCTGCTTTTGACTTCCCAGGTATATCAGTTTCCCATACCGTGGGAATCACAGTGTCTTCTATTGCCTGTGGTATTTTTACAAGCGGTTTTTTCCTTTACTAGTAAAATTTGTCCTACCTTTGACTCCGGAATTTTCATTACCAAATCTCCATCCTCAAATGTTATTGTGGCGTCTAGTTTTGTCAACAAATCTCGTCCTAAAAGAGAAACTGGACAATCTGGAACATACAAGAATTCGTGGGTTAATTCCTTTTCTCCAAAGCACAAATCCAAGGGTTGCAGGAATGGCCGTACTTCCTTCCTTCCCTGTGGCACCAACAATTGTTGTAGCTTTGTGACCTACTGCCCCCTGTAAAGAATTTAATACAGAGTAAGTAGCCCCCGTGTCTACTAGAAATTTTACATCCCGGTCTCCCACTTGTACTGTCACCAAAGGCTCCTTATTCTGAGTTTTCACTTCCGTGCCTTCATATAGTCAGCTGTCAGTACTGTATTCTCCCAACACCATTGTTCGTGCCACATTTCCCGCAGCATTGGACACCTGACCCGCGGGGTCCCTAACCGGACATTCATTCTTCCAGTGTCCATCTTGCTTACAATAAGCACATTGATTTAGGCCAAGCCTCACAGGGGGTCTCAGGGGAGTTTCCTTGGGTATTCCACAAACCACGTCCCCGACCTCCTCGACTAGTTCCAGCTCCCCTGCCCCGGACTCCTATTCCCCTACCTTGGCCCTGGATCAAAGCTAACAAATTTTGCTGGTGACGCCTCGACTGCTCCTTTTCTCTGTTATTGTAAACCTTCCAAGCTGTTTCCAGCATTACGTCCAAATCCCTTAATTGCGCCCCCTCTAATTTCTTCAGTTTCTTCCGAATGTCATCTTGAGACTGCCCCAAGAAAATTAAAGCCAACTGAGTTTTTGCCTGTTCCGTTTCCACATCTAAATCCGTATATCTTTTGGCAGCTTCTTTTAATCTTTCTAAAAAGGCTGAGGGAGACTCATTCTTTTCCTGCCTTACGTTATACAATTTTGACCAATTCATTGCTTCGGTATAGCAGTTTGAACACCGATCAATAACCAATCCTGATACCTCCGGAGACGGCATAACCCGCCTCCTGTATTATAATTCCATCGGGGATCCTCTTTTGGAAAGTTTTCATCAACATTACCCTCTACTCTCCCGTTCCGAATATCTTCTCTCACTTATCCCTTGCAAACCGTATAACCATATCTTTTTCTGTGGAATCCATTAATGTATCCAAAATAACTTGTAAATCATCCCAATCAGGATTTTGTGTCTTAATTATCATTTTCATTACTTTTGCAACCTTATCTGGGTTTTCCCGATAAGGACCCGGCTTGACTGCTTCCAAATCACCAGATCCCCCCGGCGAAAACGGGACCTTACATAAACCGGTTCCCCCCCAACACCTACCGCCTGTCGCAGGGGTGCTATTACATTTGACGATCCCCCCCCCTTTTGCACTTCCTTTTCTCTTTTCCTTGTTTCTAGTTCGGTGAGACACTGGGGTTACGGTTATTTCTTTCACACCGGCTATTACCTCTTTTTCATCACTTGAATCATCATCACTATCAGTGAGAGGGATTGGCGCGGAGGGTCTAATTGGTACCATTCCCTCAGAAGGCGCAACATCAAGGCATAGCAAACCCGTCTTTGAATCATTACCACTGCTATTTTCCACAGCCAAACATGTCATACATTTCTTTTCCGTTGTGCATCTCGTGCACTTATTACCGCTGTCATTCTGCACTAACATTAGCCCACAGCTCTCTCTCTCCAATCACGCTTTCGCTCCAGATAAAAGAAAAGATCAACATACGGAACTTCATCCCATTTACCCTCTCTCTGACAAAACCTCATTAATTCAGCAATAGTTTTCATAGTCCAAAGTGCCCTCTGGGGGCCACTGTACTTCATTTGGTAACTATACTCAGGCCACCTATGCGTTGGTTACATACATATTCATTAGAGTTACAACGTGTATACTGCATATTCATAAGGTTACACAATTATTTCACAATATCAGTTGCAACACCTTGGAACTACCCTAAGCATGCGCAGTGTCCTCTGGTGGTCGTTCTGGGGGTCTTCAGGATGAAGTAAGTAGTCTTCATCACTAGTGTACTTTTCACCTTTCATCACAGCACATGCGCACTCTTCACAAAATTATATAAATTCTTGGATGATAGTAAATGTACCTTCTCAGCACATCCCATCTTCTCGAGATAAGATAAGTACTAACTTTTAGTTCTCTAAAATATGAAACTCATATACAACCTGCATAGTTTTTAAGATAAGGTAAGGATCTTGGATACAGTTTGCGAAGCAAAGTGCAGCTAACTATAACACTGTGATTCTGTCAACAGTGACAAATGCTACAGGTAATGCAGGCACTCTAGAAAATACCTTGAGGGGAATTTGGGATTTAATTTCAGAACCCTCTATTTGAGTGGTGAATACAGGAAAGCCAGCAAAACCAAAAGGAGTTACAGCATGGGTGATGAGGACACAAATGTGGAATGATTTTGTACAAGCCAGCATCCCACAACTAGAAATAGGTGGGATCATACCATCAGTAATGTTTTGTCACTTGCAAAAGTTAATGCCTATGCAAAAAAGCTGACCAAGCCTAGCCCCGCTACCAGCACTGTACCCACCCTCCACCCCACCTGCCACCTCAGTGCAAGACCAGTTTGCCTTTACCTGGCAACAAAAGCAATATACTTGCCGAGTATTGTCTCAGAGATACAAACACAGTTCCTCCTTTAGCCACCAAATGAGAGTAGCTAATATAGCACTATGGTTGGGTACTGTTACTTATTGCCATTGTATTGATGATCAGTTGATTATGGCAGTGTCACATCAGGAAAATGAAGCAGCTGCTGAATTTTTGACAGTGCATTTACAGGACCAAGGCTGGGCAATTAATCTGACTAAAACGCAGGGCCCTAGTGCTGCTGTACTATTTTTAGGAATAGTCCGGCATGGACAGCTTAGGGAAATACCAGATAAGGTACAGCACACAGTCCAGCAGTTTTCTGTACCAGCTGCAGTAAAACAATTACATGCCTTTTTAGGATTTTTAGGGCATTGAAGAACTTTCATCCCTACATCTTCTGTGAAGGAGGATTCCCCTTGTGAAGGGTTAATAGCAGAGCACAATAAAGGCATTGGCAGCTCTTCGCACTCCACAGGTACATTGGTCCCGCGACGACCCTCTGGAGGGGGGGACGCGTTGAAGATTTACACGCCGCCAACCTGTACCATACGTGAGGTTGTTTTATAACCCAGTTCATTTACATGCGAGATAGGAGAAGGCGGTTCGTCTCCTCCCTCTGCTCGCTCTTCATGCTAATTAGGAAGACTCTTCTGGAAATGGGTCACCTGCAGCTGTCGTTACAATGCTTGCATTTTGTTGTAACTTCTTCAGCTGCCCCCAGGTAACATCACTGGCCTCTTCCTTTGGTCTCTTCCATTTCTTCATTGCCCTCTGCTGCAGGGACAGACGTTGCATCTCTGGCATTGGGTTCTGCGCCATTTGTCCAACTCATGGTAAGGTTCAACATATTTTGCATGAAGCCGCTTCAGTCCTGTTGAAAGAAGAACACACACACATCCCCTTCCCCAGGTGATTAACTCTACAGGCCCTTGCTATTGACTCTTATTCAGGGGATCCCGATACAAAACCTTTATGGTCTCTGAGACAGTGAATTTGGAACATGGAAGTGCTTTTCCACTGCTATGATAGAGGAGGGAGGCACAGTATGATTCAAAAAGTTTAAAGTCCATGTCACATTGTCTAATTTTTCTTAAGGCATCATATTCCCCCTTTTTTGTTTTAATAACATTTGTTTCAGTGTGGAATGTGCCTGTTCAATAACAGCCTGTCCAGTAGGAGAATGTGGAATACCTGTGACATGCGAACTACCCCATTGCCATAAAAAATATTGTGTGGATCTGGCAGTGTAGCCAGGACCGTTGTCAGTTTTAATCTGTTGTGGCACACCCAGCATAGCAAAATGGCGGGTCCAGTGGTACTGAACATCTCTGCTTTTCTCACTAGTATAAGCAGATGCAGAAAGCATACCTGAAAAAGTATCTGTAGAGACGTGTACATGTTTTCAAATGACTAAAAGATGAGACATATGTAACATCAGTCTGCTAAATTAGCTGTGAGCCCGTGAGGGTTAACTGCACGGGAGGGTAAATTTGTAATAAGGCCTTGACATTCTGGGCAAGAGCAAACTATGTTTTTTGCTTGTTCGAGTGTCCAAGCAAGCATCTTTTTTAAGCAGCAGCATTTTGATGAAAAAAGCATGTGGAGCCCCGGCAGCCTGGAAGTGGACTGTGGCTACAGTATAAGTGTCCGCAACTGCATTTCCTTCTGTACAGAACCTGGTAAAGTGGTATGAGAGTGCATAAGAGTAACAAGCAATGGGGTGTCTGCAATGCTGTAATGCAGTTTACAATGATACAAACATTTTCAAAGAGCTGTTGTTGCGAGATTTCATTTAAGCAAGGTAGAAGGGATGCACTGTAGGACCTTGACTACGTACTCAGAATCGCAAATCAAATTTAGAGGTGCCTCCATAAAAAGCTCTAAGTAATGTAAAGCTGCACCAAATTCTACTAATTGGGTTGAGCCATCAATAATTTTAACAGAATGATGCCAATAATTTGTCCCGTCCCAACAGATGGGATGAGGGATGAGTTAACTCTGAATGCGACACGTGCCCTGACTCAACAGATGAGATCAGATGTGAGTTAACTCCGGGTAATTCTGCGTGGCAATGCGAAGTGAATGACAGGCAATCACTCCGGGGGTCCAATTATGAATTTACTAAAAGCACATGGTGGCATGTGGAGGGGTTTTGATAGATAAAGATTTGTTGCTGAATTAGTCTGGCTCAAAGGAATCTCAAGGTCGCTTCGAGAAGCTGAGAACAGAATCTGCTGTGAGAAAGAGGGGCGTTCCTCAATCAGCGGGGTCCTGGCGTGGCGTGAATCATCGGACGTATCATCAGTGAGACTCCAGCGCATGGACAGCCCATGATACTCATTTAGCGAATCCATGCTTGGAGCGTGGACGCGTGATTAGAATATAGTTGCGTATATAAGGAGGCTTGTTTCTGTAATAAATGGCTTTGCGTGATTCACATTGAATCGGAATGCTGAGTCCTTTATCGTTCAACAGTGGTATACAAATTACAGCAATTAGTGACTTGGCAAAAGTATGTTATAGTACCACAAACTTATCAATACATTGACAGCAAAAGCCCTTCTAAAAACGGTGGATTGGCAACAATTAGTGTGGCAGGATGCAAACCCCCCTCTCTCCCCCTCCCTCCTTCAGTATGGAAGGAGTAGGCACATCTCCCTCTCTCTCTGCTGTTTGAGGCTAACAGCTTCTTTTGTTTGGCCCCAGAGCACCCTGGCCAGGGCCATTAGGAGAAGGGAGTGCCGAGGCGCAGTGAGCCGCCTGGGCACCTGCGGCCAGTGTGGGGGATGTTTGGAGGCTTCAGGGGCACCCCACAGCCAGTGTGAGGGTGCAGAGAAGCTTCTAGAATGCCTACAGTCAGATCTGATCAGCCAATATAAAAACGGGACTCTCGTCGAGACTCCGCCCATTGTCACGGGTCTCTCGGAGCATGAGCAAGATGCTGCCTCCAAGAGCCCCCCTCCCCGGGATGGAGACTCCACTTGCCTTGCCACCACGTGTGTGAGTAAAACTTCTCGCAGGTTTGCGAGTATATTTATACTTTCCGTGCACATATGCATGTGCAACTTTCCGTGCTCAATATGAGCACGTGTAAAATTAATCCTCGCACAATCGTGAGTGCATTTTCCTCCCATGCTTCCACATAAGCACATTGAATATGCTGTGCACATTTGCACGTGTAAGTAAATTAACCCTCGCAGGATTGCGAGTGCATTATAAATTTACCCTCGCACAATCGCGAGTGTACTAACTTTCCGTACTCACTACGAGTACGTGTATCTCTTTTAAAATAATCCCGCACCATGTTCAGGCAAGTGCGTACTCCTCCGGACTCAGAGACGGCTTCCGGCATTGTTTTGGTGAAGCCACGTGCATGCACTCTGTGTATTAGTTGCTGCCCCTTAATAATTTTCCTCAACTGATATCCGAACCTGTATTTAAGTCACTTTTGGAGTGCTAAAACCCTGTTTCTCACCGGTTTAATAAAAGTTGTTTTGGACCCTGTTGTCCCTTAAACTAACCTCAGGGTGCCTCCGTGACAATTAGTAACTGTAATGCAAAACTTAACAAGACTTTAGCAGTAGAACTTAAAATGATATTACTTCATATGTTTAAGGAAAGGAAGAGAGAGAAAGAAGAGGAAAACCTAAGATATCAGAAAGAGAAAGGGAGAGAGAGACAGAGAGGGAGAGAAAGATATCACCACTCCACAGGTACATTGGTCCCGCGACGACCTCTGGAGGGGGGGGACGCATTGAAGATTTACACGCCGCCAACCTGTACCATACGTGAGGTTGTTTTATAACCCAGTTCATTTACATGCGAGATAGGAGAAGGCGGTTCGTCTCCTCCCTCTGCTCGCTCTTCGTGCTAATTAGGAAGACTCTTCTGGAAATGGGTCTGGGGTCTTCAAACTAGGGGAAAGTTCATGGTATTGACCAGAAGTGAGTTGTCTTGCCCGTCAGGGGTAGCTGTTGGTTTGTGGTTTCTTCTGGTAGTTGGTTGTCCGACAGATGGTTCATCTCTATCATCCCAATTAGGCCATGAGGCCTTTCACAGCAACACTGTTAATTGTCCTTATCAGTCAGCTGATCAGAGCCAGCCCAGCGAGAGCCGGAGCCGGCGGGGTTCAGACGACCACGAGGTTCAGCCGAGATTAGGAAGCTCAGAGGGAAACGTACAGGGACAGCGTGATTCCCGGCGGGTCCTGATCCCCGCAGCCCCGGCAGCCATTGCGAGAGAGTGGCTGACGTGGCGGGGGGCGTTCCCACGGTGACCACACCCCCTCCCCTTGCCTTGAAAAAATCCTTTGGGAGGGCAGCGACACCAGGTGCCGGGAGGAGAAACCAGCTTGTGTAGCGGGTGAGTCCCACCCACACTGTGCTGCAGCAGCGGGTGTGGCAGCTTGTGCAGCAGGGTGCAGAGAGCACTTGTTGCTTGTCAGCCCCTCTAACTTATTGCCAGCATCCCAGACTGCTGACGACCATGGTCGCCTCCAGGAGGAGAGCTTGTCGCAAACAGACTGTGGCAACGCAGACTGAGGTTCTGTCCCGAACGGTGGCTGTTCAGGTCTCCGGCTGCAGGGAGTGCCAGAGCCTGCTGCTGCCGGGGGGAGGGAGGCCAGCACTCCACCTGTGTGAGGTGTGAGCAGGTGCAAGATCTGCTCGACATGGTCGTGAAACTTAAGGAGGAGGTTGAGACGCTGAGGACCATCAGGGAGTGCGAAGGGAGATCGACTGGTGGAGTAACACCCTGACGTGCCAGTCCGGAAATATCCCAGGGAGGTACCCCCCAAAAGGAGATGGACCTCCTGCCCTCTCGGACAGAGGCAGAAGTCCTGAGACGGCCCCACCCTTGTTGCTGTCGGGCAGAGGTAGGGGACCTAAAAGACGACGAGGGTTGGAAGCGTATTCCGGTTCGGCGTCACGGGCAGCCCCCCTCCCTGCCTGCTTTGTCTCCCCAGGTGCCCTCCGTAATATGTTTGAAGCCCTGGATCTTGAAGAAGAGGTAGTTGAGGAGGTGGTGCCAAGCCTGACTACAAGATCACATAGGAAGAGGCGGTTGACTTCACAACTTAAGACTATGCCTCTGATAAGAAAGAAAGAAGGGTGATTGTAATAGGAAATTCCCTTCTGAAAGGAACAGAGGGCCCAATATGCAGACTTGACCCTCGTCTTAGGGAAGTTTGTAGTCCTACCTGGAGCCTGGATCAAGGATATCGCTAGAGAGCTCCCCAAACTGGTGCACCCAACAGACTACTACCTGCTGCTGGTCTCCAGACAGATGGGGAGGAAGCTGCTTCCCGTAGTCTGAGGGGAATGAAGAACGATTTCAAGGTCTTGGGAAGGATGGTGAAAGACTCAGGGGCTCAAGTGATCTTCTCTTCACTCCTTCCATCTTCAAGTGACGATGTGGGATGGAATAGGAAAATTCACTCTCTAAATGGTTGGCTCCAAGACTGGTGCTACAGGCAGGGCTTTGGATTTTTTGATAATGGTTGGTTTTATAAGACACCAGTCCGGACAGTGTCACGCGGGAAAGGTTTATCTCGCAGGGGCAAAAGGATGCTGGGGCAGGAATTAGCTGGGCTCATTTGGAAGCTTTAAACTAGGCTCGAAGGGGGATGGGGTTGTAGCTGGGCTTGTCCCAGTGGGGCAGCATTCTAAAACTGATGAGGACCGGCTGGCCTCCTATGCCCTAGGGAGAAATTGGTGTGCTCTGCTCGCTCCCTGAAATGCCTGTACACCAATGCGCGCAGCATGGGGAATAAGCAGGAAAAGTTAGAATCCTATGTTTGGTCGGGAGATTACGATCTGGTGGCAATTACAGAAACATGGTGGACAGTTCACATGACGGGAATGTGGTCACGGACGGCTACGCCCTTTTCAGGAAAGACAGGCCAGCCAGGCGTGGTGGTGGAGTTGCCTCTCTATGTGAGAGAGCAACTACAATGTACTAAATTCTGCCCAGGAGCAGATGACGAGCGAGTTGAGAGTGTATGGGTCAGGATCAAGGGGCAGGCTGGCAGGGGTGACACTGTTGTGGGCGTCTGCTACAGGCCACCAGATCAGGCTGAGGAAGTTGATGAGGCCTTCTATGGGCAGCTGAGAGTGGCCTCACAGTCACAGGCCCTGGTTGTTGTGGGTGATTTTAACTTCCCTGATGTTTGCTGGAAGGACCATTCAGCCAGCCAGCCACAGTCCAGGAGGTTCCTCCAGTGCATTGATGATAACTTCCTCATGCAGATGGTGGAGGAGCCGACTAGGAGAGGTGCACTGCTGGATCTCATCCTCACTAACAAGGAGGGTCTGGTCGAAGCAGTAAAGGTTGAGGGCTGCCTGGGTTGCAGTGACCACGAGATGGTGGAGTTCAGCATCTCGTGTGGCAGGAACAGAATAGCAAGTAGAATTGCAACCCTGGACTTTAGCAGGGCTAACTTTGGCCTTTTCAAGCAATTGCCGGGGGAAATCCCATGGGCAAGACTGCTTGAAGGTAAAGGGGCCCAAGATAGCTGGATTGCATTCAGAGATTGCTTCTTCCACGCTCAGGATCAGAGCATCCCCACACGTAGGAAGTCAAGGAAGGGAGCCAGGAGGCCTGCGTGGTTGAATAGGGATCTGTTGGGTATGCTCAAGCAGAAGAGGAGAGTTTACAGGTCATGGAAGCAGGGGCTGGCCACTTGGGAAGAATATAAGGCTGCTGTTAGAGGATGTAGGAAGGCAGCTAGGATAGCCAAGGCGTCCTTGGAATTACAGCTGGCGAGAGGGGTCAAGGACAGCAAAAGAACTTTTTCAGATACATAGCAGATAAAACTAATACCAGAGGCTCGTAGGCCCACTGATGAATGGGGTGGGTGCCCTGGTGGCAGAAGATACAGAGAAGGCAGAATTACTGAATGCCTTCTTTGTCTCTGTCTACTCTGCCGGAGGCTGTCCTGGGGAGCCCTGTACCCCTGAGACCCCGGATGAAGCCAGGTCAATGGAGGAGTTTGCTTTAGTCGATGAGGACTGGGTTAGGGAGCAATTAAATAGTCTGGACATCCATAAATCCATGGGTCCAGATGGGATGCATCCGCGGGTGCTGAGGGAGCTGGCTGAAGTCATTGCTGGACCCGCTCTCCAACATCTTTGCCAAGTCTTGGGAAACGGGAGAGGTGCCCGAGGACTGGAGGAAAGCAAATGTCACTCCAGTCTTCAAAAAGGTCAAGAAGGAGGACCCGGGTAATTATAGACCGGTCAGCCTCACCTCTGTCCCTGGGAAAGTAATGGAACAGCTTGTCCTTGGTGCCATCTCAAGGCATATCAAGGATAAGAGGGTTATTAGGGCAGTCAGCATGGCTTTACCAAGGGTAAGTCATGCTTGGCCAACCTCATAGCCTTTTATGAGAATGTAACAAGGTGGATGGATGATGGCAGAGCAGTGGATGTGGTCTACCTTGACTTCAGTAAAGCCTTTGACACAGTCTCCCACAGCATCCTCACAGCTAAGTTGAGGAGGTGTGGTCTAGACAATAGAGTAGTGAGGTGGGTTGCAAACTGGCTTAAGGAGAGAAGCCAGAGAGTGGTAGTCAATGGTGCGGAGTCTAGTTGGAGGCCAGTATCTAGTGGAGTGCCTCAGGGGTCAGTACTGGGGCCAATATTATTCAATATATTCATTAACGATTTGGACGAGGGAATAGAGTGTACTATCAGCAAACTTGCTGATAGCACTAAGCTGGAGGAGTGGCTGACACACCAGAAGGCTGTGCTGCCATCCAGCAGGACCTGGACAGGCTGGGGAGTTGGGCGGGGAATAACCTGATGAAATTTAACAAGGGAAAGTGTAGAGTCCTGCATCTGGGCAGGAACAACCCCAGGTTCCAGTATAGGTTGGGAAATTACATATTAGAGAGCAGTGTAGGGGAAAGGGACCTGGGGGTCCTGGTGGACAATAGGATGACCATGAGCCAGCACTGTGCCCTTGTGGCCAGGAAGGCCAATGGCATCCTGGGGTGTATTAGAAGGGGGGTGGTTAGTAGATCGAGAGAGGTCCTCCTTCCCCTCTACTCTGCCCTGGTGAGGCCACATCTGGAATATTGTGTCCAGTTCTGGGCCCCTCAGTTCAAGAAGGACAGGGAACTGCTGGAGAGGGTCCAGCGTAGGGCAACGAAGATGATTAAGGGAGTGGAGCACCTCCCTTATGAAGAAAGGCTGAGGGATCTGGAAAGATAAGGAGAAGGAAGAGAGACTTAGACTTCAAGTTGGAGAGTTTTAAAGGGTTTTACTAATGTTACTAATAAACAGAGTATATATATATATAAAATATACAAAACCATTCTCGAATGCTTGATGTGGAGTTGGTGTCACTCCAGCAGCGGTGGAGCTGGGTGTGTGGAGCTGGCGTGGCTCCAGCAGGTGCAGCTCAGGCCCCCGGAAGTCATGGGCGAGACTTCACAGCAAAACCGGAAACTGGTGGCAGGGATTACAGGGCCTGAGGCCTGTAGATCACAGGCAGACAGGCAGGGTCCTCTCTAGATGCCGGCCATGGTCGAAGAGAGCTTGACCCTCGTGATCACCCTCTTATATAAGAGGGGTATGACGATATAAGGGGGTATGACGATTATGGGATGGAATACTTCAGTTGGTCAGTTTTAGTCACCTGTTCCATCCACCCCTCCTCAAACACACCCCTCTCACAATGGAATGTGGGAAAACTTATCAGTCTTTCTTGGCTACTATAGTAATAAATCTAAACATGAGCTTCTTCAGCATTTCGTTGGTCTTCTTATCAGCACCGAGTACAGCATCCTAGGAAAAAATATGCAGGCTAAAACTCAGAAAAGTACAGCCATCTAGAAGAACTTAGCTGAAAGAAAAATCGCTAAAAGAGAACCGGTCTTGTTTTTAAGAAAACCAGGACATTCCACCCCTTATTCCATACCATTTGAGTCATACCCAAATCACTACTGCTTTCTGCCTGTCTTCAAATGTATATACACACACACACAAAAATATGTATATCACTAGTTCATGAGTGCAAGTCTCTCTATCACAGCAGTCTCTCTCTCTAGGCAGAAGAGATGATGTGCAATCTGATACAGTTCGTGTCCAGGAATTGTAAGTCAGAGATGTCAGTCTCAGGCAAGTTACTGGACACCACTCGATGAGGTCAGCTCAGGTTCATCACCACCACTGCATCAACCTGAAAGACACTTATGGAACACTGTTAGTGTCATGCAGTAATTTCCCTCATACAGTTTGAAATTGAGTATTCTCACCCAGAATCAAATCTCCTTGAGGTACACATCGGACTTCACCATCCTTCAGCATCACCCACCAAGTAAATCCAGGCCCTTGAGCAAAAACAATCCCATGAATGGGTTTGCCTTTGCCCAAAGCAGGAATAACCCAGACAGCTTTTTTTTTTTTTTTTTTCAACAAAACCAGGACACTGCCCCACAATAGCCACAGGTTGGTTTTGTGTTGTAAGTCTGTAAGTTTGTAATTTTGTGTGCTACTAGCTCTAATTCTCTCTGTGCTTGTGGAGTTGAAGTGCGAGGAGATGTTAAATCTGAATCTCCTTTTAGCAAATTAAACAGATGCTGGAGTTCATGGTTAGAAATTCCAAGAATGGGTCGTACCCAGTTAATTGTACCCATCAATTTCTGTAAATCATTCAATGTCTTAATGTCATTATTAATTGTCAAAGGCTGGGGTTTGATCATCGTTTCTGTTAAAATCCAGCCTAAATATTTCCAAGGAGGCACAGTTTGCACTTTTTTCCTGTGCAACTTGTAAACCATAAAGGTTCAGAGCTTGAAGTAGGTGTGTCACCACACTCTCCAGTAATCAGACTGTTCAGCACAAACTAAGATGTCATCCATGTAATGATATATTATAGCCTCTGTGAATGCTTCACGTGTAGGCTGCACAGCAGTACTCACAACAAGCTGGCAAATTGTGGGGTTGTTCATCAAAGTCTCTAACCCCATTTTGGCTTTCCTGTTTATTGGATATTGTTTTTCCTTACTGGGTCGAAGTCCTGTTTCAGTTTTATCAGTGTAGTGTTGGCTTTACTGATACTTTGGCTTCCCATACTAGTGGAAATACAGCATCCAAAATTTCCTTGGAGATTTCTCTCTTGCAGCAAGCAGATCTGCACCATCTGAGCACCTTCTTGTGGGACATGCAACTAAACAGAATTCTCAGAAAACGTTATTTGAGCTTAACAAATCTTGACCCAGAGAGGTATAGGGCTTTCTGGCAAATACAAGAATTGATCTGCTAAAACTTTGTTTCAAATCTAGCATTCCATTGGTTTCAAAAAACGGCCTTTCTTTCCCATGATCTCAAAAACTAGCATGGTGAATTTACTAAGAAGTCTCTTATGAGTAGTTACCATACAGTAAGTCTATTAAAATATTTTTGGTTTAATTTCCCAGCTTCATTAGAACTATGGATCCACTAGGGATGCCTTTAAATTTCACCCTCAGACTCCTCCATTCAGTATCTCCTTCATTCAGTATTACAGTTCTCCAGCAGCAACATCGTTGTGGCAGGGGGGAAATAAAGCAAATTCCAGTTAGCTGAGCAATAGTTACATTCCTCATCCCCATTTACCTTTTGTGATTTCTTACAGGTGTCAAAAAACAGCATGTTAAACATCAATCTATTTCCATTTTCCTAGACCCAAATCAGTTCATATTCTAGCAACTTTTAAATACAACCTCTCCCAACTTTACATCCATCATAGCATTTTGTTTTCTTTCCCATATCTCCAACTAGCACATAAATTCAATGCGAATCAGAGTTCAACAACTTAAATTTCTTTCTGGTGTCAAAATTATTAGATAACAATAAGAGCAAATTAACATACGGTACTGTACTTCATCCCGTTTTTTCCAAAGTTCTGCAGAACAACATTAATTGCATTACAGCATTATAACTCAGAATCCCACATTCAAGCCACAAATGAATACAATATTGTTTCAAACTTCCTTTTATCAGAGGATTCCCCCCAAAAAGTTATTCTCATGTGTAAGGATGCATCCTAAGGGGGAGCAAGGTGGTATTTTAGTAGCGGAACCGGTTCGCATTTTGTACTTATCTCCACAAACAAAACTCTTTTGGTACCAAATATAAAATATGCAGGAGGAGCTTAACTACGGCTGTTCTTCAGAAAATACGTTTTCCCCATAACTTCACTCTTTCCCTCCTCCTGCCCCCAGCCACTTCACCTTTTCCGGTGGTCCGTCGAAAATTTATCCCCAGGGCGTCCATATGCCTCCGTCTGGTCTTCAGTCCAGCTGAACCGCCTCCGGCTGGGCCGCTCCAGGCTTTTCCCCAATCGTAGTGAGACGCCGTTCAGAGTATCACGTCGGGGTCACTATTTGTTGGAGCGAATAAAGGACTCAGCATTCTGATTCAATGTGAATCACGCAAAGCCATTTATTAGAGAAACGAGCCTCCTTATATAATGCAGTTATTCCTGATAACGCGTCCATGCTCCAAGCATGCATTAATTGGTTGGATATCATCTATGTTCACAAGCTGTCCATGCATCAGAGCCTCACCGCTGACAGGTCTGCTGATTTACGTCATGTTGCTGCCTTTGTGGTTGCTGAACTGTTTTACTTCCGCAGCAGATCCTGTTTTCAGCTTTCCAAGGTGGCCTTGAAATTTCTTTGGGCCTGGTTAGTTCATAACAATCTCCATCTAATAGAAACCCATCCACACTTATGTACAAACAGCGGACTACATTTATTGCCACAAAACGCCTTTTTATATAGTCTTGACCAGCTCATGTGTCTTTTTGCTATTGGTTACAGGCTGCAATAGTAACATATCATTGTCTAATTTTGCTATCGTCAATGTTACTGTTTTACTCCCTTCTTTCTCATGGGTACACCTTAATATCTTCAGATACGCCTCTACTCCCATCTTTCTCACGGGTAGACCTTAATATCTTCAAGGCTAATCTTTGTTCCCATATCCTCATCAGGGAATCCACGGACCCACTGCAGTTCCCCACAGGTTTTGTACCCTGACTTCTCCTCTTATGTTACATCCTTTGCTAATATCAGATTCTTGAGTTCTTGTATTTCAGGGTATCTTCAGCAAACACCTGTGTTGTATCTAGAGGAGACAGCACCGGAACAATGTTACCTGGTGTCACAGACCCAACATCTAACTGAAGTCCAATCTGAAAAAGTGCAGGCCACGACTTTCCTGTCTGGGTGGGCAATTACCCCACACCGGTGTTGTTTAAACCCAGAGCAATACTTAGCTGAAGGACCTGGAGCAACAGCGTATGTATTACTGGAAGGTGACAACACTCCTGTTAATAAACTTAGATTTGTCCTGGTAAACTTAGATATGTTCAGCCTTTAGTGTTCCCAAAACATATGCCTTTAATGTTTAGGAGAAATTAACAGCTGCAGGTCTCTTAACAATATGTTTCACTAGCATGACAACCCCTGTAGCTGTATTACTGAACTGTGCTATGCTAAGGGATTTTGACATGAATGTTTCTAATTGTTGTTTTCTCTGAGTAGGTAGTAGCTGCAAATACTGCTTTGATTTTGAAGGCATGTATATGAACATGTATATGAAGGCATAGATGATGAACTAGCCAGCATGGAAGAGAACATTTCATATCTTTGGGACTAATGTAGCAAGTGAAACAATCTACTGATGAAGACAACCAGGTAGATAGATGATGGTAAAGCCATGGATGTGGTCTATCTTGATTTCAGTAAAGCATTTGACACCGTCTTCCCACAGCACTGTCAAAGCTAAACTTGGGAAGTGTGGTCTGAATGATCGGGGGTAGTGAGATGGACTGTGAACTGGCTGAAGGAAAGAAGCCAGGGAGTTGTGGTCAGTGGACAGAGTCTAGTTGGAGGCCTGTATCTAGTGGAGTCCCTCAAGGGTCGATACTGGGACCAGTACTATTCAATATATTCATCAATGACTTGGATGAGGGAATAGAGTGCACTGTCAGCAAGCTTGCTGATGACACAAAACTGGGAGGAGTGGCTGACACGTCAACGAGACATAGACAGGGTGGAGAGCTGGGTGGGGAGAAATTTAATGAAATATAACAAGGGCAAGTGTAGAGTCTTGCATCTGGGCAAGAACAACCCCAGGTTCCAGTGTAAGTTGGGGAATGACCTGTTGGAGAGCAGTGGTAAGGGAAAGGGACCTGGAGGTCCTGGTGGACAGCAGGATGACCATGAGCCAGCACTGTGCCCTGCGGCCAAGAAGGCAATGGCATCCTGGGTGATTAGAAGAGCTTGTGGTTAGTAGGTTGAGAGAGGTTCTCCTCCCCCTCTACTCTGCCCTGGTGAGACCAACATCTGGAATATTGTGTCCAGTTCTGGGACCCTCAGTTCAAGAAGGACAGGGAACTGCTGGAGAGAGTCCAGCGCAGAGCCACAAAGATAATTAAGGGAGTGGAGCATCTCCCTTTTGAGGAAAGGCTAAGGGACCTGGGTCTCTTTAGCTTGGAGAAAACGAGACTGAAGGGTGACCTCATTAATGTTTATAAATTATGTAAAGGGTGAGTGTCAGGAGAATGGAGCCAGGCTCTTCTCAGTGACAACCAAGGATAAGACAAGGGGCAATGGGTGGAAACTGGAACATAGGACGTTCCACTTAAATATGAGAAGAAACTTCTTCACGGTGAGAGTGATAGAACACTGGAACAGTCAGTCCAGGGATGTTGTGGAGTCTCCTTCTCTGGAGACATTCAAAACCCACCTGGATGCCTTCCCGTGTAACCTCATCTAGGTGTTCCTGCTCCGGCAGGGGGATTGGACTAGATTGGCAGAAGCAGTATCTTGAGCGAAGGGGTGGAATATATGGAAATACCAAAGAATGGCAAGGAGGCTAATTGTAAATACGGCTCAAGCAACTGCAGCTGGGGTGTAGAAAAAACACTACATCACACTAATTGTTTTACTGACCTTGTGTGCTTGACAAGTAGAACCTCTGGTGTTAGATAGCATAGGCCTGTGAGAAATTCTAAGGCACCTTATCATTATGCCTGGATTCCTGCTTTGTTGTGAGAAGAGTAGAGCAGAGCAGAGCACAGCAGAAGGCTGTGCCTGCTTGAAGCCTTGAAATACAGGCAAGTGCAGCAGGTGCAGTGATCTACCAGGGCTGAATTCTGCAGCGCCTGCATCTCCGTTTGTGTCACCTCCACCTGGGAGGTTAGGTGCTGTTTCGGAGATCCCCTGGTAGCAAGGTAACAAAAATAAATTTGCTCTTTGCAATTGCATTCGTGGCCTCCGGTTGTTCCTGTGACATGCCTGCATTGGCTCACACATGTCATTGGTTAATGATGGGTACATCCTTTGTAACTTAATCACAATGTACATTGACTTAGTAGCTTCTCTTCACTCTTAGCAGGAATTCTGAACTGGGTAATCCTGTTAATGACACTGGTGCATAAATATATGCCTTCACCTTCTGAGGTGGCAGATGATGAAGCTTCGGAGAGAGAAGAGGAAAACAGGGAAAAGAAACTGAATTTTTTAATTGATACTGGAGCATCTTATTTGGTTTTGA
This sequence comes from Streptopelia turtur, assembly GCA_901699155.2. Taxonomy (NCBI): domain Eukaryota; kingdom Metazoa; phylum Chordata; class Aves; order Columbiformes; family Columbidae; genus Streptopelia; species Streptopelia turtur. The sequence continues at coordinate 101,194 of CABFKC020000012.1, forward strand.
ATCAGGGATTTATATCATTAGATAGAGATTTTCTAACTGTAGTGGAAGCTACTGGCCAACAAAATAAAGCTTTCTTTTTCTTTTTACAGCCAATCAAATATAAATTGAGAAAACACACTGGAATTCATAAGTTCTTCTATATGCCTATAATAGTCAAACGAAGTGAAATACAAGATAAAACCCTGAGATTTTAAATTTGGCAATGATTCAAGCTGACAAGCAAAGCCAAATACTTCAGGAAATATTGGCTCAAATATTTCCAGGGGTATGGGCTTCAAGAGTTCCTGGTAAATCAAAGAATGCAGAATAAGTGAAAAATTAATTTGAAACCTGGAGCTGGACAAGTCAAAATCAAACAATATCCTCTGAAAATAGAAAACAGGAAAAAAAAAAAAGAGAAAATAAATAATCAGTAGCTTCCTGCAGTTTGGACTGCTGATAAAATGCAAGTAAAGAAACTAGATGGTAAAAGCTATAAAGTTACTGCAGGATTTAAGAGTAAAAAATAAAATTACGCCCAATAGTAGCTAACCCTTACACATTGTTAACCAAATTATGAGACAATCAGAAATAGTTTACTGTGTTGGATTTGAAAGACGCCTTTTCTGTCTTGCATTAGACAAAGAGAGTCCAAAGCTTTTTGCTTTTGACTGATAAAATCCCAATACTGGAAGAAAAGCCCAATTAACCAGGACAGTGTTACCCCAGGGACAAGAACTTGAAGCCTAGGAAGCCCTTCCAGGAAATGGGACTTCGTGATCTCTCGATAGCCACAAAAAACAAAGAAGACTGTGTGCAATGGACTGTAAATTTACTAATTTTCTGAGATTAAGCAAGTATTGAGTTTCCCAACAGAAAGCCCAGCTGATACAGCGCCAAGTGTCTTATCTGGGAGTTGATATCTCCGGAGAACAGCAAGAGCTGGGGACAGAGCAAAAAGAAGCTATTCGCCAGACATCAGAACCTGCAATGATAAAAGAGCTCCGGACATTTATTGGAATGACAGGCTGGTGCAGACTTTGAATTTATAATTATGGACTTTTAGTAAAGCCTTTGTATGAACTGCTAAAAGAAAACACCTCCAAGTTGAATTGGACAAAAGAAGCCAGGAGGGCTTTTTCACAACTAAAAAAGGAACTGATGAGGGCTCGGGCCCTGGGACTCCCAGATGTCACCAAAGCATTTTGGTTATTCTCACATGAAAGGCAAGGCATTGCTCTGGGTGTCCTAGCACAGTAATTAGGACCCTAGAAGCGAGCAGTGGCCTACTTCTCTAAGCAATTAAATGAAGTAAGGAAAGGCTGGCCTGGATGTCTTCGAGCTGTGGCAGCAGTTGTACTCAATATACAGGAAGCTCGCAAGTTCCCTATGGGACAAAAAATGACTGTTAGTATCCCATACAGTCACAACTGTACTGGAACAAAAGGTAACCATCGGTTTTCCCCCACAAGATTCCTGAAATACCAGGCGGTGTTGTTGGAACAAGATGATGTAAATATTGTTACTACTAACATTGTCAATCCAGCTTCTTTCCTCAGTGGATCTGTTTCAGAGCCTGTGGTCCGCCATTGCTTGGAAACAATGGAAGCTGTTTACAACAGCACACTGGATTTTAAAGGAACAGCCACTGGAAGATGCTGAACATTCCTGGTTCACCAACAAAAACAGCTTTGTAAGGCAAGGAGTACGTCAAGCTGGGTATGTGGTACAACTACCCACAAGGTAATCAAAGCTAAACCTTTGCCTCTAGGGACTTCCGCCCAGAAAGCTGTGCTCACACGAGCTTTAAAATTATCCAAAGAGAATATTAATATTTGGACTCATTCAAAGTATGCTTTTAGAGTGATGCATACCTATGGAGCCATTTGTAAAGAATGAAGTTTATTAACAGCACAAGGAAAACAGATTAAACATGATACTCCAATTGTTGGAAGCTGTGCTGTTACTAGAAAAGTTGCCATCATGCATTTCAAAGAGCATCAAAAGGGAAACTGGAAATAAATTGGCAGATTATACTGCGAGACAAGCTGCTGAAACAACAGAGGCAGATATGAAGTGATGTCTCTGATTCCAGATGGCTGTCTTCTCAAACCAACATCAGTAAACTCTACCTTGCAGTATGTTATGGGAAATTGTATTAGAATACAACAAAACTCATTAGGGAGATTTGATTAAAAGCTAAGAGTGAATTTATATACTATTTAGAAACAAGTGACCCAGCAATGTGAAATATGTCTGGAAAACAATCTTAATACTGTAAATAGGGTACAAATAGAACAATTGGAAAAGGGAAATGTACTAGGACAATATTGGCAAATATTTTCCAAACTCCCTAGAAAAGGGGGGTATCGATATTTGCTGGTATTAACAGATCTCTTCTCAGGTTGGCCAGGAGTATTCCCTTGCCAAACTAGTAAATCAGAAAAGTAACTAAAGCTTTGTTAAATGAAATCATACCCTGATTTGGGGTACCCACTGTGATGTCCTCTGATAGAGGGCCACATTTTGTTGCACAGGTAGTGCAGCAAGTCAGTAAAGCATTAGAGATGATTGGCAGTTGCCTACTCCCTACAAGCCTTAAGCAAATGGGCAGATAGAAAATGAATCATATAATCAAACAGCAGTTAAATAAAATTTGTCAAGAAACTAATTTGAAGTAGAATCAAGCACTACCTTTATGCTGCTCAGAATTAGAGTGAAGTCTTGAGCCAGGAAAACTTAAGTCTTTTCTTTCAAGCCAAGAGATTATGTTAAAGCTTTTTCATGTCCACCTTTAGAAGAGAAGTGGAATGGACCGTTCCAGGTGTTGCTGATGGCCTTTACTGCAATCAAGATTAAAGACTAACCTGCCTGGATTCACTATTCAGGAGTGAAGAAAGCACCAGATAAGAAACAGACATGTTAACCAGTAGACCTACTGTTTCACAGTTCTCTCAGCATTGATCTTAATGACTCTAAAAAGTGTAACTGCAGTAACAAATGCTTTTACTCCTAGTTAGCTTTTACACAAATCTTTCATGAAAACTATCATAGCCCAAAATGAACTAAAAGAAATGTCTGCACAGGTTGAATCTGAAACTGCAAAATATCCCTTGTTGGCATTATTGGTGATAATTATAATCTTGACAATAGTCTTATATGGTATTGAAATATGAGCAATCGCAAATCCTTTTGGGAATAAACTGAAGTATTACACAAAGTCACAAAAAATTATACATCTTGTGACTATAATTTTAATGCTAATAATTTTTACTTGCATTATGCTACAATGTTCTATTTGGTACTGCTGTCGGGTAACAAATAGCTATGCCGTATCGCAACACGAGATGATAATGCTTTGTAGATCTAGATTGCAAAGGAATTTGCAAGTATATTGAAAAGGGGGGAATTGAAGAGCAGCTGCCAAATTAATGTATACTGTGATTAAGTTATAAAAGATGTACCCATCATTAACTAGTTGACCTGAAATAAATGCTTTTTGACCACCTGCAAAATGAGGGGATATTTTTCAAGTTTTAGATCCTTCTGCATGACAAGAGGGAGACAGAAGATTAAGCGATACATTGTTTAGAAGCAGAGTGCTTAGTTTATATTTAACTAATAATTAATAGATGTGTTGTAAGTAAGAAATTAAACAATTATAACTAACATCATCAATTATTTCTTAGTATAGACGTACCGTATGTCAAAATTTTCAATAATTGTAATGCATATGTAATAATTATGTGTATATAAGCAACACAAGAGCATCCAGTCTTTGGAACACTTATGGAGGATGATCCTCAGTGTTCCCCAGCGCTGATAAAATAAAGAATGCCACTTAACAGTATAATTGACTCTGCTGTTAAGTTTATTTCTCCATTTCAAGCCAGCTGCAAGACAGACCCGCTGCTGGCCTAAGTTGAGCCAGTCAGTGACAGCAGTAGTGCCTCCCTGATATATTTAAGAAGGGGAAAATGTGGCTGCGCAACAGCAACTGGAAGAGAGGAGTGAGATTATGTGAGAGCAACAACTATGCAGACACCAAGATCAGTGAAAAAAGAGGGGGAAATGCTCCAGGCGCCAGAGCAGATATTCTCCTGCACCCCATGGTGAAGGCAGGCTGTCCCTGGAGGTTCACGGTGAAGCAGATATCCACTTGCAGCCCATGGAGGACCCCACACCAAAGCAGGTGGATGTGCCCTGAAGGAGGCTGTCACTCCATGGGAAGCCCACGCTGGAGCAAGTTTTCTGGCAGGACCTGTGGACCCATGAAGAGAAAGGAGACCATGCTGGAGCAGGTTTGTTGGCAGGACTTGTGACCCTGTGGGGGACCCACACTGGAGCAGTTTGTGAATAACTGCAGCCTGTGGGAAGGACTCACATTTGGAGGAGTTTGTGGAGAACTGTCTCCTGTGGGAGGGACTCACATTTGGAGGAGTTTGTGGAGAACTGTCTCCTGTGGGAGGGACTCCATGCTGGAGTGTGAGGAGTCCTCCCTCTGAGGAGGAAGGAACAGGAGTGACAATGTGTGATGAAGTGACTGCAAACCCCATTCCCCATCCCCTGCACTGCTCAGGGGTGGGGGAGGAGGTAGAGAATTCAGGAGTGAAGTTAAGTCCAGGAAGAAGGGAGGTGTGGGAGGAAGGTGTTTTAAGATTTAGTTTTTATTTTCTTATTATCCTACTGATTTTAATTGATAATAAATTAAACTAATTTCCTCAAGTCTGTTTTGCCCATGACAGTAATTGCTGAGCGATCTCCCTGTCCTTATCTCGACCCACAAGCCTTTTGTTATATTTTCTCTCCCTTGTCCAGCTGAGAAGGGGAAGCAATAGAGCGGTTTTGGTGGGCACCTGGCATGCAGCCAGGGTCAACCAAACACAGGGACCTGTTTAAGGGGATCTATTTAAGATGGTTTGCAGTGGTCCAGAGCATATGTTTCCACTTGTTCCTTGATAAAAGAATTCACTGTCATGAGTCAGCTGATCCACTTTTACTTTAGATCAATTTTTTTACTTTTTTAAGCTTTTTGTTTGTTTGTTTTGGTAAGATAATTGGTTTTCGGTGAAAACATGTTCTAAACCACCTCTATTGAAAGCCTTGTGAAAGACAATGTATTTGAGGATTTAGTGATCCTGAACAAGCCATGTCTACTCTGTTGAGCCTCTGTTGCAGTTTAACCCCAGCTAGCAATTCAAAACCACAATAGCTGCTCGCTCACTTGCCCTCTCCCCCCCAGTAGGGGAGAGAATTGAAAGGGAAGGGAGAAACTCGTGAACTGAGATAAACACAGTTTAATAAAAAATATTAATATACCACTACTACTAATATATAAAATGGCGAATAAAAATAAGAGATACTCAATGCAATTCCTCATGAATTCCGTCTGTGCCAAGCAGCTAGCCCCAGGTCCCAAAACAGCTGGTCCTGGAGAGAGAAGAGAAAAATGCACAAAGCTCCAGAGGCCCACTGCAAAACAGGCTGAACTAAGAGAAAACTCCTGAATGGAACTCCACTGAAATGGAGCAGAACTGGAACAGGTCTCCATCTCTCTTCCCCTAGCTGGTAAATCAAACTCTCCTTAAATATGAACCATGATGCTAATGACATGGAATATTCTTATTTATCAGCTTGGATGTCAGTCAAGGTCTGCCCCATCCATGCCCCCATTCCTAGCTGCCTCATACCTGCAGACAGAGAGGCTAGAAACGACTTAGGCTCCAAGACAACAACTAGGATAACAGCAAGCTCCTATATTCTCTTTGTTCCCACTCAAAACCACTGGAAAGTTACTTGGAAAGAAAAAAAAAACAAAACACAACCCACAAAAAACACAAACAAACAAACAGAGACACAACCACAAAACCATATTAACTCTGTTGCAGACGTGTTATTAGGTTGGAGCAAAAAGAATCGTGGTTTTTGCATTGCTGAAATTTGTTGTTTGATATTAAAATACATTCTTAAATAAATGTGGTTATGTTATACATCATTTGAAGGCGCTTTTATCGCTTTATGTTTTTTTGCTACTGATTTATTACTTGCTGTTTATTTTATATTTATTTTAGACTATGGAAATTATGTTAAACAAAAAGCAAATGTGAGCGATTTTCTTATTCGAGTTCAAAATGGGTCATAAAGCAGCGGAGATAACTCAAAACATCAACATCGCATTTGGCCCAGGAACTGCTAGCGAATGTACAGTGCAGTGGTGGTTCAAGAAGTTTCACAAAGGAGACAGAGCCTTGAAGATGAGGAACATAGTAGCCGGCCATTCAAAGTTGACAACAAACAACTGAGAACAATCATGGAAGCTGATCCTGTTACAATTACACGAGAAGTTGCTGAAGACCTCAATGTCGACCATTCTATGGTCGTTCGGCATATGAAGCAAATTGGAAAGGTGAAAAACCTCAACAAGTGGGTGCCTCATGAGCTGACCAAATATAAAAAAAAATATAATTTTGAAGTGTCGTCTTATTCTACACAACAACGAACATTTCTCAATTAGATTGTGGCGTGCGACGAAAAGGGGATTGCATACAACAACCGGCGACAACCAGCTCAGTGGATGGACCAAGAAGAATCTCCAAAGCACTTCCCAGAGCCAAACTTGCACCAAAAAAAGGTCATGGTCACTCTCTGGTGGTCTGCTGCTGGTCTGAATCCCAGCAAGACCATTACATCTGAGAAGTATGCTCAGCAACTCATAGAATCATAGAATCATTTCAGTTGGAAGAGATCCTAAGGATCATCGAGTCCAACCATAACCTAACCTAACTCTAGCACTAAACCATGTCCCTAAGAACCTCATCCAAATGCCTTTTAAACACCTCCAGGGATGGTGACTCCACCACTTCCCTGGGCAGCCTGTTTCAATGTGTGAAAACCCTTTCCGTGAAGAAGTTTTTCCTAATATCCGATCTAAACCTTCCCTGGCACAACTTGATGCTGTTTCCTCTTGTTCTATCTTGCTACTTGGGAGAAGAACCAGCACCCTACATGCTACAACCTCCTTTGAGGTAGTTGTAAACAGCAACAAGGTCTCCCTTCAGCCTCCTTTTCTCAAGGCTAAACAGCCACAGTTCTCCTAACTGTTCCTCATATGACTTGTGCTCCAGGCCCCTCACCAGCTTTGTTGCCCTCCTCTGCACTCTCTCTAGTACCTCAATGTCTTTCTTATGATGAGGGGCCCAAAACTGAACACAGTATTCAAGGTGCAGCCTCACCAGCGCAGAGTACAGTGGCACAATCACTTCTCTAGTCTTGCTGGCCACACTATTCCTGATACAAGCCAGGATGCTGTTGGCCTTTTTGGACACCTGGGCACACTGCTGGCTCATATTCAGCCGGCTGTCAGTCAACACCCCCAGATCCCTCTCTGCCAGGCAGCTTTCCAGCCACTCTTCTCCAAGCCAGCATCGGTCAACAGAAAGGGCCCAATTCTTTACACGACAAT
>CABFKC020000012.1:108734-205984 GCA_901699155.2 Streptopelia turtur
TAAATAATTCCTCCATATCTGACACCCTGCTCGCTGCGCCAAAATTGTCACGGAGGTACCCCGAGGTTAGTTTAAGGGACAACAGGGTCCAAAACAACTTTTATTAAACCAGTGAGAAACAGGGTTTTAACATTCCAAAGTGACTTAAATAAAGGTTTGGATATCAGTTGAGGAAAATTATTAAGGGGCAGCAACTAATACAACAGGTGGTCCACAGTGTGCATGCACGTGGCTTCACTCAAAACAATGACGGAGCCGGCCCTAAGTCCGAGACGAATACACACTTGCCTGAACACGGTGCGGGATTATTTTTAAAGAGATACACGTACTCGTAGTGAATATGGAAAGTGTACACTCGCGATTCCGCGAGGGTAAATTTATAATACACTCGCAATCCTGCGAGGGTTAATTTACTTACACGTGCAAATGTGCATGGAATACTACACGTGCTTATGTGGAAGCACGGGAGGAAAATACACTCGCGATTGTGCGAGGAAATAATTTAAAGTACATGCGCAAATGTGCACGGAAAGTTACGCGTGCAAATGTGCACGGAAAGTACATGTGCAAATGTTCACGGAATACATATATATACTCACAATCTTGCGAGGGTTAATTTACTTACACACGTGGCGGCAAGGCAAGCGGAGTCTCAGTCCCGGGAAGCAGGGGGGGCCGTGGCTCCTGGCAGCAGTGGCTAAGCTCGTGCTCCGAGAGACCCACGACAACCGGCAAAGTCTCGACGAGAGTCCCGTTTTATACTGGCTGTTCAGACCTGACTGTAGGCATTCTAGAAGCTGCTCTGCACCCCCACACCGGCTGTGGGGTGCCCCTGAGGCCTCCAAACATCCCCCACACTGGTCACAGGTGCCCAGCGACTCACTGGCACCTCAGCACTCTCTTCTCCTAATAGCCCTGGCCAGGGTGCTCTGGGGCCAAACAAAAGAAGCTGTTAGGCTCAAGTAATAGAGAGGGAGATGTGCCTACTCCTTCCATGATGAAGGAGGGAGGGGGAGAAAGGGGGGGTTTGCATTCTGCCACACTCACACAACTGGAGTGCTGCAATGGATGGCTATAAACTCTTCAGAAGGGATAGGCAAGGAAGGAGAGGAGGTGGGTGCCCCTGTATGTTAGGGAATGTTTTGACTGTCTAGAGCTTGATGATGGTGATGATAGGGTCGAGTGTTTATGGGTAAGAATCAGGGGGAAGGCCAACACAGCAGATGTCATGGTGGGAGTCTGTTACAGACCACCCAACCAGGATGAAGAGGAAAAAAGTCTATAATCAGCTGGGAGAAGTCTCACGATTGCTAGCCCTTGTACTCATGGGGAATGTGTGGGAATATCGGAACATCGGCGAGGAGAAGAATTGTAAATACGCTCCACTGCAGCTGGGGTGTAGAAAAACACATAAATCACAAGTAGAACCTCTGTGTTTAGATAACAGACCTGTGAAAAAGTTGTAAAGGCACCTTATAATACATCCTTGAGATTCCTGCAGGCAAAGATCAAAGCAGTGTGGTAAACGGCACCTGTGTGAATCCCTATATACAGGCTGAAATGAGTAGGCTCGTTGATCTTCACCAAGGGCTGAATTCTGCAGTGCTGGTGTCTACACTTGTCTGACCTCTGCCTGGGAGCTTAAGTGCTGCTTTGGAAATCCCCCAGTAGTGAGGTAACAAAAATAAATTTGCTCTTTGTGTTGCATCTGTGGCTTCTGGTTGTTCCTGTGACCTGCCTGTGTTGGCTCACACAGGGGACTTCAACTTGCCAGATGGCTGCTGGAAATACAAGACAGCAGAGAGAAAACAGTCTAGGAAGTTCCTGGAGCTTGTGGAAGATAACTTCCTGACACAGTTGGAGAGTGAGCCAACCTAGGGCATAGCAATCACAAAGTGATAGAGGTTTCGATTCTCAGAGAAATAAGGAGGGGGGTTAGCAGAACTGCTGCCTTGGACTTCCAGAGGGCAGACTTTGACCTGTTTAGGAGCCTAGTTGTAAGAGGCACTTGGAGGCAGTCCTGAAGGGCAAAGGAGTCCAGGAAGGCTGGACATTCTTCAAGAAGGAAATCTTAAAGGTGTAGGAGCAGGCTGTCCCCACATGCTGCAAGACAAGCTGTTGGGAAAGAAGACTGGCCTGGCTGAACAAAGAGCTTTGGCTGGAACTCAGGAAAAAAAGGAGACTTTATGACCTTTGGAAGAAGGGGCAGACAACTCAGGAGGACTACAAGGATGTCATGATGTTGTGCAGGGAGAAAATCAGAAGGGCCAAAGCCCAACTAGAACTTAGTCTGGCTACTGCCGTAAAAGACAATTAAAAATATTTCTATAAATATGTTAGCAAAAAAAGGAGGGCTAAGGACAATCTCTATCCTTTATTGGGTGCAGGGGGAAACATAGTGACAGAGAACAAGGAAAAGGCTAAGGTACTTAATGTCGTCTTTGCCTCAGTCTTTAATAGTAGGACCAGTTGTTTTCTGGGTACCCAGCTCCCCCAAGCTAGAAGACAGGGACGGGGAGCAGAATGAAACCCCCATAATGCAAGCAGAAATGGTTAGCAACCTGCTATACCACTGTCGTGATTTAACCCCAGCTAGCAATCAAAACCAGGATAGCCGCTCACTCACTTCTCCCACCCCCCACCCTCAAATAGGGAAGAGAACTGAAAGGGAAGGGAGAACCTCATGGATTGAGATAAAAAAAAGTTTAATAAAATAACAAAATAATACTAATATACTAATATTAGTAGCAGTATATGTAAAATGAAAAGAGAATATAAAATAAGTGATACTCATTGCAATTTCTCAAAAACTCTGTCTGCACCGAGAAGTCAGTCCCAGGTAGAGAGCACTTTGGTCCCCAACAGCTGATCCTGGAGAGAGAGGGAAAAAGGCAGAACACCTAGAGGCCCACTGAAAAATGGCAGAACAGCAAAAGGCCAAACTGAAGTAACTCCCAAATAGAAATCAACTGAGATGGGTCTCCTCAGCTGGAAAACCCCACTCTCATTAAATATGATGGTAATGGCATGGAATATTCTCATTGATCAGCCTGGATGTCAGTGATTGTCTGTCCCATCTATGCTCCTCTTCCTAGCTGCCTCACACCTGCAGACAGAGAGCCCAGAAAGACCTTGGTCTCCCATACAACAACTAAGATAACAGCAACTTCTTACATTCTCTTTGTTCCAACTCAGAAACACTGGAAAGTTACTTGAGAAGAAAACCATTAATTCTTTCCCGGGGTGTCTTCTTGTTATCAAACTAAATCCAAACAATGACTGTGCTAGCTACAAAAGTTTCTAACTGCATGAAGGCATGAGATTTATTCTCATGGGGGAAAAGGAGGTGAGGAGGAGGGCAGAACTGAGTCCCTTATCAGGAAGAAAAATACTTGAGAAGGAGCCACAAGAGTCAGAAAACTAGACCTAGACACCAGCCTTGTCTGCTGCTTCTTTCATTTCCTCTGGCCTTTTCACAGTGCAGATACTTCCCGTGGCTGTTAGGGAGAACTTCGTCTGTACTGCTGCCACATCTGCAAGCAAGTCTCAGGTGCTCATGGGTTGAAGGTGTGGGAAGGGAAAGGTGCTACCAGCATCATCTTCTGAAGAGTGCCCTGCAAGGCCAGGGAGACCCAGTGCCATCCTCCAGAGAGCCAGAAACCAACCAGAGGAGAGGACTGGGTGAATGACAGAGACATATGTTTTCCAGCTAACCTCTACATTCCTGCCTTCCCTTGTCTGCCCCTCTCCACCACTGCGTCTGGCACTCAGACCCCAGTCCACAGGGTTGGGCAAGGCGCCAGTGATGGTTCAGTCAGGTCCCAGAAAATGTGTGGGGCTTCCCAGCATCACCAGGGTATAAAGCATACTCAAAACCATGCAAAAGCAGTTAGTGCTGGTTTTGAGGGAGAGTTTATTAATTTTGTGCTAAAGCTTGCAGCTTTTAATTCTGAGAAGCTGTAACTGGTGGGTCAGGGAGTCACCTTGAGCAAGGTCTGGTTAGAAAGGTAACCATGAGCAATGGTTTGAGCCCACCACATATGAACTTAGCTCCAAGCTAAGCCATATACATGATCTCTCCTAAAAATCTGGATGTTTTCCATTTGTAATAGAAAAATAGTGTGTTGGGCAATGCTAAGGTACCCCTGTCCAACATAAAAAGTTGGGACTTAGGTAATATCAAATTCAGCTTTCTGCAGACAACGTCACAGAAAATTTGGGGAATCATTAACCTCTGTGACATCAGTCATCCTTCTTAGAGCTAGCTAATGGTGCTGTTTTAAGATCATGACTTAAAAAGTGAAGGCAGTTGAGACTGAATCACTATGCCAAGTGGTAGTGACACTATGCTTATTAATTCCACATGTGGAAAAAGCATTTTTGCTCCTCCCACCTCTTCAGGAAATGCTGCATAAGGGATTTTACTTCTATCCAAAGTACTCCATGTGATATGAATGGGTCATTAAGATCTGCTTGTTTTCTCCCCCTCACAGTGGGATGGGGGGAAGAATCAGAAGGGTAAAAGTGAGAAAACTTGTGGGTTGAGATAAAGACAGTTAAATATGTAAAATAAAACTGCACATGTGAGCAAAGCAAAATAAGCAGTTCTTCTCTGGAGACATTCAAAACCCGCCTGGATGCCTTCCTGTGTAACCTCATCTAGGTGTTCCTGCTCTGGCAGGGGGATTGGACTAGATGATCTTTTGAGGTCCCTTCCAATCCCTAACATTCTGTCATTCTGTGATTCACTGCTTCTCATCAGCAGGCAGATGTTTAGCCATTTCCATATTGGTTACTTGGGAAGACAATTAGCAGGAAGCAGATGGTATCAGCAACAGCAGCAGTTGCCTGTGTAGAGGAGTGAGAAGCTTGCAGGGTACCCAGAGGAGGGAGAGGGAGTGCCTAGGCCTCCTACACTCTTGGGCTGCTTGTGGGGAAGGGACCAGCCAGCAGGCAACAGGTCTCACAAGAGGGACAGGTAAGAGCTGGGCATTGCCAGCAGTCCCCCCGGACAGTTCAAACCTCGAGAAGCCACATATAACTGTCCCCTAGGAAGCACCAGTGAACAGAGAGAGAGTGGTGTTGGTAGCTTGTGTGGCAGGGTGTGTGGGAAGGGCCACTCTGATGGTTATCGAGCTGATGCCTGCTCTGCTCACCTTCCACCTTAGGCTGCAGCCCTAATGGTTACCCCAGGTAGCTGGTGGCTGTGCAAGCCCATTCAGCAGCTTGAGGTGTCCAGGGAATTAGAAGGGCTTATTAGGCAATACTTTGAGGTTGTCAGAAGCATGGTGGTAGACACCAGGCAAAGGTTGTGCTCTGAAGCAGCCAGGAATCAGCTACCTAGCCAGGCTATCTTGGAATGAGTGGAGGCGACCACACAGACAGGGCTTCCTATTAAGGAAACTGCTGTCCAGATGGACACCAAAGACTGCACCCCCAGCTCCTGGGTAGAAGAGGGTGCAAGGTCTACCTGTGCAAGGTGTGCTCAGGTGGAGTCACTCAGGAAGCAGATGAAGGAGCTGCAGGAGGAAATTAGCAGGCTATGCTGTATTAGGGAGGTTGAACAGGAAATAGATAATTATTTGGGACTTTGCAAGAAGAAATACTAGGTCACTGTGACATTGTTCTCCAAGGACTACCGAAGAGCTTCAACAGTGAACAGACAGCACGTTGGAGAAGGAGGCACTCTGGTCTCTGGTGACCTGTGGGAACAGGATGTCACTTTACTCCCCTCTTCATATGTACCAACCAGCAACAACTATGAAGCCTTGGCAGTGGATGAAGCCAGTGAGCAAGATTCACAGGGAAAAACTGCAGCAGCAGCATATACTAAAAGCTGCAAAAGGAAGCAGCAAGTTATAGTAGTGGGTGACTCTGCTGAGAGGCACCAAGACACCCATCTGCTGGCTCGATATACTGTTGAGAGAAGTTTGCTGCTTGCCAGAAGTCAAGATCTGGGATGTCCCAGAGAGACCACCACAACTAGTTAAAAGTACAGGCTACTATCCCCTACTTATTTTACATGTGAGCACCAATGACACAGTAAAGCATAGCCTGGGCAAGATCAAGCAGGATTTAGAGCTCTGGGGGCCCAAGTGATCTCTGTCTTGCTAGTCAGGGATAGAGGTGCAAGTAGAAGTCAAAGCATCATGCAGATCAATACCTGTCTTTGTGGCTGGTGTCAGCACCAGGGCTTTGGTTTCTATGATCACAGGGTGTTCTTTGACGAAGATCTATTGGGGGGGAAAGGGATCCACCTATCTAGAAGAGGCAGGAGAATCTTTGCTAGCAGATTGGTTTAGCGAACCATGATTTAAACTAACGAACTTGGAGAGGGAGGGGTAGTGTCCAAAACTGACACCTGCATATTCATAAGCAACAGGTTGAACATACCTAACAAGAGTCGTGAGGAATGCTCCCTAACCCTCTCCAAAGGTGAGAACCTTAAGTCCAGCCACCTCAAGTGCATGTATAGCAATGCACACAGTCTAGGCAACAAACAAGAGGAACTGGAGCTCTGTGCCCATCCTGAGAGTTATGATGTCATCGGAATCACAGAAACTTGGTGGGAAAACTCACGACTGGAAGACTGCAATGAATGGCTACAGACTCTTTTGGAAAGATAGGAAGGGAAGAAGAGGAGGTAGAGTTGCACTTTGCATAAAAGAGAAATTTTAGTGTATGAAGGTGAGCTATGGAGACCATGAAAGGTCTACTGAGTGCCTTTGGATCAAGATTAGAGGGACTGTCACCAAGGGGGATCTTATGTTAGGTATCTGTTACTGACCTCCCAGTCAGGATGACAAGGACGATGAAACCTTATCTCAGCTGCTCAAGGAAGTCCTGGTCCAACAGATACTGGCCCTTAGGGGCAGGCACAGGGGGATGGGGAATGGGGGTTGTAGTCAGTTCATCACACTTTGTTTCTGCCACTCTTTCCTCCTCAGAGGGATAACTCCTCACACTCTTCCTCTGCTCCAGCATGGGGTCCCTCCCATGGGAGATAGTCTTCCATGAACTGCTCCTGTGTGAGTTCATGAACTGCTCCAGTGTGGGTCCTTTTCATGGGGTGCAGTCCTTCAGGAATGGATTGCTCCAGCATGGGTCCTCCATGGGGACACAGCTCCTGCCAGAAAACCTGCCCCATCATGGGTTCCTATATCCACAGGTCCAGAGGTCCTGCCAGAAAACCTGATCCTGCGTGGGGTTCTGTCTTCATGGGTCCACAAGTCTTACCAGCATATTTGCTATAGAAAGGCATCCAAATAGCTATTGAGGACTACAAGAACCTTGCTAGACCATGCAGGGATGCAGTCAGGAAGGCTAAGGCTCGGCTAGAACTGAAATTGGCCAGAGATGTCAAGTACAATAAAAAAGAGTTCTTCAGGTATGTGAGCAGTAAACAGAAGTACAGGGAAGACAGAGACCCATTGCTAAACAGGGAAAGGAAACTAGTTACTAATAATGCTGAGGTTCTCAATACCTTCTTGGCCTGTCTTTACTGGTGTAGCTGGACCCCACATCACAGGATCAAGTAGCTACAAAAATGCATGTGTTGACCCACCAGTAGTGGAGGAAGGGCTGGTCTGCAGCCACTTGCAAGAGTTCGACACACATATGGATTCCATATGGAATCCACTTAAAGGAGCAGACATTCTCTCCTTCCACATACCCTTACAGATTATACAGCAGTTAGAGGAATTGAGGAGAGGTTAGAGGAACTAGAATAAATCTATGCTCTATAATAGGTCAGAGAAGATAGTAAGTAGCTGAGAAGCTAACAAAAGTTTGAGTGTTACAATTCTAATGCATGATATAATTAAGTAAAGCCAAATATTTGAAAGAAAAATGCAAAGCCACCATCCATAACTATAGAAACATCTAAACTCTGCTCATACTCTGTCCAGCAGGGACCCATTCAGGACACAAAGACACTCCAGTGCTTTGAGCGTCAAAAGGAACATTGTGGCACTAGGAACTTGAGTACACACCAAATCTGCACATTGCATTTGAACTCACTAGCTGTCTCTCAGTTTTTGTGAGCCATCTCCTGACCGAGGATTTTAGATGAGGTCTACCTGGTATTCCTGCTCATACCATGACATTCAGCAAAATCTGTCTGTTCTGCTCATTTATAATAGACCTCTGATGTTCTCATTTACTGTCTGCAATGCTGGTACGAGATGGGTTTAGTGAGATCTTGCATGGAGGGAGGAAAAGGCTTCACTGAAAACAGAAAAACAAAAAAATACCCCAACAGATAAGCTCCATTTCAGTACTATACTATGGTGATGGTACTAGAAACCTGTATAGACTAGGAAATGTGTGTAACAGGCACCTTTTTATACAAAGAGCTTTCCTAAAGCACCCAGAAATAATAGGTGGAAAGGTGCTCCTTTCAGCCTGATGAAGCAGCTAGAAAATGTGCCCAGTTATGAGAGCATAGTGTGTGAAGCTTTTGACTCTTGGGCTGCACAAGGACTTGGAGCTCTGTTCACCATGTTGAAATATTAACAGAGATGCAACAGACAGTGAACTGTTCTGTGCATGTAACCTAGGGTCCCCATTTGTTTGGCATGAAAGAGGTACGGTGGCATCCTCTAGCGGTCAGGAAGTATCTGGCCTTGACCTTCTTTGCCCTGCTACACAAGTGAGACTTTACAGTGGATCAAATAAGCCTTAAGAAAGTCTCCAAGAGGCATCCATTCTGATTTTACCTCATCATTACAATATGATACACTGCTATGTGAAGTAAACACCCAGTTGGTATAATTTTAGGGTATCATCTTGTTATCCTGCACTTGCCTGTAAGCCACACGATAGTATTTTATGACCCAGGTAACAGAAAAAGACAGAACACATACTGAAGATTTTTTTTCTCCCCTAAGTCAAATTTCTCAATACAGTCGCTGCTGTTTTATTTCAGCTCCTTCTGAAGAGAAGAGACTCTAAGTTGTTGGAGAATGGCTAAAAGAGAAAGGGCATGGCCCCAGAGACCCTCTCTGCGAAGAGGATCTTTTCTAGTTAGCATAAGTAGGCCTCAGTTAGCATGAGCTGAGCAAGGGTAAGTGGGAAGGTACTGACTGAGAGAGGCCTGGGTAAACAAAGTTCAGGAGGCAGCTCCGAGATAACGGGGAAGTCACATACCAGAGAAACCACAGAAGGGGATCGGCTCATTATGTATGCTAGGATGGGCTCATTATGTACGCTATCGAATCGGTGTCTGACGAGTAGGCATAATTAATAGAACTGCTTATAAGGGCCTGCTATAAATAGAATTGCTATAAATAGAACTGTTATAAAGTCTGTGCTCTGCGTTTGCTATAAAAGCCAGTGCTTCGAGGAATAAACTGGAGTATGCTTATCATTCACACTGGATGGCTGCATTTCTTCCTCCGTCGCCGCAGTCCAGAACCCATGCCGGGGTCTCGCCCCCTGACATTTGGCGCCCGAACAGGGATTTACAAGGACTAACGAGAACCTACAAGGATTAACGGGGACTTACAAGAACTAACAAGGACCACGGAGATCAGCGCAGGGCCTGAGCGACGGAAAAAGGACAGGGCGCCAGGAGCAGCGACCGGCGGGTAAAGAGCGACCGAACACTGTGCTGCGGTGTGTCGTCTCCGACGCCTGAACCGATTGAAGTTCGCCACTGAAGGGCTAAAGGCTGAGGGCTGCAAAAGGAGGAGGAGGAACCGAGGTATTTCAATAGATATTATTTTTTTTACAAGGAGGAGGAGGAACCTCGGTATTTCAATAGATATTGTTTTTACAAGGAGGAGGAGGAGGAGGAACCGCGGTATAGATTTAAAAGTAGCCCTAAATCTTTTACGGAGCTTTTTAGAAAAGCGGGGGGTTGATAATAGTTGCGTTAAACAGCTAGCTGGTCTAGTAGCAACAGGGAGAACTAAAGGGGTTATGGGATATTGTTATAGATGATGATAAATTAATGGAGAACCTCAAAGGACTATTAATTTGGTGCAGAGGCATGGGAACTGTGTTGTGGAAGGCAATAAGTCACTGTGAAAAATATATTCTCAGCCTTGTAACCGCCTGGAAACTGATAATTACTACAGTGAAGCAATTAAAACCTGAAAAGACTGTTACAAGCATTAGTGACTCAAAACTTGAACTTTGGGACAATATAGAGCAGAAAAAATGGGATAGAGTCAGCAATGGAAATCATGGGACTGTCTTAAAAGACCTTAAGGCTGAACGATCTGCTGCTGCCGGAATTTTTGCAGCGTTGCAGTCCGGGGCGGGGGGAGGAAAAAATGCCGAGCGGGTGGCCTCCTGCACCATCATCAAACCCTGGTGAGAGCAGCAAGTCCAGAGGATTGGAGTCAGACAACTTGCTCAAAGAACCTGTGACAGATGAGAATGCTAAAGTCGTAAACAAGTGTACTATCAGTCCTTTTACCAATTTTACCAATTTGCTTTTACTGTCTTTCAACCCTCTAACCCCTACGAAAGAGCAGAAGGAGTCGCCGGATGAGAACTGCGCAAAAGAACTCTGTGAAAGGTAACAGCTATAGATCATTTAGGACAGAACTATGCGGATTCGTTGAAAGGGGCAGGTATCCCACAACTCCTGGAAGAGACACTAATTAACACACTGCAACTACAGGCACGATTAGTTTCTGAAATCCTGAGGCAGTCAACAGATTTTGCATATCAAGCCATGAGAGAGGTGCCTGAAACCAACAAAGCAGCCAAATAATTTGCAACTGTTAATCAGGGTCCCAATGAGAATTACATGCAATTTATTGACTATCTTCAAGAGGCCATCAGTTAGCAGGTTGAAAACTTAGAAGCTGAGGAAGCACGAGTGTTGAGATTAGCAGTAGAGAATGCTAATGTTTGCTATCAACATGTTATTTGTGAGTTTTACAGCACATATTATGTGCTCCTGTGTATTGCGCCTCTGAAAATCAAGCAGCTTGTCAGGAATGTGCGTTTTCCCCCCCCCCCTTCCCCCCCCTTCCCCCCCCTTTCCTCCCTCCCTCCCTCTTCTCAAGGTTTTTACTTGCAAGATGGGGTCAGGAATAATTGTTTTCAGTTGTGTTCCTAAAAAATCAGTATTGGGAGGTGTTTTAAAACTTGGGAAAGCACTCGGGATTATAAGGAAGGAAGATCTTGTTAAATATTGAAATCAGTGTCGGCTGCTAAGTGTCCAGAGGATAGAATCTTGTTGCGATTAATGTTGTTTTTGAAGCCAGCAGAGTAGGACAGAATGAATCCCTGCAAGAGATGATTAAATCATTTCGGACAGCTGAGAGAGTTAACTGATAACACACAGGTCACAGTAAACTTGCTAAAGTCTGCAAGATTCTTTCCTCATTAACCTGTTTTCTTTGTGGGTATCTGTTTAAGTATGTTGTAATTTTGGTAGGTTTGTGCTATATGGTAAGATAAGTTCGTAGTCTGTTAAATCATGAGAATCCGTTGACTCAAAATGTGCATTTTGTGATAATTTAGAAAATCATGAGTAATTTAGTTCCTAAACTGCGTGAATGTGGTCATAAAAATTTTGCGTGTAGTAGCTGTTGTTTTTCTCTCTAGCGTACTAGCTTTATTCCAATATCCAGACTTGCGCAACTCTGTGACAGGCTGTCTCTCATCTCGGTACACTAAATTTGGCTTTTTTGTGCACATCAAGTAAAGAATCCAGGTTTTGGAATGACAGTTGTAGCGCACCAGATGAGACACTGAAAACAAAACAAAGCAAGAAGGAAGGCCTTGCTCAGTCCCGCGAGTGCTGATGGGCTCCGGTGCCACTGACCCGTTTTGTCAGGGAGACCCAGAGGTACCTCCACCTGGCTGAGCAGTGAGCGGCTCAAGGGTGCAATGCAAAAAAAAATTGAGCTGTTGTCTTAAATTAGTGTGACTGTGATCTGTCTGCATATTTGACCTGGGTATTTGGTTTTCACGTCTGAGCTCAGTATTTTAATTTGCATGTTTATGATGGGAACCGGTTCCATTGCTAAAATTCCGCCTTGCTTCACTTTAGGATGCAGTAGCTTTGAGGAGAAATATCATTCAAAAAAAAAAAAAAAAAAAAAAAAAGGTGTATGCTATAACGGATGTGAACTTGGTATTGTATGAAGTTATGAAGTTGTGTTTAAAGGTTGCTGGAATATGAACTGATTTGGATCTAGGACAATAGAATAATGGATTGATGTTTATTATACTGGTTTATACTGTTTTTTGACATCTCTAAACTGTAGAAGGTAAATGGAGCTAAGGAATGTGTAACTGAGGAGTTTGCCAGAACCTCCCACTTCGTACCAGCCGTTATGCCAGCTGCGTGACCTTGGTTATCTCTAAACTGCAGCACGAAGAGAAGGAAAGAACAAAAATGGAAAAACCTGGCTGCCTGCTTTTAAAACAAAAAGGGGGGTTTCTCTCCCCCCCCACTGCAGCGATGTAATACTGAATGGAGCAGTCCGAGGGTGCAGTTTGAGGTCATGGGAGAAAACGAAAGAAAGGCCATTTTTTGAGGCAAATGGAATGCCAAATTTGAAACAAAGTTTAAATACATGTATTCTTATAGTTGTCAGAAAATCCTATACCTCTCTTAGGTTAAGATTTGTTAAGTAGATTGTAAGCTCAAATAACGTTTTCTGAGAATTCTGTTTAGTTGCATGGCCTGCAAGAAGAACGTCAGGTCATAGGCCATACTTGTATTTGGTCTGATCTTACATACTTGCAAAGTTTTTGTTGATGATTCTGGGAGGTGTGAAGATAACAATTGGCATCATTCTGTAAAAATTATTGAAGGCTCAACCCAATTAGCAGAACTTGGCACAGCTTTAAATTGCTTAGAGCTTTTTAAGGAGGAACCTCTAAATCTGATTTGTGACTTTGAGTACATAGTCAAGATCTAACACACGTATATGGTTCTGAACCTTTTTTTTTTTTTTTTTTGTTTGTCTGTTTTAAAAAAGAAGCGGGGAGAAGTAGGGAAAACACCACAAAACCAATTGTCAAAAGCATTGTATATAATGAAATACTTTGCAAGTGTGACCCAAAACCATGCTAAATCAGAAATAACCTACATTAGTTATGATCAAATCAGTAGTCAATGGAAAAGGCCACATTAATTGATAACCTGGGGGAGAGGTTATGCTTGTGTCTTTACAGATCAAGGGCCGCAGTGGTTGCTGCCACGAGACGTGGGGCTTGTGTTGTCTTCCTGACGGTGATTGTTGCAGCTGCGAGGATTGAAGTGGATTCAACAAAGATTCAACCGATGCACAGGAGGGAGAAAAGTTGTGAGGACTGATTCAGATGTATACCATGGATCCTAATTCAGTGTTACAGATGCTCGCAGACCTGGTGGTCTAGAAGCCTATTAGCAAGCAGGTGGTATACCTTCTGTGGAGAATGGCAATTTGAACAATCAGCAGGAGATCCAAAAGGGTGATATTATGACTAGATAGTTAATGCATAGATAAGGTAAAATTATGAGATATCTCTACCATAGTAATCTAAGTTTAGCAACTGATAAAGTTTTAGAAGGGATATTAAGGTTAAACTATTGATCTTTTAAATAGGTTAAGATAACTTCTAAGATATTAATTCAATTATTAGTATATGTAACATGTGGAGTACTTTAGCCAACATGACTGACCAGGACTCTATATGCCTAACTACTATGTCTCCGGAAAAACCGTTCCACACATGCTTGGTTGACATCCCCCTTGATGACTACAGCAGCATCACACAACTGTTTCAAAATAGTGGTCGGCGTAAAGGCATTGCAACAAACTGTAATAATACCAACATGGCACTTTGGATTAATTGTCTCCCGGAAATAGACATTGAACCACATGAACTGGAATTGCTGGGATCTGTGCCCATGGATGCTTGTATCCAGCTGGTTTGTGAAAGGTGCCAGGACAATATGCTAAAGCATGAATGGATAAGACTGCAAAATGTTAATGCTACCCTTGGTGACTACAGAAATGAAACTCGATGGTGTAATGCCTCGCAGAAGAATCCGAGGGATGTCATTGATAGTGTGGGACAGCAACCCCAAAACCTCCTGTATGGTGTATTCTTGATCTGTGGAGAGCCTGACCAGGAATTCACAGTATCACAGTATCACAGTATGTTTGGGATTGGAAGGGACCTTAAAAGATCATCTAGTCCAATCCCCCTGCTGGAGCAGGAACACCCTAGGTGAGGTCGCACAGGAACATGTCCAGGCGGGTTTTGAATGTCTCCAGAGAAGGAGACTCCACAACCTCCCTGGGCAGCCTGTTCCAGTGCTCTGTCACCCTTACTGAGAAGAAGTTTCTTCTCAAATTTAAGTGGAACCTCTTGTGTTCCAGCTTGATCCCATTACCCCTTGTCCTATCATTGTTTGCCACCGAGAAGAGCCTGGCTCCATCCTCATGGCACTCACCCTTTATATATTTATAAACATTAATAAGGTCCCCCCTTAGTCTCCTCTTCTCCAAACTGAAGAGACCCAGCTCCCTCAGCCTTTCTTCATAAGGGAGATGCTCCACTCCCTTAATCATCTTCGTTGCCCTACGCTGGACCCTCTCCAGCAGTTCCCTGTCCTTCTTGAACTGAGGGGCCCAGAACTGGACACAATATTCCAGGTGTGGGCTCACCAGGGCGGAGTAGAGGGGAAGGAGGACCTCTCTCGATCTACTAACCACCCCTCTTCTAATACACCCCAGGATGCCATTGGCCTTCCTGGCCACAAGGGCACAGTGCTGGCTCATGGTCATCCTGTTGTCCACCAGGACCCCCAGGTCCCTTTCCCCTACACTGCTCTCTAATATGTAATTTCCCAACCTATACTGGAACCTGGGGTTGTTCCTGCCCAGGTGCAGGACTCTACACTTGCCCTTGTTAAATTTCATTAGGTTATTCCCCGCCCAACTCTCCAGCCTGTCCAGGTCCCGCTGGATGGCAGCACAGCCCTCTGGCATGTCAGCCACTCCTCCCAGCTTAGTGTCATCAGCAAACTTGCTGATAGTACACTCAATTCCCTCGTCCAAATCGTTAATGAATATATTGAATAATATTGGCCCCAGCACTGACCCCTGAGGCACTCCACTAGATACTGGCCTCCAACTAGACTCCGCACCATTGACTACTACTCTCTGGCTTCTCTCCCTAAGCCAGTTTGCAACCCACCTCACTACTCTATTGTCTAGACCACACCTCCTCAACTTAGCTGTGAGGATGCTGTGGGAGACTGTGTCAAAGGCTTTACTGAAGTCAAGGGAGACCACATCCACCACTCTGCCATCATCCATCCACCTTGTTACATTCTCATAAAAGGCTATGAGGTTGGTCAAGCATGACCTACCCTTGGTAAAGCCATGCTGACTGCCCCTAATAACCCTCTTATCCTTGATATGCCTTGAGATGGCACCAAGGACAAGCTGTTCCATTACTTTCCCAGGGACAGAGGTGAGGCTGACCGGTCTATAATTACCCGGGTCCTCCTTCTTGCCCTTTTTGAAGACTGGAGTGACATTTGCTTTCCTCCAATCCTCGGGCACCTCTCCCGTTTCCCAAGACTTGGCAAAGATGATGGAGAGCGGCCCAGCAATGACTTCAGCCAGCTCCCTCAGCACCCGCGGATGCATCCCATCTGGACCCATGGATTTATGGATGTCCAGACTATTTAATTGCTCCCTAACCCAGTCCTCATCGACTAAAGCAAACTCCTCCATTGACCTGGCTTCATCCGGGGTCTCAGGGGTACAGGGCTCCCCAGGACAGCCTCCGGCAGAGTAGACAGAGACAAAGAAGGCATTCAGTAATTCTGCCTTCTCTGTATCTTCTGCCACCAGGGCACCCACCCCATTCATCAGTGGGCCTGCATTGCCTCTGGTATTAGTTTTGTCTGCTATGTATTTGAAAAAGTTCTTTTTGCTGTCCTTGACCCCTCTCGCCAGCTGTAATTCTAAGGAGGCCTTGGCTATCCTAGCTGCCTTCCTACATCCTCTAACAGCAGCCTTATATTCCTCCCAAGTGGCCAGCCCCTGCTTCCATGACCTGTAAACTCTCCTCTTCTGCTTGAGCATACCCAACAGATCCCTATTCAACCACGCAGGCCTCCTGGCTCCCTTCCTTGACTTCCTACGTGTGGGGATGCTCTGATCTTGATTCCTTCTAATGCTGTTGGAGGACTGTGTATTTTGGGACTGTTAACTCTCTTAACACCCATGATAGTCGATCACAGAAAAGCGACACGGGAAAGACGTTTTTTGCATGCATATAAGTCAAAATGTGATGATAATGTAGATTTTTGGGGGTTAAGGCTAAGGGTTTTAGGATCTCTTGTATCTGGTGTTGGCACAGCTAAAGCTTTAAATATTTTAGAAAAATTAGGATGCTGGCTAGTTAAGCAAACTAACAGAACTTCAAAGGCTTTAAGTGGGCTTTTGTTAGATGTAGATTCTGTAAGACATGCCACACGGTAGAGTAGAGCTGCGACAGACTTTTGTTATTAGCTCAAGGACATGGGTATGAAGGATGTGATGGTCTCTGCTGTATGGATCTAAAAGATAAATAGATTTCAATCCATAAGGAAATTCAACAACTTATGGACTACTCCCAAAAGATTCAAAAGGATATGGGTTTTTTCAGCCTAGAAAGTTTGACGAACTGGCTGGGACTGGGAGGATGAGTCAAAGACCTTTTGCAAAGTCTGTTAGCTATTGTGATTATTGCAGTTATTGGGCTTTTGTGTTTAAGCTGTGCTTTATTTTGTATTAAAAGAATATTTGAGCACACGTTGAGACAAACTCTGCTCATCCGAAAAGAAAAAGGGGGAATTGTTGGAGAATGGCTAAAAGAGAAAGGGCATGGCCCCAGAGACCCTCTCTGCGAAGAGGATCTTTTCTAGTTAGCATAAGTAGGCCTCAGTTAGCATGAGCTGAGCAAGGGTAAGTGGGAAGGTACTGACTGAGAGAGGCCTGGGTAAACAAAGTTCAGGAGGCAGCTCCAAGATAACGGGGAAGTCACATACCAGCGAAACCACAGAAGGGGATCGGCTCATTATGTATGCTAGGATGGGCCTATTATGTACGCTATCGAATTGGTGTCTGACGAGTAGGCATAATTAATAGAACTGCTTATAAGGGTCTGCTATAAATAGAATTGCTATAAATAGAACTGTTATAAAGTCTGTGCTCTGCGTTTGCTATAAAAGCCAGTGCTTCGAGAAATAAACTGGAGTATGCTTATCATTCACACTGGATGGCTGCATTTCTTCCTCCGTCACCGCAGGCCAGAACCCATGCCAGGGTCTCGCCCCCCGACACTAAGTGAAATAATTACATTTTCTTTGAGTAAGCCAACCTTCTAAGCACAGAAAATACAACAGAGCATTCACTGATTTATCTGTAGTGAAGAAGCTGAGAATATACTGAGGCAAACCCCTACCTGTTTCCTTCTCTATAACCACTTCGAGGAAATTTTTTCCTCACTCTATTTTTCTGTGGTTTATGTTAGCATTGCTATGATATTTATCTTGCTATATATGGTGACCCAGTATTTATCTCATTAAGTAGCTCTGAGAACTTTGTGATTTTTGCCACTACCCTCTAGGAATTTTATAGATCAAAACAAATTGTTACAGTCCCAATTAATTTCAGTTACATCAGATGCCCATTACATTCCTCCCTCTCACTTGCAGC
This sequence comes from Streptopelia turtur, assembly GCA_901699155.2. Taxonomy (NCBI): domain Eukaryota; kingdom Metazoa; phylum Chordata; class Aves; order Columbiformes; family Columbidae; genus Streptopelia; species Streptopelia turtur. The sequence continues at coordinate 126,410 of CABFKC020000012.1, forward strand.
CACTAATTTGATTAACAAGAAATGCTCTGTCATAAAATATCCTGAAGCGTAACATTGTACTTTTGCAAAAGCAGCAATTCAACGTACTGTTTTGTATGAAAGAACTTCCCAATGGCATACTAGCTTATAAGAAAAAAATTGTAATCTATCAGTCCCTTCTGAAAAGATTGTATGCCTCTATAAAATTCATTAAAATTAACTGATGACTCTTTACACACTTGTTGTGATATGTGGCCATCCAACTAAGCAGTGTGTGGGAGGCTTATCCTTTGCTCAGCTCCCAAGTTTACCACAACACTTTGTGTTAGGTATGCTATATGCAAACAAGAAATATTCAACTCAGTACAAGGGTGGCTGAGTGAAATTCCCAAACATGAGTTACCCAGAGGTTGTATGAAGTTACCAAATGGATCATCTGGCTTCCATCTTATTTTCTCCCCCTGTCCTGTTGAGGAGGGAAAGTGAGCGAGCAGCTGAGTGGATGTTTGGTCCTTAGCCATAGTCACCTAAGGAACTTTCATACCCTTTGTCTGGTCTACGAAGAAGAAAAAAAATCAGCGTTTTTAAACTTGTGTGCTGGGATAGCAAGTTAGTTCTTTCAGCATAGGTGCAACCACAATCTTTTTAAAAAAGTACTTTAGTTGATCCAAGTAGGTTCTGAACTTCCCTTTTGTACCCATTGAAGCAAATTAAACACACACTTGTGGTTAAATATAAAAAGATGTACTGAACAATGCATTGGACTGAGTCCTACTTCCATAAGCAGTTCTACAAGGAGTCTGCAAAGTCTTGGTATGAGCCAATTTCTTATATACACATATACCTGTACTTATGTGAGCATCAGCATGCAGCACCTTAACCTGGAGTTTGGTTCTGTTTACCAATAGTGGCCCCATAGCACACAAGACAATACTGTAGCATTTCTTATCTCATCAGCAAGGGAAACTTCACTCCTTTGCAGGGAATCATTCTGTCTTTGGCATTCCTGTTTCCACCCAGTTTAACTACTTTCTGCAGTTGGGCCTTCTTGCTCTCCATGCCAGATCATTCCTTGGTGAGGAATTACCACTGCTGAGCAGTTACAATTTGAATTCCCCCTTCAGTGGCGAAAAAGGGCATAGTATCATCATAGTATCATAGTATGTTTGGGATTGGAAGGGACCTCAAAAGATCATCTAGTCCAATCCCCCTGCTGGAGCAGGAACGCCTAGGTGAGGTCGCACAGGAACATGTCCAGGCGGGTTTTGAATGTCTCCAGAGAAGGAGACTCCACAACCTCTCTGGGCAACCTGTTCCAGTGTTCTGTCACCCTTACTGAGAAGAAGTTCTTTCTCAAATTTAAGTGGAACCTCTTGTGTTCCAGCTTGATCCCATTACCCCTTGTCCTATCATTGTTTGCCACCGAGAAGAGCCTGGCTCCATCCTTGTGGCACTCACCCTTTATATATTTATAAACATTAATAAGGTCACCCCTCAGTCTCCTCTTCTCCAAACTAAAGAGACCCAGCTCCCTCAGCCTTTCTTCATAAGGGAGGTGCTCCACTCCCTTAATCATCTTTGTTGCCCTACGCTGGACCCTCTCCAGCAGTTCCCTGTCCTTCTTGAACTGAGGGGCCCAGAACTGGACACAATATTCCAGATGGGGTCTCACCAGGGCGGAGTAGAGGGGAAGGAGGACCTCTCTCGATCTACTAACCACCCCCCTTCTAATACACCCCAGGATGCCATTGGCCTTCCTGGCCACAAGGGCACAGTGCTGGCTCATGGTCATCCTGTTGTCCACCAGGACCCCCAGGTCCCTTTCCCCTACACTGCTCTCTAATATGTAATTTTCCAACCTATACTGGAACCTGGGGTTGTTCCTGCCCAGATGCAGGACTCTACACTTGCCCTTGTTAAATTTCATTAGGTTATTCCCCGCCCAACTCTCCAGTTTGTCCAGGTCTCGCTGGATGGCAGCACAGCCTTCTGGCGTGTCAGCCACTCCTCCCAGCTTAGTGTCATCAGCAAACTTGCTGATAGTACACTCTATTCCCTCGTCTAAATCGTTAATGAATATATTGAATAATACTGGCCCCAGTACTGACCCCTGAGGCACTCCACTAGATACTGGCCTCCAACTAGACTCCACACCATTGACTACCACTCTCTGGCTTCTCTCCTTAAGCCAGTTTGCAACCCACCTCACTACTCTATTGTCTAGACCACACCTCCTCAACTTAGCTGTGAGGATGCTGTGGGAGACTGTGTCAAAGGCTTTACTGAAGTCAAGGGAGACCACATCCACCGCTCTGCCATCATCCATCCACCTTGTTACATTCTCATAAAAGGCTATGAGGTTGGCCAAGCATGACTTACCCTTGGTAAAGCCATGCTGACTGCCCCTAATAACCCTCTTATCCTTGATATGCCTTGAGATGGCACCAAGGACAAGCTGTTCCATTACTTTCCCAGGGACAGAGGTAAGGCTGACTGGTCTATAATTACCCAGGTCCTCCTTCTTGCCCTTTTTGAAGACTGGAGTGACATTAGCTTTCCTCCAATCCTCGGGCACCTCTCCCGTTTCCCAAGACTTGGCAAAGATGTTGGAGAGCGGTCCAGCAATGACTTCAGCCAGCTCCCTCAGCACCCGCGGATGCATCCCATCTGGACCCATGGATTTATGGATGTCCAGACTATTTAATTGCTCCCTAACCCAGTCCTCATCAACTAAAGCAAACTCCTCCATTGACCTGGCTTCATCCGGGGTCTCAGGGGTACAGGGCACCCCAGGACAGCCTCCGGCAGAGTAGACAGAGACAAAGAAGGCATTCAGTAATTCTGCCTTCTCTGTATCTTCTGCCACCAAGGCACCCACTCCATTCATCAGTGGGCCTACATTGCCTCTGGTATTAGTTTTATCTGCTATGTATTTGAAAAAGTTCTTTTTGCTGTCCTTGACCCCTCTCACCAGCATGTTTTTCCAGTCACATTAGCTATGTGAAATTAAAGCAGAAACAGTTCTAAACCTTATTAGAAATCTTGTTATGAAGCTAGGATACCTAACACCAGGTTAGTTTGCCATAAAGGGCCTAGCTTTCCCATATGCTTTACCTCAGCTAGTTAAGCACATATTAAAAGCAAAGCAGCTGTATACATTGGACTCTCCAAGGAAACACAGAAACATATCCACAGGCCCTTCTGTTGATATAGAAGATTTTCTTTCTCATCTTTTTCCAGGCAAAAAGAATCTTCCTAGGAATTTGACTTATATTGCAAGCAAGAAGGAGTACTTTATGGTCAGTAGTCCCCAGGAAAATAATGATGACCCCACCATTTACAGGATTGTCCATCACGGAACAAAGTAGAAACACAAAATTGCCGCCTATGCTTTCTTAAAAGAACACAAATGGAATCAGGACTCAGATGAGTCTTCAGTTGTATCTGGGCCTTGAGTCCAGCAATGCATAAAAATAAATAGAATTTAAGCTGAGAAAGAAGGAGAATAACTATCTATGCAGCCATTAATGAATGTTTCTATGATACAACTAATCAGATGTATCTCTCTATTTCAGCAGGAGTATTTAAAAAGGAACTAAAAAATGCTGTAGAAGATATGGAGAGTAGGATACATGTTGCATATTTGATAAGCACAGCGAATAGAATCAAACTGAAAACCCATTTAATCTTTCATTTTCCTTGAACCAGAACTAAACCAGGCACTATTATTTTAAGTTATTTTTTTAACTTAAATTACCACTGAACACACGTATTTTTAAACAACATGATGTAACTATAAAACTGGCATCTCCTATGAGGAATGACTTAATTGTGCAGGCACAACCTCTTCCACTCTTCCTTCATCCACTGTTACTCCACTATCCCCCTGCCCCAGTGATTTACCAGCACATGCCACATATGCCCTCCTGTCTTACACTAATACAGTGTTTCCCCGAGACATTCGCACAGACCTGACCAGAATGAGCATTTTTCTGTACTGGACAAATATTAGTTCCAACTAAACTTCTTGGGTTTGGAGAGGCCCTGGTATGTCTGGCTCTCATGCTCCGACTGCAGACCACTGCACACAGTTAACCTCAGTATCCCCCACACACTTGACTCCCTTCCAGCTGCCCCTCACTCTGCCCCGTTGCTACCACATGGCTGGCCTGAGCTGGCTTCCCTCCAGCTATTCTGTGCAAGGTTTAGGAAGGTGAGGAAAAGCTACTGTGCTGGAAATGTGATGGGGCTTCAGCAATGGGGCAAGGGAGGAGGAAAATGGCTCTGAAACCCCAGTGTAGCTGGAGCATAGAGCTCTGTGCCTGCCCCCATTGCATCACCCTTTCCAGTTTTAGGGGTTTGTGTTTTCCCATGTGAACCACTTCAGGGTTCCCAGACTGGTTACCACACTGCTGTTTATTTGCCAGAGCTGGAATAATTTCAATCTCAGCTGACCCAAAAACTTCACTGAAAATGTTTCTGCTCAGACTCTATCCTTGGTAGAGAACATGTGCAACAAGCTGGGGGGTGGGGGAGAATTTTATAAGTAACCAAAGTGAAACTCCCACAGAAGCCATAGATACTTTCTGGGAAACATTAAAGAGTATGCTCAATGGGGATGAGGATCCCAGTGCTAAATATAACAACAAATTACTATTCATGTGGCAGAAAAGATTCCTCCACCAATTTTACTGGCATAAATACTCAAGATGTAGGAAGTGATTGTAATTGGGAGGACAGTGGGAGAAGGGAGTAAATAGCCTTAAGTTAGGATCAAGCAGATACTTTAACATCTTCAGAGTGAACAAAATCATGCATTTTCACACTAAGACAGGAAAATCCCCAAGCCTCAGACAGTCTTTTCAATGTGAAAAAAAATGCAGAGGAAAAAAAAAAAAGATATGTGGAAAATGATTCTTATAAGAAATAGATGCATTTCTATAGAAATAAAATTTCGTTTCTAATGATTCATACAGAAAAGCATATATACAGCAACCGGTTATGAATGGCATGATTTACTGAAGGAAAAAAGTTTAAAGAGGAAAAAGTTTCCAGGACATCTTGTATCAGAAAAATGGAGTATCTTTTTGCAACTGGAAAAAAATCCTGAAGACAAAACTAAATCACTAGTATTAGTATTTGTAATGTAATTGGCCAATGGTTTGAGAAACCTCAATTCTTGCAGGTTAAAGTGGGATTGGAGGAAAAATATGCAGAAAACATTGTGCAAAAATGTCAATGGCTCCATGAAAACACATGTGTACTTGGTTGAAGTTTTTGAGAATATTTGACTGGCTCATATCCATGAGCCAGCAATGCGCCCTTGCAGCAAATATAGCTAATGGTATTCTGGGCTACATTAGGAAGAGCATCACCATCAGGTAGAAGGAGGCGATCCTTCCCCTCTGTTCAGCACTGGTGAAGCCACACCTGGAGTACCGTGTCTAGTTCTGGGCTCCCCAGTACAAGAGAGACATGGAGTTACTAGATCAAGTCCAGTGTGGGGCCACGAAGATTATAAGGGACTGAAGCCTCTTTCATATGAGGAAAAGCTCAAAGAGATGGGGTTGTTTAGCCTAGGGAAGAGAAGGCTCAGGGGGGAATTTATCAATGCATATAAATATCTGATAGGAGGGAATGAAGAAGAGGGAGCCAGACTCCTCTTAGTAGTGCACATTGAAAGAAAAAGAGTCAATGGGCAAAAACTGAAACACATGAAATTCAATCTGAACATAAGAAAACACCTGTTTTACAGTGAAGGTTGTCAAGCGCTGGAACAGATTGCCCAGACAGGTTGTGGAGTCTTCATCTTTGGAGACATTCAAAATCTAATTGGACATGGTCCTGGGCATCCTGCTCTAGGTGACCCTGCTTGAGCAGGGGGGTTTGGACCAGATAATCTTAAGAGGTCCCTGTCATGGAGACACCCCAAAATTGTTGTCCCAAAAGCAGGGTTCTTTACCCAGTGTGCAAGCAACCGAATATGCACGCAGAGTTGAGTTATCATGTTATTACGACATTGAACAATGTCAGATGCTAGGGGATAAAACAACAAAGCTAGCACACCTTCTTCACAGTACTTAAATAATTTATACTTTTGGTTTTGGTTAGTACCTCTCCACATTTCCACCCCCCTTTCCAAGATTGGTTAGTACTTTACATATGGTTACACAACCATTTTCTTGTACTATGCATGCTCATGAGTCAGGGTCTTCACTTGGGCAGGAGTCTTTGCACCTGTGGGTGTGATTTTTAGTATTATAATGAGCTTACAATGAGCAAAGTTCATCTAAAGGACACTCTCTCTCACAGTGTCAAGATACATGTTAAACTCAACTAATTACACATACTCCAGGATGTTCAAACTGCAAGGACAGCAGCCTTTGATAAGGAGTTCATCAAATCACTCTTTGCTTAAGCAGCAGACTGATCCAATACTGGTCCACTGATTGCATATCCTTAAGTAAGTAATTGCTGGCAAGATGCATATTGCCTACACATCCTTAGATTAGTAATTGCTGACAGGATTCATTTCTTTAATTGGTAATGACTACAAAATTACTCCAAGCAAATGTAAGCTTAAACCAAATTTAATTTGAAACCAAAACAGAAACCAAACAACAGAAAACAATGTGTGTGTGTGGGGGGTAATCCAAAATCAGCACTCCAAAACATTTAATAAACTGCAGGTTTGATATACCAGTTGGGGATATTATTACCATACAATCACACAAGAATTATGATCCACAGCATGCATGCACTCACTCAAAAAGAAGCCTCTCTTACACAAGGGTGCCCAAAAGAAATAATTGCTTGCCTGGGGGCAGGGGGCAAGGGCTCACTCAAGGATATATGGAGAAGAAATAATCACCAAGGAGAAGGTAAGAGCCCTCAGTCCCAAGAAGTCTCCTTAGACAATGTCTCTGATCTAAAAGGAAGGCTCTGTTCAGTCTGACTGCTCCAAGAAGACTACTCACAGGGAGTCTTCAGCAGGGGCCCCATTTTATAGCCAGGTCGAATCTGGCTGTGGTCATTATGAGCATGGTGCAGAAGTTTCTCTGGGTCTGGGCAGCTTGTTGGCTGAGGACCCTGTCTATTGACCAAAGGTCTTTCCCCTCCTGCTCCCCCAGTTGGGAGAAGGTGTGTCTGACTAGAGTCACTGTGCCCTGGGGACGGATGGGGACGATGGTCGGCATCGACCAAGGTGTGTACCTGAGGACAGCCACAGCGAGGCACAAAAGGTGCTAAAGAGCCATCAACTGTTGTACTGAAAGCTTCAGACCTCATCGGGCTGTGTGCAACTGCCACAGTTGCTTCCAACCTCAGCCATTCTGTGATCCTGTCTTGCTTGAAAGAAGTACTTTTCATCTCATTTATGTTAATGATGAAAAAAGGGAAGGCTTGAATATACCCTTATATGGTTTCTCTGCTACTTCTCTGCTTCCAGGTGACATTTTCCTCTCCTTGTTTAATAGCCATTTTGTTCAAAGGGGAGATGTATGTATCATATCCTTTCATGGAAGCCTTGTTTCTGCTCTTTCATATTCTTGATTTTAGAACTTCTAAAAATTAAACGTCTAATGGAAGTCTTGGAAGTACATGTAGAAATTATATGAAAATATGCATATTTTATTAATTTTTCAAAGATCCAGAAGGGTCAAAGTATAATTTTCTTTCATGAGATCTCTTCAATGCAGAAAAGTTGAAGTTATGTGTCTGCTCTTTTCCATAGTGCCTGAGACCCTCACATCTTCACTGCTCTCAGGAAGTTTGCTGTGTTTGCCTTCAGTAAACATGCAATGCAAATTGGCAACACTTATTCCTAGTCTGTATAGTTGTAGGCTAAAATAATAGCATGTAGGCCTGAAAAACAGGAAACCTAATTAGTAGAATGATGCGATTAAAATAATAAGATAGTAAACAACTAGATAAGAAACCAATGAGAAGGATCTCTAGAGTGCATCAAAGGACTAAAAAAGGCCTCTACAAGACACCTGTGGTATTGTATTGATACTTAAAATCAGCAATTAGTACTAAAATAAGTCTATACAAATAAGGGTCATAGATTTTAGGCATTTACTAAGTTAATAAGAATAAGGTTCACAGATGTTAGGTGTTAGGCACTTGTTAGGCATTAAGTCACAAGAATGGTATTTGTTAAGATAAGCAGGAGAAGGTTAGGAGACAATGCACTTGCTCCTAGAAGATAAGGTGGCTTGAGACCGGTACTACTACCTCTGTGGTTTCGAGTCAAATAACAAAGGGACTGTGCCAGCCCAGAACCTGGGGTCAAGCAGTGGACAGTTTGAGAAAGTCTTCTTACTTCATCCCAGGACCCTTGAAAGACCACCGACATATTGAACTGTGCATGTGCAAGGGACATTTACATATGCTAAGTGATTCCAGGAAATGTAATGCATATGCAAAGAATTTCCAAGAAGTGTAATGAATACATATGATCTGTGTGGATATAACCTGTGTCTGTGAATTGTTCAGGGCCCCCACTAGAGGGAACTATTCCAATGGGAGCCGATGCATCAATAAAGGATGCTTGCTTTTAAAACCGCAATTTATTTTTTTTTTGTTTGTTTTAGAAGTTTCTTCAGTTGGCCGATTTACAGTATTAGTATGATAAATACATCCAAACATAGAGTTGTCCCAAAAGGTGGGCTTGTTACCCAATGTGCAGATACCAATTCACATACATGGTCAAGGTATTTGCTTTATTTTACAGTTCTGTGCAGAAAAGAGTGCTAGGCAATCTTTTGCAAAGCTAGCACGCAAGAAACAGGCTGAGTTACATATTTATACATTTCAACTTCTAACCACTACTAATATCTTATACATATTTATGCCTACTTAAAGTTCATTGGTCTAAACTTTGCTCACATCAGTTTAAAGGTACAGTACGCTTTTATTCTTCTATGCATGCTCAGTGAGTAGTGGGCTTTGCTGAGTAGGGGGCGTTTTTTGAGTCAGAGGTCATGATCTCCCCCTGCCCCCTTTACCTTTCCCCTAGTTCCTATACCCTTTGTTTTGATCTTGGCCATCATCCATCCTTTGGCCACGAAAATTTTGAGTTCCTCATTTATATTCCTTTTTATCCTTCAGGGGAGAGTCAAATTTGAACCAAAGGTTCAACTAAGCGAGCATCCTCACATAATACTAATCCTAAGGTCTAGGCAATTAATCATTACATTTACAATCATACAGTAGCAAAACTGATCCAAATTATTTATTCAACTATATCAAAATTCAAGAACCAAGACATTGATAGTACTCAAAGATGTATGGCATGAACTGAACATATTGTGCTGCTAATGATGGGTGCTTGAGTACATGCATAATTACCCGGTTAAAAATGTGTGCTAAACGCACAATAAAAGATAACAACCAAAAGGCATGATGTAAAGTATAAGGGACTGATCAAACATAAGTCTCAGTGAGCCAGTGATGTGAGACTCCTTCAGTAGCTTTCATGTCATTTTATCAACATCTGGATGCAGTTAATGAGCTCCGACTAAGAAGAATTTGAGGAGAAATGGTTAATTGTAAAGCACAACACATTATACTTAGTATGTCACTGTTCTTTCTGAGAAAAATGCCCTTGATGAGAGGAATAAAGGTAACATAATTTATATTAAAAATTATTATTGCTGTGGAAGAAAAATCAGGGCAATTATTTTTATTCATACTCATATTCTAGAAATGACAATTTAGTTTTCTAATGCCTGTGGGACCCTTCTGAAGAATTCTAAATGGTATTATCAGCCATGCCTCAGAAAAATCAGTACAGCTCACACACCAGTAGTATGTTGGCAAAGCAGCAGCAGAAAGAGAAACAGTGAAGAGCCACTTAAAATCATACACTCTTGTATGTTGTTTTTCCTGTTCCAGAGTAGTTACCAGTGTGCTAAAGTAAATGGGGCTACCTCGGAGATAAATTTAGCCTATTATCTGCAGAACTTTTCAATAAGGACCTTGTTATGCCTTAAACGTCTGGTTTTTGATACTTTGGGAGGATTAGATAGATGGTTGTGTAGGCAGGCATCTCCCTTATCTTTCCCAAAGTATTGTGTTTGGTGGAAGAGATAGATGGTTATGGTGCTAGACACCTTGTCAATCGCTGTGAAGGCCTCATGGCCTAATTGGAATGAGATGAACCATCTGTCGGACAATTAATTATCAGAAGAAACTGTGAACTGACAGCTGCCCCTGATGGGCAAGACAACTCACTTCTGGTCAGTACCGTGAACTTTCCCCTAGTTTGTAGACCCCAGACCCATTTCCAGAAGAGTCTCCCTAATTAGCATTAAGAGCGAGCAGAGGGATGAGATTAACTGCCCACAAGTAAATGAACTGGGTTATAAAATGACCCCACGTGTGGCATCAGGTGTGACGTGTATAGGCTGCGCAGCGTGACCGAAGTCTTCAATGCGTCCACCCTCCCTTCACTGGACATCACTGGATTGATAACCTGTGGAGTGGTGATATCTTACTCTCTTTCTCTCTCTCTTATATTTTAGTTTTCCTTCTCTCTCTCTCACTCTTTTCTTTTTTCTTGAACATATAAAAGTAACATCATTTTACAGTATCACAGTATGTTTGGGATTGGAAGGGACCTTAAAAGATCATCTAGTCCAATCCCCCTGCTGGAGCAGGAACACCCTAGGTGAGGTCGCACAGAAACATGTCCAGGCGGGTTTTGAATGTCTGCAGAGTAGGAGACTCCACAACCTCCCTGGGCAGCCTGTTCCAGTGCTCTGTCACCCTTACTGAGAAGAAGTTTCTTCTCAAATTTAAGTGGAACCTCTTGTGTTCCAGCTTGATCCCATTACCCCTTGTCCTATCATTGTTTGCCACCGAGAAGAGCCTGGCTCCATCCTCATGGCACTCACCCTTTATATATTTATAAACATTAATAAGGTCACCCCTTAGTCTCCTCTTCTCCAAACTGAAGAGACCCAGCTCCCTCAGCCTTTCTTCATAAGGGAGATGCTCCACTCCCTTAATCATCTTCATTGCCCTACGCTGGACCCTCTCCAGCAGTTCCCTGTCCTTCTTGAACTGAGGGGCCCAGAACTGGACACAATATTCCAGGTGTGGTCTCACCAGGGCGGAGTAGAGGGGAAGGAGGACCTCTCTCGATCTACTAACCACCCCTCTTCTAATACACCCCAGGATGCCACTGGCCTTCCTGGCCACAAGGGCACAGTGCTGGCGATGTTCATTTACTAGTAAATGAGTAGTAAATGAACATCATTTTAAGTTCTGCTGTTAAAGTCTTGTTAAGTTTTGTATTACAGTTACTAATTGTTGCAAATGCACCATTTGTAGAAGGACTTTTGCTGTCAATGTATTGATAAGTTTTGTGATATTGTAACATACTTTTGCCAAGTCACTAATCGCTGTAATTTGTATTCCACCACGTGCTTTTAGTAAACTCATAATTGAATTGGAGTGATTGTCTGTCATTCACAGAGAGAGCTGGAGGTTGTGTTGAAATCTGATCCTACTCCTGAGCTTCGGCCACTTGTTAAAACTGAAATTGTACATGATGGCAGGGAGGCTGAGCCTGCCATTGTCACTAAAGAAATACCATATACAGTCACTGAACTAGCAAAATTACAGGAAAAATATAGCAGGCAGGCTACAGAGACTGAGACAGAATACGTGTGGAGAGTTTCTCTGACTGGTGGTGATAGAATAAGGTTTTCTGAGGAGGAAGCTCAGGTTTATTGGGGTCCCGGTGTGTTTCTAAAAGTAGATGACAGGGAGCCTTGGTCCCTGACCCAGAGAGCTGCGTATTGGGCAGGTGGTTTAGACCCTTTGGAGAGGGGAGACTCACTTGCTATTCCTACCTCTGGGATAAGCCAGCTCACTGAGAGCATTCAGAAAGCAGCTTGTCTTCAGCTGATGCATGATAGGTGTTTGGTTCCTCGCCAGCCCTCCCCAATGTTGTTGTTTGCTGACCCTGACAGGATGACTCCTTTGATTAGAGGGTTACCTGACTAGTTAAAAATCTATGCCATACAAATCCAGGATCATCTGAGAGCCACCGCAGCGGAGGGACCTCAGGCTGGACCAGGTCTCTCTTGGGGATAGATTGCACGGGAGTTGATTAATTACAGACGGCACATGGGGTTTGTTGGGAAAGAGGTTAAGTCTCAAGTAGCAGTCCGCCGAACGGAAACAGAGGTAGAATTCCCTCACCCCCAAGACATGAATTTTATGGGGTTAGGTTTGAGGCATCAGTGTTGGAAATTAGGTCTGGATAAATGTATTTCCCGGGAATTGATGGATGGCTTGCCCCTCCCCAATTTACAGCTGCTCGTAAAGATGTGGAAACCAGCAGATACAGATCAAATGGGAAAGCAAGACACCGCCACAGCCCCTGTAACTCAGGTGTCAGCCATGCCAGTCGTTCCCACAGCTCCTAGAGAGGAATTCAACAGCCCCTCAAAGCTGAGAAACTTCTTTCACCATCCCCGGTAAGTGAGCTGGGGGACGGCAAATGGATATATTTCAGACGGCTCACTGAAAGTAAGCAGGGGGATTTGCTAGTAACTTTTCCCCTTGGCCCTTTCAAGACTCTAGCTACTTTTCTAGCAGACACAGGAGCCCAAATGTCTGCTTTAAGTTCTGACACTGCAGACCAGAGTGGAATTGTCTCTGACAAAAACCAGATATGGATTAAAGATGCTTTTGGATATTCTAAGCTCCAACCCATGGCTTGAGTAAAGTGTTGGCTGCCTGGGGACACCACTATGATATTGGGGATTCCCACAAATATTCTGGGTTTGGATTTACTGAAGGGGAAAGCCTGGATGGATTCAGCAGGTAGGGAATGGAAGTTTGGTTCCTTGTCAGTCCCGATAAGGCTTTTGCAAACTGCTCCTGCCCTCCCCCCCTCCAAAACTGTGAATGTGAACCCTTATCCTCTGCCTCTGCAAGCCAGGGAGGGGATTACTCTGGTGATAAAAGAACTACAAGAGCAGGGAGTAATCATTCAAACTCACTCTCCTTATAATTCACCGGTGCGGCCAGTTTGCAAACCAAACGGGAAATGGAGACTAACAGTTGATTATTGGCACTGAATACATGCACTAGCCCTTTAACAGCAGCTGTGCCTAACATAGCTGAACTGATCTCCACTATACAGGAGCAAGCCCATCAAATCCTAGCCACCACTGATGTGAAAGATATGTTTTTCATGGTACCCATACGGGAAAGTGATCAAGATAAATTTGCATTCATGTGGGAAGGTATTCAATACACCTTCACTTGTTTGCCTCAAGGGTACAGACATTCACCCACTTTAGCGCATCATGCTCTGGCCCAAGCATTAGCAGAAATTGATCCAGAAGAGGGAGTTAAACTCTGGCAATATATCGATGATATATTGGTGTGTGGGCCTGATGTCAATGCTGTGGGACAAACTCAGGCAAAAATAATTACTCACCTGGAAAATTTGGGACTTCAGATTCCTGCAGAGAAAGTACAGCTTCCCTCTCCTGAGGTAAAGTTTTTAGGTATATGGTGGAGAGGAGGGGCAGTGTGTATTCCTCCTGAAACTTTAACCACTTTAGAACAGATAAAGATTCCAGAGAATAAAAAGGAGTTGCAACATACTCTAGGCTTACTGGTATTCTGGAGGAAGCACATCCCAGACTTATCTATCATAGCTCACCCTCTTGTGGGAAACTGCAGCGGGTCTGTGGAATCCTTGACAGAAAATATGGGAGTAGAGATCAGCCTTGAAGATATTAAGATTTACCCTTGAGAAGGATGGGAGTAAAGGAGTATCCGGAGAGAGGAGAGATGTACCCGTGAGACAGAAGGGGATAGAAGAATAACATGGATGATAGCAAAATTAACCAATGAGATGTTATTGCTGTAACTTGTAACCAATAGTGAAGAGACACATGAACTGGTAGAATTGTATAAAAATGCACTTGTAGCAATAAATGGCACCTATTACTTTCATCTTGAAAGAACTTGGTCCATGTCGTTTGTCCTTCTCAACCACGACATATGGTGACCCCGACGTGATCCTGCCTGAAGAGGATCTCGCATGACAAGGAGACAGCATGAAGCTGTGAACAGCCGAAGAAGAGCTGTGGAGACGGAGCCCGGTACAGCTGATAGAGCAGCCGAGGAGAGCTGCCGAAGATCCGGATCGTTGAAAAGACACCTCGCTAAGGAGTAGGTGAGCTACCGGGAACATGGGGGGGAAACTTATCTAAAGAAGAGGGTACTATATTATCCACATGGAAGCTGCTTCTGAAGAAGCGGGGTGTTAGCCTTCCGAAACTGACTTTAAGAAAAATGTTACTATGGGGCAAAGCACAAGGTTTAGAGGTTAATCCTGTGACAGCATTTAGTGTGTCACAATGGATGGACTTGGGAGATAAACTGTTTGATAGTGCTACCCAAGGGTCCAAGGAAGCAACTGAACTGTTAACAACGTGGCGCTTGTTATTAGATACTCTGAAAGAGTTAAAACAGCAACAGGATAAGGCAGAGGTGGCGGAGGGGGATGGTCTTCCTGGCTCTCCTGGGCCAGATTTGGAGGAAAAGGCAAGATTAAGTACTACTCCAACTCCCCCTGTTACTAAAGATTCGTCAAAACCGCCCAAGTCCATATTATCTGACACGGATAAGGATCCGCGACACTTTCTTGGAAAGTTAAAAGGAATAGAGGAGAAGCATACGTATGTGTGGCCCCGAGATCAGAAAAACGTTATGAAAGAGTCATATACATATGTGTGGCCCCGAGATCAGTTAAAAGCTATGAAAGACTCACATGAAAAAACAGCGTTGGGTTATATACGATCTCGGGAGGGGCCCCCGGAGCACCGGTCAGAGCAGTGCATTCAACTGACTGCTCCACCGTCATCAATCACGGCTCAAACCTCTCCTCTACCATCATCAACCGCGGTTCCGCCGTCTGCGTCACCGCCATTAATCACAGTTCAACCCTCTGCCCCGCCGCTATCAGTCGCGGAAGAAAAAAAATGGACATTTTTTTTCCTGTCCCCCCTTGCCTGGAGATTTAGGTGGGGAGGATCCCCCCGTGGTGAGCCATACCGAGCCAAATAACGTAATTCCTATAAATTTGGGTCCCCCCAGCCTGCCCCCACCCCCCTCCCACGCTGCTGCAAAGCAAATTCCTGAGGGTGGGGGTAGAGTTTCAGAGCGTAAACCGAACTTACCAAAAAGCTGGGATTTACCCCCAGCTTCGATTACAGTTAAACCACGGGACCCTGTGCGTTTCTGGAAGAGGGTGAAGGCTAAAGCTATGGAAATAGGGGACTGGGATCTATTAGAAACTATATCGGTTCCTACCCCTGTTACTGAGGCGCCACCCATTGAACCTGTTGAATCTATAGCATTTCCCATCATATACCATAACCCTGCAGGGGGGGAACCCCATGAGCACGTTTCTTATTCCTGGAAAGTAATTCAAGATTTGCAAAAAGCCACTGCTCAGTACGGGCCTAACTCCCCTGTGGTTATGCAGCGGTTATGCAGCTGTTACGTTTGTTATCTATGGAAGCTATGACTCCCTATGATGTTTCTCAGTTAGCTCAGGTTATTTTTCAACCTGTACAGCTCTCAGTGTTTCGAAGTATTTGGCAGCAAAGGGCTGAGGCACAAGCAGTGATAAACATACACTTCCCAGACACTGATCCCCGTTCTGTTACTGGTGTGGATATATTGATGGGGTCGGGGCAGTATATTGATCCGCAACTTCAAGCGCAATGGCCTCCTCTAGTGCTTGAGCAAGTGAAGGCTGTAGGGATCGAGGCTATAATTAGAACAGCAGAGCTGGCAGAATCAAAACAGAGATATACTGCTATCAAGCAGGGTCCTAAAGAGCCGTTTCTTTCCTTCGTTGAAAAATTACAAGTGGCTGTTGAACGTCAGGTGTTCGATGCGAATGTCCGGGGACTGCTAGTAAAACAGCTAGCTCGTGATAATGCTAATACAGATTGCCAAAAAGTGATTGAAACTTTGCCAGGGGATCCAACTTTAGAAGCAATGATTACTGCTTGTGCCAAGGTCGGTTCAGTGGAACATAAAATGACTGCACTTGCTGCTGCTATGGCAGCAGCTAAAATACAATATCAAAAGTGCTATGAATGCGGTCGGAATGGTCATGTAAGACTCATCAGTCCACGTAAAAACAAACAGGCTTCAAAAGCTGTACACACACCAGTCTCTGATACAGCCTCAGTAACTTGCTTCAAATGTGGAAAAAAGGGACATTTTTCTAAGCAGTGCCATTCTAGGTATCATTCTAACGGACAGCTACTGCCACAGGGAAATGACAAGAAGAGTGCGAAGGGGCGCGTGCAGACACAAATGCCTCCTTCAACAACGCCTTGCAACCCTGGCAATCCGTTTCTGGGGTCAGTGCACATGCAGCCCTCTGTGACACACTATCAGGAAAAACCAGCGGAGCAGCCGGGATGGATGTATCCACCGCCCACACAGTAACTATAACAACTCAAGAGGTGCATAAAGTGCCCCTGGATGCTTGGGGGCCAATTGGCAGGGGACTGAGTGCTTTGTTAATAGGACGATCAAGTAGTACCCTGCAAGGATTAATGGTACACGTGGGGGTTATTGATACAGACTATACAGGACAAATTTGTGCCTTGGTTTCCACAGCGACACCACCTGTGACAATACAAAAAGGAACACTTTTAGCTCAACTTGTGCCCTTTTTGAGTTCTGTTCCTAGGACTGAGCAAGTTCTTTGTGGGGACAATGGACCTGGTTCAACTGGAAAGCCACTTATTTTTTGGTCTCAAACAGTGTCAGAGAAAAGGCCACAAATGGTTTGTACACTCATAATGAATGCTGTTGTTCCCAGCCAGGTGACCCTTACTGGACTGCTTGATACAGGAGCAGATGTCACTATAATTTCACAACAGGACTGGCCTCCTTCTTGGCCCTTGGTTTCAAATACTGTGGAGGTGATGGGACTGGGTGGAATCGCAAACAGTTTGATGTCAGCTAAACCAATAGTGATTGCTAATCCTGAAAACCAAAGGGCTACAGTGAGACCTTATGTGGCCCCAGCCCCGCTGAATTTATAGGGGAGAGATTGCCTAGGCAGTGGGGAGTACGGATAACAACAGATTTTTAGCAGGGGTCACTGTGATGCAGGGTGTTTCTCGGCCCACTTCAGCACTAAGATGGTTAACTGAAAGACCAGTATGGGTCAATCAGTGGCCCCTTGCTCAGGAAAAACTTACAGCCCTGCAATCTCTTGTGATGGAACAGCTAGCTGCAGGACACATAGAGGTCTCACATAGCCCTTGGAATACTCCTGTGTTTGTTATCAAAAAGAAGTCTGGAAAATTGAGATTATTACATTGTTAGAGCGAGATAAGGACTCAGCAAAACCAGTCGATTCAATGTGAATCACGCTAAGCCATTTATTACAGAAACAAGTCTCCTTATATACGTAACTATATTCTAATCACGCGTCCACGCTCCAAGCATGGATTCGCTAAATGAGTATCGTGGGCTGTCCGTGAGCTGGAGTCTCACTGATGATACGTCTGATGACTCACGCCACGCCAGGACCCCGGTGATTGTGGAACGCCCCTCTTTCTCACAGCAGACTCTGCCCTCAGCTTCTCAAAGAGGCCTTGAGATTCCTTTGAGCCTGACTAATTCAGCAACAGGTCTTTATCTACCAAGACCCCTCCACATTTCCCCCTTTCTTTTCCTGAATTAGTCAGGCCCCTTGAACCACACAGTGCATCATTTTTGAAATATACTGCAACACAGAACACGTGATTAACAACATAATTACAATTACATATAATGCAGTTAAACCTTACTTAATAAGATCAAACTACTACCTGCCTATTCTTAAAACCTTAATTCCATTATAACAACCTTATCAACACACTATTTTAATAGATTCAAAATAACCAGACAAGTTAATACAATATATTCTCTTAAATTCCTAAAAGATTTATAACTGCGCAGTTTATAGGGTAACATACTTAATATCATCAGTATATACTAATAATTGAATTAATATCTTAAAAGTTATCTTAACCTATTTAAAAGATCGATAGCTTAACCTTAATATCCCTTCTAAAACTTTATCAGTTGCTAAACTTAGATTACTATGGTAGAGATATCTCATAATTTTACCTTATCTATGCATTAACTATCTAATCATAATATCACCCTTTTGGATCTCCTGCTGATTGTTCATATTGCCATTCTCCATAGAAGGTACACCACCTGCTTGCTAATAGGCTTCTAGACCACCAGGTCTGCGAGCATCTGTAACACTGAATTAGGATCCATGGTTTACATCTGAAACAGTCCTCACAACTTATCTCCCTCCTGTGCATCCGTTGAATCTTTGTTGAATCCACTTCAATCCTCGGCCTGTAATGACACAAACATAACCTTTTCCCCAGGTTATCAACTGATGAGGCCTTTTCCAATGACTAGTGATTTGACCATAACTAATGTAGGTTTTTTCTGATTTAGCATAGTTTTGGGTCATACTTGCAAAGTATTTCATCACATACAATGCTTTTGACAATTGGTTTTGTGGTGTTTCCCCTACTTCACCCCTTTTTTTTTTTTTTTTTTTAAAAACAAACAAACAAACAAAAAAGGTTCAGAACCAGATACGTGTGTTGGACCTTGATTATGAACTCAGAATCACAAATCAAATTTAGAGGTTCCTCCTTAAAAAGCTCTAAGTAATTTAAAGCTGTACCAAGTTCTGCTAATTGGGTTGAACCTTCAATAATTTTTAAAGAATGATGCCAATTGTTATCTCCACACCAAACCACTACAGCTTTATGAGACTTTCCAGAACCATCGACAAAAACTTTGCAAGTATGTAGGATCAGACCAAATACAAGTATGGCCTATGACCTGATGTTAAAGACTTGCAGGTTCTGCAGCAATTTACATTTAGGCATGCCAAAAGCTGTGCTGTTAAGAAAACCAGTTAGTGCAATTTATAAAGACATAGATTACAAATTAAAAAAATCAGAATTAAATTTCACAAATGGTACATATATGACAAAAGGATCATGGCCTATTAAGACTTAAATTCATTTCCTGCATTTTCTTGATCAGAGTGACAATTGGTATATAACAGTTGGTATATCAGTTTGCTAGCAATCTCATCATACTGTCCCACAATAGCCACAGGTTGTTTCTATGTTGTAGCTATAGACAAATCTGCAAGTCCAATCAAATGCAGTCAGCCTGTAAGGTTGTCATAAATTCATTCCTCAAAGTTTCTAACTCCATTTTGGCTGTCATATTTATTGGATATTGTTTTCCCTTACCAGATCGAAGTCCTGTTTCAGATCTATCAGTGTAGAATTTGCTTTATCGAAACATTGGCTGTTAATACTCTTGGAAATACAGCATTTGAAATTTCCTTGGAGATTTCTCACTTGCAGCAAGCAGATCTGCACCATCCCAGCAGCTTCTTGTAGGCCATGCAACTAAACAGAATTCTCAGAAAACGTTATTCGAGCTTACAATTTACATAACAAATCTTAACCTAAGAGAGGTATAGGACTTTCTGGCAAATACAAAAATTCATGTATTAAAACTTTGTTCCAAATTTGGCATTCCATTGGTCTCAAAAAATGGCCTTTCTTTCATTCTCTCCCATGACCTCAAAAACTAGCATGGTGAATTTACTAAGAAGTCTCTTACAACTAATTACCACAGAATAAGTCTATCAACAAATTTTTGGTTTAATTTTCCAGTTTCATTAGAACTATGGGTCTACTAAGGATGCCTTTAAACTTCACCCTCGGACTGCTCCATTCAGTATTACATCGCTGCAGTGGGGGGGGGAGAGAGAACCCCCCTTTCACTGCTTTAAAAGCAGGCAGCCAGGTTTTTCCATTTTTGTTTTTCTTTCTCTTCATGCTGCAGTTTAGATATAACCAAGGTCACGCAGCTGGCATAATGGCTGGTACGAAGTGGGAGGCTCTGGGAAACTTCTAAGTTACAATGAGCTGCACACAGGCCTGGGATGTTTTGGTCTTTTGTTTTCCCATTTCATTCCAGCCATAATACACTTCATATGCAATTTCAAGCAGCTCAGCAATAGTTACATTCCTTAGCTCCATTTACCTTTTACAATTTAGAGATGTCAAAAAACAGTATAAACCAGCATAATAAACATCAATCCATTATTCTATTTTCCTAAATCTAAATCAGTTAATATTCTAGCAACTTTTAAATACAACCTCTTCTAAATTCACATCTATCATAGCATTTTAACAATTTAAATACTTTTCTAACAATATAAGCAATTACTCTAATATGTAAGGATGCATCCTAATGGGGAGCAAGGTGGAATTTTAGCAGTGAAACCGGTTCCCATTTTGTAATTATCTCCCCAGAAAAGATTCTTTTGGTACCAAATATGAATATGCAAACCAAAATACTGAGCTCAGATGTGAAAACCAAATACCCAGTTCAAATATGCAGATGGATCACAGTCACACTAATTTAAGACAATAGCTCAATTTTTGCATTGCACCTTTGGGCCGCTCACTGCTCAGCCAGGTGGAGGTACCTCTGGGTCTCCCTGACAAAAAAGTCAGTGGCGCCGGAGCCCATCAGCCCCCCCGCCGGACTGAGCAAGGCCTTCTTTTTTGCTTTGTTTTGTTTTCAGTGTCTCATCAGGTGCGCTACAACTGTTATTCCAAAACCTGGATTCTTTACTTGACGTGCATATGAAAAAGCCAAATATAGTGCACCGACATGAGAGACAGCCTGTCACAGAGTTGCGCAAGTCTGAATGCTGGAATAAAGCTAGCAAGCTGGAGAGAAAAATAACAGCTACCACACGCAAAATTTTTACGATCACATTCACGCAGTAAAGAACTAAATTACTCATGATCTTCTGAATTATTACAAAATGCACATTTTGAGTCAACCGATTCTCATGATTTAACAGACTGTGAACTTATCGTACCATATAGCACAGACCTACCAAAATTGCAACATACTTAAACAGATACCCACAAAGAAAACAGGTTAATAAGGAAAGCATCTTGCAGACTCTAACAAGTTTGCTGTGACCTGTGTGTTATCAGTTAACTCTCTCAGCTTGTTGAAGTTCAAATCGCCTTGCCTGTAAAACTGTCTGAAATGATTTAATGATTTCTTGCAGAGATTTATTTTGTCCTGCTCTGCTGGCCTCAAAAACAACATTAATTGCAACAAGATTCAATTCTCCGGACACTTAGCAGCCAACACTGATTTCAATATTTAACAAGATCTTCCTTCCTTATAATGCCAAGTGCTTTTCCAAGTTTTAAAACACCTCCCAATACTGATTTTTTAGGAACACAACTGAAAACAATTATTCCCGACCCCATCTTCCAAGTAAAAACCTTGAGAAGAGGGAGGGAGGCAGGGAGGGTGGTGGGGGGGGAGGGGGGCGGGGGGAACGCACAGGCCTGCTTGAAAACAATTAACTCACATTCCTGACAAGCTGCTTGATTTTCAGAGAGGCAATACACAGGAGCACATAATATGTACTGTAAAACTTGCAAATAACATGTTGATAGCAAACATTAGATTCTCTACTGCTAATCTCAACACTCATGCTTCCTTAGCTTCTAAGTTTTCGACCTGCTTACTGATGGCCTCTTGAAGATAGTCAATAAATTGCATGTAATTCTCATTGGAACCCTGATTAACAGTTGCAAATTATTTGGCTGTTTTGTTGGTTTCAGACACCTCTCTCATAGCTTGATATGCAAGATCTGTTGACTACCTCAGGATTTCAGAAATTTATCGTGTCTGTAGTTGCAGTGTGTCAATTAGTGTCTCTTCCAGGAGTTGTGGGATACCTGCCCCTTTCAAAGAATCCGCATTGTTCTGTCCTAAATGATCTATAGCTGTTACCTTTCACAGAGTTCTTTTGCCCAGTTCTCCTCCGGCGACTCCTTCTGCTCTTTCATAGGAGTTAGAGGGTTAAAAGACAGTAAAAGCAGACTGGTAAAATTGGTAAAAGGACTGACAGTACACTTGTTTACGACTTTAGCATTCTCAGCTGTCACAGGTTCTTTGAGTAAGTTGTCTGACTCCAATCTCCTGGACCTGCTGCTCCCACCAGGGTCAGACGATGGCACAGGAGGCCACCCGCTCGGCATTTTTCCTCCCCCCGCCCTGCACTGCAACGCTGCAAAAATTCCGGCAGCAGCAGATCGTTCAGCCTTAAGGTCTTTTAAGACAGTCCCATGATTTCCATTGCTGACTCTATCCCATTTTTTCTGCTCTATATTGTCCCAAAGTTCAAGTTTTGAGTCACTAATGCTTGTAACAGTCTTTTCAGGTTTTAATTGCTTCACTGTAGTAATTGTCAGTTTCCAGGCGGTTACAAGGCCGAGAATATATTTTTCACGGTGACTTATTGCCTTCCACAACACAGTTCCCATTTTTTTTTCCAAGTCCCTATTTGAAAAACTCCTGACAGGTCCTCTACACCAAATTAATAGTCCTTTGAGGTTCTTCGCTGATCCACTCTCCCTCATCAAACAATAAATCAGGATCCTGAAAACACCCTTTAGCTCCCTGTTGCTACTAGACCAGCTAGCTGTTTAACGCAACCATTATCAACCCCCCGCTTTTCTAAAAAGCTCCGTAAAAGAAATGCGGCCATCCGATGCGGATGATAAACATGCTTCGTTTATTGCTTCGAATCGCGGGCATTTATAGCAGTCACAGAGCACAGACTTGTATAGCAGTTCTATTAATAGCAGACCCTTATAAGCAGTAGAAGTTCTATTTATAGCACAGACCTTTATAAAGCAGTTCTATTAATTATGCCTACTCGTCAAACACCGATTTGATAGCATACGTAATGAGCCCATCCCAACATACATAATGAGTCCATCCCCTTCTGTGGCCCCCCTGGTATGTGAATTCCCTCGTTATCTCGGAGCTGCCTCCTGAGACTTGTTTATCCAGGCCTTTCCCAGGCAATACCTTCTCACTTACCCTTGCTCAGCTCATGCTAACTGAGGTCTACTCATGCTAACTAGAAGAGATCCTCTTCGTAGAGAGGGTCTCATGCCCTTTCTCTCTTGGCCATTCTCCAACAGCTAATGATTTAGTTTCTTTATCATCTCCATTGCTGACCTTATTCCATAATTTCTGCCCTTTATCATCCCAAAGTTAATGTTTAAAAGCCTTCTCATTTTCTCCCGGGTAGCCATTAATTCTGTACCGAATTAATAGTCTACATATGTTACTTTCTTCTTATTTAAGTCCTCTCATAGTGAGAATAGGCAGGAGGAGTTTAACTATGGCTTCTTCCTCAGAGGATTTATTTTGCCCCACAACTTCACTCTTCCCTCCTCCCGCTCCCAGCCACTCACCCTTTACGGTGACTTCTTCAATTAATGCAGAGCGTCCGTACCCTCCGCCCGGTCTTCAGTCCAGCTGATCCGCCTCCGGCTGGGCCGCTCTAGGCTTTTCCCCAACTTCAGTGGTACGCCGTTCAGAGTATCACGTCGGGGTCACCATTTGTTAGAGCGAGATAAGGACTCAGCAAAACCAGTCGATTCAATGTGAATCACGCTAAGCCATTTATTACAGAAACAAGTCTCCTTATATATGTAACTATATTCTAATCATGCGTCCACGCTCCAAGCATGGATTCGCTAAATGAGTATCGTGGGCTGTTCGTGCTCTGGAGTCTCACTGATGATACGTCCGATGACTCACGCCACACCAGGACCCCGGTGATTGTGGAACGCCCCTCTTTCTCACAGCAGACTCTGCCCTCAGCTTCTCAAAGAGGCCTTGAGATTCCTTTGAGCCTGACTAATTCAGCAACAGGTCTTTATCTATCAAGACCCCTCCACATTACATGACCTACGAAAGGTTAATGAGGTTATGGCAACTATGGGAGCTTTGCAACCAGGTTTACCTTCTCCTACAATGATTCCAATGCAATGGGAAATTGTTGTAATAGATTTGAAGGATTGTTTCTTTACTATTCCTTTAGCAGAATAAGACATGGAAAAGTTTGCCTTTACTGTTCCATCTGTAAATAATGGAGAGCCAGCGAAAAGGTATCATTGGAAAGTGCTGCCACAAGGGATGAAAAATTCACCTACCATATGTCAATGGTATGTGGCAAAAGCTCTGAGTCCAGTACGTGCTTTGTTTCCATCAGGGTATTGCTATCATTATATGGATGACATTTTGTTGGCCGCAGCAACGCCACAAGAGTTGAGTGAAATGGAAAATAAAGCACGTGAGTCATTAAATCAGTATGGGCTGGTCATTGCACCTGAGAAGGTGCAACGACAACAGCCATGGCTTTATTTGGGCATGAAAATTTTGGATCAGACAGTGATACCACAACCTATAAAACTGCAAGTAAAAATCAAAACACTGAATGATGTGCAAAAATTGGCAGGAATGATCAATTGGGTAAGGCCTTATGTAGGAATCCCCTCTTCTCAATTGCAGCCATTGTTTGATCTCTTGCGAGGAGACACTAATATTTCTGCCCCTCGCACTTTGACAACAGAAGCACAGCAGGTAATTGTGAAAATTGAACAAGCAATCAGTAGTAAGCATGTATGGAGAATTGATTTGACAGTGTCTGTACAAGCAATTGCTTTGATTGATCAATGCATTCCTTTTGCTATGATCGCACAATGGCATGAGAAGTGGGGAGATCCTCTACATATTTTAGAGTGGGTCTTTTTGCCAGCCAAATCAAAAAAGACAGCCCCAGGTCTTTTTGAACTGGTGGCTCAGGTAATTATTAAAATCAGATTACGTTGCATGGAATTAATGCCAAGAGATCCAGAAACGATCATGCTTCCTGTGCAAAGTGATTATTTTGAGTGGTGTATGGCTAATAGCTCTGCAGTACAAGCAGCTATGATGAATTATACGGGTCAAATCAGTTATCATTTGCCCTCACATCCAGTGATTAAATTAGGCAGTCAGGTAAGATTTGGTCAGAAGCAATTGAATCAATCAAGCCCAGTAAATGGACCTACAGTATTTACAGATGGATCAGGAAGGACGGGCAAGGCAGCCATTGTTTGGAAGGATGGGCCACAGTGGCAACATCAAGTAGAATATCAGGAAGGATCACCACAAGTGGTCGAACTTAGAGCAATGACCATGGCGTTTCAGGCCTTTCCTGGCCCTGTGAATATTGTGACAGACTCTGCTTATGTGGCTGGGCTTGTACAACGGTTGGATAAAGCTGTATTGGGACATGTGTCTAATGAAAAGTTATTTGGTATTTTAAAACTGTTAAGGCTTGAAATTCAGAAGCGTCATAATGAATATTATGTCATGCATGTTAAAAGTCATACTACGTTACCAGGTTTCATAATAGAAGGAAATGCAAAAGCAGATTCTCTAGTTTCAGCAGTGACTTTAGGACCTGTTCCTGATGTTAAACAACAGGCAATAGCGTCACATCATTTCTATCATCAAGGCTATCGTGCCTTGAGACGACACTTTGGCATTTCAAATTCTGAGGCACGTGCTATTGTTGCTGCGTGCCCTGATTGTCAAGGTCAGCATATTCCTACTTACCAATCCCCGTGGCCTTCGAGCCTTGCAAATTTGGCAAACTGATGTTACACATGTACCTGAATTTGGGCGCTTGAAGTATGTTCATGTCTCTATAGACACCTTTTCTTCTGCTATCATTGCCACTGCTCATACTGCAGAATCTGCACGAGATGTGATACGTCATTGGCAGCGTGCATTTTCCTTCTTGGGCATTCCGCAACAGGTAAAAACAGACAATGGTTCAGCATATGTATCCCGAAAAGTTGCTTCATTTCTACAGCTCTGGGGAGTATCTCATGTTACAGGTATTCCTCATTCTCCCACAGGGCAAGGTATTGTGGAACGTGCTCATGGAACGCTCAAGCGTTTTCTTTTAAAACAAAAAGGGGGAATGTTGGGTGAACCACCTGATGCACGCTTGGCTAAAGTCACCTATGTTTTAAACTTTTTGCAGGTTTCTGATGATGCCCAGATGCCGCCCATTCTACGTCACTTTTCCTCTTTAGTGGCTCAAGAAAGGGTGGGTCCAGGGGCAAAAGTGTTGGTGCGGGATTTGCGCACAGGACAATGGACGGGTCCACGTGAATTATTACCCTAGGGGAGAGGCTATGCTTGTGTCTCTACAGATCAAGGACCACAATGGTTGCCTGTGCGAAATGTGAAACCTGTGTTGCCTTCCTAATGATGATTGCTGCAGCTGCTTCATCTTGGACGCCTGCACAGACAAAAACTAACATGTGGATTACTTTAGCCAACATGACTGGCCAGGACTCCATATGCCTAGCTATGGCATCTCCGGAAAACCCGTTCCACACATGCTTGGTTGGCATCCCCCTTGATGACTCAGTAGTGAAAACAGGACTGATCATTTTGATGATTGTTGTAGTTGTGTTACTAATGTTGCCATGCATGATTTCTCTGCTGCAAAGGGCCCTGCAGCAGACAATGAGGGCAGCATTTTTAGCACAAATACAAAAAGGGGGAATTGTGGGAAACTGCAGCGGGTCTGTGGAATCCTTGACAGAAAATATGGGAGTAGAGATCAGCCTTGAAGATATTAAGATTTACCCTTGAGAAGGATGGGAGTAAAGGAGTATCCGGAGAGAGGAGAGATGTACCCGTGAGAGAGAAGGGGATAGAAGAATAACATGGATTATAGCAAAATTAACCAATGAGATGTTAGTGCTGTAACTTGGAACCAATAGTGAAAAGACACACGAACTGGTAGAATTGTATAAAAATGCACTTGTAGCAATAAATGGCACCTATTACTTTAATCTTGAAAGAACTTGGTCCATGTCGTTTGTCCGTCTCAACCGCGACACCCTCTGCATGATTTAACCTGCAAAAAAGCTACCTGGGAGTGGACCCCTATTCATGAGGAGGCCTTAAAGTTAATAGTTTTTGAGGCAGGGGCATGTCAAGCCCTAGGCCAAATACATCCAACAGATCCACTCCAAATTGAATGGGGTTTTGCAGTCCATGGAGCATCTATACACATGTGGCAGCGGGACCCAGAAAGTCCAACTCGCCCCATTGGGTTTTATTTACGCAGTTTTAAAGATGCAGAGAAATGATACTCGACCTGGGAAAAAGGTCTTCTTGTAGTCAGTTTAGCCTTGCAGGAAGCTGAAAAAAATATACGACAACAGCGAATCATCCTACAGGGGCCTTTTAAAGTTTTAAAACCCATATTGTCTGGCACCTCACCCCCTGTGGGAGTGGCACAACGTGAAACAGTCAGGAAGTGGTATGCCCAGTTAGAACATTACAGTCACATGTATTGGGTAGAAGAAGGGGCACCTAAGACACTTCAAATACAGGAGGGATCATCCATTTCCCCAGATAGGGAACCACCACCATAAAGGAAGCTCCTTCATTTGAGTCTCACCTGAAGAATGTATGGTTCACTGATGCTTCTGCTAAGAGAGAAGGAAAAACATGGAAGTATCGGGCAGTAGCTCTGTGTGTTGATTCTGGGGAACGTATTACAACAGAAGGAAAAGGTTCTCCGCAAGCAGGAGAACTGGTAGCGGTTTGGAGTGTAATAATGAAGGGAACTGACAGTACTGAACCTGTATACATTTATAATGATTCATATGCTGTGTTCAAAGGATGTACTGAGTGGCTCCCCTCTTGGGAATAGAACCAGTGGGAGGTTAGTCGCGTGCCTGTCTGGCAGAAAGGAAGATGGGAGGAGATATTAGCTGTGGCTAAACAGAAACCCATATATGTGGGGTGGGTGGCCGCCCACCAAGGGAGCAATCACTCAGCACACATCCGGAATAACCAGGTAGACTCGCTTGGCTTCTCTGGCAGAGGGGGAAAAGGAGAAATGGGAACACCTGTTAGAGTGGCTGCATGTCAAGCATGAAGAAAGCTGTGAGTAGAGGATGGCCTGTCACCCGAGAAAAAGTGAAGAAGTGTGGACGGGATTATAGGGTAGTGAGGCGGACTGGGAACTGGCTGAAGGAAAGAAGGCAGAGAGTTGTGGTCAACAGAACAGGGTCTAGTTGGAGGCCTGTATCTAGTAGAGTCCCTCAAGGGTTGGTACTGGGACCAGTATTATTCAATATATTCATCAATGACTTGGATGAGGGAATAGAGTGCACTGTCAGCAAGTTTGCTGATGACACTAAGCTGGGAGGAGTGGCTGACACACCAGAAGGCTGTGCTGCCATCCAGCGAGACCTGGGCAGGCTGGAGAGTTGGGCAGGGAAAAATTTAATGAAATATAACAAGGGCAAGTGTAGAGTCTTGCATCTGGGCAAGAACAACCCCAGGTTCCAGTATAAATTGGGGAACAACCTGTTAGTGAGCAGTGTAGGGGAAAGGGACCTGGGGGTCCTGGTGGACAGCAGGATGACCATGAGCCAGCACTGTGCCCTTGTCGCCAAGAAGGTCAATGGCATCCTGGGTTGTATTAGAAGGGGGGTGGTTAGTAGGTCGAGAGAGGTTCTCCTCCCCCTCTACTCTGCCCTAGTGAGACCGCATCTGGAATATTGTGTCTAGTTCTGGGCCCCTCAGTTCAGGAAGGACAGGGAACTGCTGGAGAGAGTCCAGCACAGAGCCATGAAGATGATTAAGGGAGTGGAGCATCTCCCTTATGAGGAAAGGCTAAGGGAGCTGGGTCTCTTTAGTTTGGAAAAGAGGAGACTGAGGGGTGACCTCATTAATGTAAATAAAATATGTAAAGGGTGAGTGTCATGAGGATGGAGCCAGGCTCTTCTCAGTGAAACCTGTGATAAGACAAGGGGCAATGGGTACAAACTGGAACACAGGTGCGAGCGGCGGGGGAACAAGCTAAGCCAACTCTCCGAGAGTGATAACGCATTGTTCACCTTTATTGATCTTAACGACACATATTTATAGAGCTTACAGTAATTATGCATACTTGTCACCTGCTGATTGGCTTAAGTCCAAAGATTACAATTGCCTTGACCCTCCTACCTGCGGCCTGAGTTTCGCGCCTTTTCAACTCCCCCCTCCCTGGAGTTGTTTACAAGTCATGTCAAGGTCACAGTGTCCTTGCTGTTCCCTCATGATCAGCAGTCTCTGCTGAGGCCTACTGAGGCATTGAGGCCTGGTTATGCTAAGCTCCTATAACATGTCAAACCATTAACTTATCAGAACACAACTCTTATTAGAACAAACTCTTATTAGAACAAACTCTTATTAGAACAAACTCTGATCGTGCAACTGCTCCATGGATTCATGTCCTTTATCTTTAAGCCACTCCCTAACAATTCCCCCTCTTTTTTTTTGTACGAGCAGAGTTTGTCCCAATGTTCGCTCAAACATTCTTTTAATACAAGATAAGGCACAACTTAGGCACAAAAGTCCGATAACTACAATAATCAGAATAAACAACAAACTTTGCAAGAGGCCTTTGATCCATCCTCCCAGTCCCAGCCACTTTGTGAGGCCTTCCAGGCCAAACAGCCCTACGTCTTCTTTGATTTTCTGTGAGTGATCTATTAACTGCTTAATTTCTTTATGAATTGATCGTGACTTATCTTCTAGATCCATGCAGCACATACCATCAAAGTCCTCACATCCATGACCATGGGCTAGGAGCAAAAAATCAATGGCCATCCGATTTTGTAACACGGCATGTTGCACACTACTCATGCTCTCTGCTAAATCTGAAAGCACTCTACTGGTAAGGTTGGCTTGTTTCACTACCCAACAAGATAACTTCTCTAAATTTCTATGTGCTCGGGCAGCAGCAACACCTGGGGTAAAAAGTGAGGCAAATATTATTTCCCATTTATTCCAGAGCCGTACATTATCATCACAGGTGTCATCAAGGGTTTCTGTAATGTCCCTTTTCCATCTTACAGGATTAGATCTATTCGGGTGATGGTGTGGCAAAGCTAGGCTAAGTTGACCAATCGTGCATGGACCTCCCATCATTCGGGCTGGTATACCATTCCAGGCACGGTTGCCACAAATAAGAAACCACCCCGCAGGTAGACGTTTAGGGGAATGGGAGACACCAACTGGGTGACTCTTATTATGCAGAACCTTTTGACACCATTGGCCCTCCCATTGTGTCTCATTACCTATTGGGGAGACTGGGGTCACGGTGAAATTGCAGGGCCAACTCCCTACTGCGCAGGTGGCTTTTGAGCTGCAGAAGAATATGCAGTAGGAAGCATTTAGGGAGTCTACCAATTCGAGTTCTTGTGGATCAGGACCATAAGGAAGCTTCTGCCAGTTTGGAGGCTGATTGAGAAAATCCTTGAGCCCACTCCGTCCCAAAGGGGGACGGTGATATTCCTCCTGCTGCTCAGAGAGCGATCGATTAAATAGGCTATAGAAACTGTCATTCAATGGCACCCCGATAAGACACGTAACGAAGGGTGCACTTGGCGTTGCCAAGCTTGCACAGAAGGTAGTGGTATTTGCGGCTCTCCCTAGGGTTACCCAAACATTTTCCCGAGGATCGAACA
The DNA here is from genome assembly GCA_901699155.2 of Streptopelia turtur. Classification (NCBI taxonomy): domain Eukaryota; kingdom Metazoa; phylum Chordata; class Aves; order Columbiformes; family Columbidae; genus Streptopelia; species Streptopelia turtur. The sequence continues at coordinate 156,934 of CABFKC020000012.1, forward strand.
ATGATCTACTTACAAACCCGGTAACTATATAGAAATTTAACATTACAAACAGAGGTCGCCACATCTTTCTCTGACAGACTATGTGAATTCTTCACCCTCAGATGCTTTCGGTGGTTGGCTGCTCAGAACTGCCTTAGTCCATCTAGCCGGAATCCACTGCGGGCCTGAGGATGTAAGCACACACATATAACCTTTGCCAATAAATTGTACTTCGGCAGGCCCTTCCCATTTCCCTGTTGACAAATCTCGATAATAAACCTTCATGCCTTGCGGTTTACTAGTGTTAAGGACCCCAGAGTGGCACTTCGCAGGCACTACCTCAGAGTCCCCAAATATACACAGATAGTTCATTACAAACAAGGTCTTAGAGACTCTTTCCTGTATATCTCTAACATCACGAAATTTCTGCAAATACCTCTTTATGGTCTGATTAGACCTCTCTACAATAGCTTGACCCGTCGGAGAGTAAGGAATACCAGTGATATGTGAAACCCCCCCACATTTGGCAGAATTTCCTCATTTTTTCACTGGTATATGCTGGACCATTGTCTGTCTTCAATTTTTGAGGCACTCCCATTACTGCAAAACAGCTCGTTAAGTGTTGGATTACATGTATTGCTTTCTCTCCAATCTGAGGAGTTGCCCATACAAAATGGCTATATGTATCTATAGTGACATGCAGGTACTTAAGTCGACCAAACTCCGGCACATGGGTGACATCCATTTGCCAAAGCTCGCATGGGCCTAGGCCGCGAGGATTCACCCCAATGCCTAGACCTGGTCCATGATGACTACATTCAGGACATGCTCTCACGATCCCTTTTGCTTCGTCCATAGTGATATTAAACTGTTTTCTCAGTCCCTTAGCATTCTGGTGAAAGGCATTGTGGGCTTCTCCAGCCTTGACAAAGTCACTTATGGGTACGGTGAGCATCACTAGTCGGTCTGCTCTCTGGTTTCCTTCACCCAGACCCTGAGACCACATGTGGCTCCTTATGTGGATGACTGCATACGGTTTCCGACGTTGTTGGAGGGCAGATTGAAGTTGACGAAAGAGCTCATACAAGCGAAGATTTCTGGAATCTTTAACTCGAGCATCTTCTATCCTGTATAGCACTCCAGCAACATATAATGAGTCTGTTACTACATTAAGACTCTGATCATGCCATCGGAGGACAGCCCAGACGACGGCAGCTAACTCCAGTGTTTGTAATGAGTCTCCTGGCACGGCCAACAAAATATGGTGGTGCCATACTCCATCCTCCACCCAGGTAACTGCTGCACGCTTTGATTTCTTTCCGGTGTCTGTGAAGGCTGTAACTGCATCCGGTAAGGGTGTCTCACTTCTTTTTGGTGGCATGATCCACTCATTTTGGCTAATCCATTGCAACACTGGTGACTTTACTGAGTCCACTGCGATCTCTTGTGCAGCAGAGAGCAGACTAATTTGTAAGTCCTCGGATTTTTGAATACACCATTCTAGCATGTCCTTTTTAATAGGTAACCTGATAATTCCTGGTTCAGCTCCTGTGATTTGTAAAATACGTGTCCTGCCTTTTCGAATCAGTTCCGCTAAATTTTCTAGTTTCTGCTGGATTTCTGTGGTTGCAGTTTTGTGTATAGCCATTCTAGGACACGGACCCTCTCCCCCCTTTTCTTTTTGCATTGTGTCAATGCACCAATGAGCTGAGAAGGTCCATTGAGGATGGTTAAGTCCACTGGCAACTCAGGGTCTCGACGATCGACCCAACGCTGAGTGATTTGGTTAGCAATTTGCTGCAGAGTCAGCTGCTGTGCAGTTGATAAGTGCACGGGCCTAACTGGATCCACGCCATGGAGCAGAGGTCGAAGGATTTCGAGATTGTCATTCGAAATCCCCACCACTGGCCGTAGCCATTGTAAATCGCCCATAAGTTTTTGAGCGTCATGCAATGTCCGGATATCAGTTTTATTTCCAATTTTTGTGGTCGAACCTGAGATTCAGAGATTCGCCACCCAAGATATGTCCACGGGGCTGATGACTGGATTTTCTCAGATGCAATGACTAGTCCTTCTTGCTGTAAAGTTTGGGATAAAAACAGCTGTTGCTGATCTGTGAAAGGATCCCGTTGGGCTATTAAAATATCGTCCATATAGTGGTAAATGACTGCTCCAGGCCAAGCAGATCGCACAGGGCGCAGAGCATTATCAACAAAAAGCTGGCAGAGCGTTGGACTGTTTTTCATTCCTTGCGGGAGAACCACCCATTCAAATCGTTGTGCAGGTGCTTCTCTGTTTATGGATGGCAACGTGAATGCGAAACGCTGGGTATCATTTGGATGCAGGCTGATAGTGAAAAAACAGTCCTTGAGGTCCACAATTAAAAGATGCCAATGTTCAGGTAGCATGGCTGGGTTGGGTAGTCCGGGTTGCAATGCTCCCATGGCCTGCATCTGGGCGTTTACAGCACGGAGATCATGCAGTAGGCGAAATTTCCCAGACTTTTTCCGGATAACAAATATGGGTGTGTTCCAGGGGCTAGTAGATAACTGGAGGTGTCCCTGTGTTAGCTGTTCTTTTACAAGCTGATGTGCTGCTTCAAGGCTTTCCTTTTTCAACGGCCACTGCTCGACCCAAACTGGCTTATCAGTTAACCAACGAAGTGGGATCGGGAAAGCCCACGTTACAGTGACCGCTGCTAATAAGGTCGATTGGTGGTAAGAATGACACCTAATTGGTCTAGCACGTCACGACCAATCAGTCCGTTGACTCCCTGAGGCAAAGCCATCACTGTAACATAAGTAGACGCAGTCCTTCCCTCAATAACAACATGAATGTGATCTTTACTGCGCAAAACCGAAGAATGACCTCCAACTCCTTCGACCCCCCTGGCCATAGGTAACAATGGCCAGTGACGAGGCCAGCGGTTGGTATCGATAATGGTGAGATCGGCCCCAGTGTCCAATAATACCTCCAAACTAATTTGTTCGCCTCCCACAGCCAGGGTGGCTGTAGCCACTGGTCGGCGATTCATAGCCATGGTCAGCAGAACAAGACCTCCTGTAGATCCAAACCCAGCTGTTCCTCTATCTGCAGCTGATAAGGCTTCCATGTCCTCAGTCAGGTGCGGGAGAGGAACTAGCTGGGCAATGTTGCTCCCCATTGGGATATGCACCGGTGGAAATAGTGTTTGAACAACCACAGATATTGTCCCTTTAAAGTCCGCATCAATTATCCCTGGTAGAACAAAAAGTCCCTTTATGCCACTGGATGAACGTCCGATTAGTAGTGCGCCTTGTGGTTTTCCATTAATTAATACTGGTCCCAGAGTGCACGTTTGGATCCTTTGTGGACGCTGATCTATTAGTGTTACATCTACTGCTGTCGCCAGGTCCAAGCCGAGGCTCCCTTTTGTGGCTGGGCGCAAAGTGCTGGCAGGAACGGGTTGGAGCTGGGAGCTGGTGCTTGGCGTTGCTGTGGAGTCGAGGACGTGGTCCCATCCAGCTGAACGGGAGCCGCCACTGTTGTCGTCGCGCGGCAGCTCGTCGCGCTCGCTTGCACGTTTCCCGACCGCCCGCAGGCTATGGTGTTATGATTGTTCATTCTGCAGTTCTCACACCAAACTTGTCGAACACGGCACTCCTTACGGGTGTGCCCTTCTCGTCCGCAACGAAAGCATTTGTTCCCTCGGCGTAGGGGAGATCGGGGTTGCCTCTCAGTCTGGCGCAAGGGGGCTAGGGCTGCAAAGGCTTGCTGCTGGGCCTGTATCAGGTCTTTCCCTAGCTCCCTCACTGCCTCCACTAGCATCGCCTGTGGCCCCACTGGCACCCTACTCATGCGATCTAACATCTGCTCTACAGTTGCATCTCCTGGCAATGTTAATATTATGGCTTTTGTAGGTTGATTAGTGTTCTCTAGGACACACTGCCTCAGCAGTGCTGGTTTCATCCACTCCTGTACGTCTGCCTGTTCTATCGCTGCAGTTACGCGGTCAATGAATTGTGCGAATGACTCATCTCTACCTTGTTTTATAGCCATGTATGACGGTGAGGGGGGGAGGTCCTTACCGCGCCTATAGCTAACCGTGCTGTTCGCATGGCTTCCAGACAAATGTCCGGCCCTAACTGAAGTTGGGCGTCAATAGCAATGAACCTCCCCGTCCCAGTTAATTGTTCAGCGGTCACTCCATAAAGGGGGTCATTTGGATTTCTAGGATGGTGTGCTGATATTTCACAATAGCGCTGCCAATGCGCTTGCCAGAGCAGTAATTGAGACTGGGTCATGATCATCCTCATGATGACCTTAATATCTTCCTGACATAGGAGGGTTCCACCCCAGATATAATTTAGTAATTGTTTTGTGGGTTCCCCATGCAACCCAGACTCATTCACTGTGCTGCGCAGCTGAGACAACAACTTCCAGCTCAACGGGCTATAAGAACCCTGAAGTGTGTCATCATCAGTTGTTTCAAAGTGAACAGGAAAAGCCTGGGCGCTAGTGAGGTCCCCAATGATATCATACTGTTCGTTTTCGGCCGCTTGTTTCATTATCTCCCTCCAATTAACCCGTTTTACTCTGGCCCGCCTTTGCGGCTCCGGCGGCTTCATTGTGGCACCTGTAGGCTCGCTTGCCTCTTCCCCTTCCGGTGGCGGAGGGGGGGAGGGCGCGCATGGCCGCGGAGGGATTGGGGGGGGCAGCGCGGCCGCGGCGTGATTGACGGGGGGGCGCGGCCACGGCGTGACTGACGGGGGGCGCGGCCACGGCAGGATTGACGGGGGGCGCGGCCGCAGCGGGATTGACGGGGGGCGCGGCCGCAGCGGGATTGACGGGGGGTGCGGCCGCGGCGGGATTGACGGGGGGGTGCGGCCGCGGCGGGATTGACGGGGGGAAGCTTCCAGAACCAGCAACTTCGGCTTTTACTTTCTTAGTTACGGTAACTGGCATACCCCTAGGGGGGACTGGAACACGATCGTTCCCAAACAACAGGTCGTTAGCTGGCGGTGCTCCTGTCGATACACTCCCTTCCCCCCTCAGCCGCCTGTCGCAACCGCGGCTAAATTCTTTTCTAACTGATAACGCTTAATATTGTTTGTAACTTCCCACCATGGTTTCATTAACTTCTGTGCCGCTTTATCCTCATCTATAACCATATCCCATAACACATCCCCTAATTTTCGCCACTCACTAACATCAAAAAGAGAATCCGGATTCTGAAAACAACCCTTAACCTTACCTAACGTTACTAACCCCGCTAAATGCTTGATACAGCTTACTCTCCGCTTTTCTAAAAAGCGCTGTAATAAATCTAGGGCTACCTCGAGATCCATATTGTAGGCACTTATACACTATCTATATATACGAAATATACTCTTACCCTATAGTTATCGCTGATGCCTCCCAGATTCTGGCATCAGGTGCTGGTGCCTCCCTGATTCTGGCACCACACCAGTTGCAGCCCTTTGTAGTAGCCCCCGCAGACGGCGAACCCCTTTCGGACGGCTCAGGCCTCCGGAACGACACGCCGCGTGACCAGCTTTCGGTCGCTCTTGACCCCCCGGTCGCTGCGATCCCGGTGCTTCTCTGCGTCCCGCCACTCGAAATAGTTGTTTCCGTTTATGTCGAATTAAGACCCTTTTTTTGGCGAGGGTCCCTGTTCGGGCGCCAGTTGCGAGCGGCGGGGGAACAAGCTAAGCCAACTCTCCGAGAGTGATAACGCATTGTTCACCTTTATTGATCTTAACGACACATATTTATAGAGCTTACAGTAATTATGCATACTTGTCACCTGCTGATTGGCTTAAGTCCAAAGATTACAATTGCCTTGACCCTCCTACCTGCGGCCTGAGTTTCGCGCCTTTTCAACTCCCCCCTCCCTGGAGTTGTTTACAAGTCATGTCAAGGTCACAGTGTCCTTGCTGTTCCCTCATGATCAGCAGTCTCTGCTGAGGCCTACTGAGGCATTGAGGCCTGGTTATGCTAAGCTCCTATAACATGTCAAACCATTAACTTATCAGAACACAACTCTTATTAGAACAAACATTAGAACACAACTCTTATTAGAACAAACTCTTATTAGAACAAACTCTGATCGTGCAACTGCTCCATGGATTCATGTCCTTTATCTTTAAGCCACTCCCTAACACACAGGAAACTTCTTCATGGTGAGGGTGACAGAACACTGGAACAGGCTGCCCAGGGGGTTGTGGAGTCTCCTTCTCTGGAGACGTTCAAAACCCCCCTCGACACTTTCCTGTGTAACCTCATCTAGGTGTTCCTGCTCCTGCAGGGGGATTGAACTGGATGATCTTTCGAGGTCCCTTCCAGTCCCTAACATTCTGTGATTCTGTGATATTGGGTGTAATTTTATTTATTACTCTCAAATCCTGCACTAACTTAACAGCTTTTACCATCTTGTTTCTTTACTCGCATTCTCTCAGCAGTCCAAACTGCAGGAAGTTACTGACTTTTTGGGTTTTTTTCTGTCCTCTAATTTTAGAGGGTATTGTTTGATTCTGACTGGTCTAGCTCCAGCTTTCAAATTAATTTTCACTGGTTCTGTGTTCTTTGATTTACCAGGATCTCTTGAAGCCCATAGCCCTGGAAATATTTGATCCAATATTTCCTGAGGTATTTGGCTTTGCTTGTCAGTTTGAATCATTGCCAAATTTAAAATCTCAGGTTTTTTATCTTAAATTGCACTTCATTTGAATATTGTTATTGATTTCTGTTGTTTTAATAGGCCTTGTCTTAGTAACAGTTTCAGAGACCCAGGCATATAGAAGGACTTATGAATTCCAATTTGTTTTCTCAATTTATATTTGATTTGCTGTAACAAAAAAAAAAAAAAGCTTTCTCTTGTTGGCCAGTAGCTTCCAGTACAGTTATAAAATCTTTCTCTAAAGGTATCAATTCCTTATTCAAAACTGAATAAGATGCTCCAGTAGCAGTCACAAACTCTCTTTCTTTTCCCTGTCTCCCTAGATTTACTATAACCAGTGGATCTGCTAGGGTAGATTCTCCAGGTTCCCATCAATCAACTTCTGCTGTGACTGTAGACTTTGGTTTTGGGCAATTCAGTCTCTAATGCCCCTCTTCTCTGCAAAAAGCATATTGACTCAATTTTAACTGGGGTCTAGGTCAGGACTCCTCACTCTTCCTAGGAAGACGTCTCCTACCCCATCTTGTACTACACACTGAACAATGTCGTTTCAGATTCCCCTGTACTTTGTTTGGCTCCTTTTCCAATGTTAAAACAAAAGGATCTGTTGGTGCCAAAATAATGCCAAAATCTTTCTGCCACTCTAAGTGATTTTGCAAAGCAACAAATATATCAGTATACATTGACTCCATTTTCCTTCTCTCTTCAAGAATAGCATTAAAGTACTCAAAGTTCCATTAAGAGGCCACTTTTCCTCATCATCAAATTTATACAATAGCTACTGATTATAATATTTCATCGAGGTTTCTGTATTCACATGTCCCAGTTTTGTTAAAAAACAAGTTTCTCTTTTAGTGAATTTGCCTGTCAGCTAAAGCCTTCATATTAGCTGCATTTTCCTGGAGAACCAGATACATGTTTTGGTAAACATAGCAATAGAAAGTGAAGTTATTGATAAAGCATGGATGGACATCTCACGAGAGGGGCAACGAGAAACAGGTGACCAAGAAACTGACCAACTGTGTATAACATCCCATTCATGTGAATACTTCATATAGAAGTGGGAGATCACGAGGATCTCGTCCCTCTTTGCCCTTCTTCGTCCCTTCTGCTTATGGCCGACATTAGGAGAGGACCTTGCTGGTTGTCCCTGTGAACTGAGGCCTAGTGAGAGACTGAATCCAGCTCCGGTTGGCTGCAGAATCCAATCCAGGACTTTGGGTGCCAGCTCTGGAGTTGCCGGGACTTTCAAGATTGGTTTTGTATATTTTGAATTATTTTCTCTATTCTTATTAGTAGCATTAGTAAAACATTGTTAATTTTTCCAACTCTCTTCTCTCTGTCCTTTTCCTCCTGATCACCTGTCCTTAGTGGGAAGGGGGGAGAGGGAGGGGCAAAAGGGGGAAGTGGGGGGAGGAGAGAAGGTTAAAAATACATCTGCCAGGGTTTTATTGTCACCCCGCAATCAAAACCACAACCACAGCAGAGTAAGTTTTCCACACAAACAACTCCACAGCAACTACATCATACCTTTAAGGTGCTAGCAACCCGGTATACACTGTCCTGCATACAACTTATGGATAGTCGCCTCACCGGTCCCATTTAATCTTTCTTTTTTCTTTGAAAAGAATGCCTTCTTACCAGAGGTCCTTGTCAGTCCCTGCAGCAATCTGATTGACACGAGGATCTCTGGGGGTACTCAAGAGGATCCTTGACTCAACAGGTCCTGCAGTCAGGCAGAGTTGGTCTCCTGCCTGGCTTGCCAGCTGAAACAAAGAAATAAACTTATCAGCAGAGTCAGTTATACTGTCAATTATGCATTTATCATTTATCTCATGTCAATTGGTAAATGATGGGTGCATCTTTTATAACTTAATCACAGTATACTTTAATATGGCAGCTGCTGTTCAAAAGGAGACACCTGCTAATTAGAAACATTTATAATTGAAAAATCAGTTTCAGCTCTTTGTGAGATGGGATCAGGAACCTAGAAAGCCACACTTCAGCTATTAGTATGCTGGGCTATTTACAGTACTTCCTGCATACCGGTATGCTAGATGTCATGGTGTTTAAATGCTTTAGTATAAAGGCAGAGAGCTTCCCTGTACTGAGTTGGTGAAGTTCAAACACTTTGCAAAACTTTACAATTTGTTGGATCTGAGGGCAGCTCAGCTGGCGGGGTACCCTCGAGGCCTTGGGCAAAGCCTCCCACCAGGCCCAGCACTCTGACTCCTGCAGGAACTGCCTAACATCACCTCTCAGTGACGTTCAGTCAGGAGCCCTGGACAGAGCTGGCAGGGCTCAGTCATGGCTTGAGCATTGATTCTGCTCTGCATGAAGTCAGCATAAATCTATTCTTAGCTTGATGTGCTTGTGGATCCTGGAAATCTGCTGTATATCCATGAATAAGTGTAAGGAGACATGAGAAATGCATCCAGGAGGAGACCAGGAAACAAAACAGTAGGTAGCTTTATAAACCTCCTGATATGGTGGGTTGACCTTGGCTAGCCACCAGGTGCCCACCATGCTTTTGCTTTTTGTTGTTTTTTCTTCCAACTTTCCCCCCTCTTTCACTTTCAAGCTTTCTGTACTACTCAGAAATGTTAAAAGTCAATATCTCCATTCCTATCGGTTGTCACTGGGAGATATTAATCTTGGAGATAACAATGCTGGAAGCAATTGAATTTGCAGCCATTCCCTTGGCAGCCCAAACTGTGTGATACATGTTCAGAACATAGATATATCTCGATGCTAGTAATAAGAGAGAAAAACACCTATTGTTTACTGTGCTGGTTTGACTGAAAATGAGTTAATTTTCTTCATGCAGTTAGAAACCTTTCTTTTTCATAGCTAGCATGGTCATTATTTGGACTTAGTTTGAGAACAAGAGATAACACCCCAGCATAGAGTTAATGTTTTTAATTGCTCTGGTCTGAGAGCCAAGGACATTCTGAGCACTCTGCACACAGGTGTGAGTCATCAATGAAGGGGGCATAGATGGGGCAGACCTTGACTGACATCCTGACTGATCAATAAGAGTATTCCATCCCATTAGCATCATTTAAGGAGAGTCGGGATCTTCTGGTCTCTCTCTTGCGCGTGTTCCTTCTTCGCTCTTTTTGTTGGAGTCGAGGGAGTTCTGTTCAGGACGTTTAGTTTGGCCTTTTGCTGTTTTGCAGAGGCCTTTGGGACTTTCTGCCTTTTTTCCTTTTTCCTCTCTTCGGGATCAGCTGTTCGGGACCAGAAGCTGCTTCCTGGGACTGGCTGCTCAGTGTTGACGGAGTTTATGAGGAATTGCCTTGAGTATCTTTTATCTTCTATTTCTATTTTTATATATATTTATTAGTAGTGTATTAGCATTTTGTTATTTTATTGAACAGTGTTTATCTCAATCCAAGTGTCTCCCTTCCCTTTTGATTCTCTCCCCTTTTGGGGGGAGGGGGTGAGTGAGTGGCTATTGTGGTTGTATTGCTAGCTTGGGTTAAACCACAACAGGCTTCTGTGGCACCCAACATGAGGCCAAAAACGCTAAAATTTGGCACTAAAAAGTGGTAAAATTTACAGATTTTGATGTTCTTACTGCTGTGATACACTTTCCATTTTCTTGGCACAGTGCCAACTCATAGGGTTGAGGTACTCACAGGTCCATGTGCTTTGGACATCATCTGGCAGTATTAAAGCAGATTCCATTACACTGGTTTAAAGATGCTGTGGCATAAGTTGTAACAGCTACTCTCTACAGTGTGTTCTGCAGTACCTTATTTGTGCTGGGCATATTTCACTAATACTTTTGTACGTTCTGTAACATCTGGAAAGTGATCTATGGTGATGATGTTGCTGTGTGGTTTGGCACTGGTTTATTTTATTATACTCCAGCCGATAATGACTTCATATTTATTACTGTTCTATGTAGAGAAACCTCCAGTAGAGATGAAAGAGAAATACACTTTTGTGTTTTCCAGTTGGATGAGCCAATCTATAGAAAACCTAACTAACAATACCTTTCCTTTTTTGTTAGGACAGATTATGGATGTTTTTGAGAATTTTGAGTATCCTTGGGGATTTGATCGTACCCTGTTGGTATTGTCAGGTCTGCTGCATGTGTGTCAGTTCATGCTAGTGATAAGAGAGATGAGGCTAAATAGGAGGATTGCATCTATTCTAAGTCCTGAGACATACGTTGCCTCAGCTCAAGCTTCAGCAACAGGCATGGCAGCTGCTGCAGCCACTGCCCCCTGCCACGGGGCAAGGCAGCCAAAACAGCTCCAGCTCCTACACAGAGAAAGGCAGCAAAGGCTGCTGCTATAGCACCCAGAGCTGCTGCCCCCCCGACAGCAGACACTGCTGTTTCTACAGCCTCAGTGACTGACAAGGCAGCTCCAGCTCCTACACAGAGCAAAGCAGCCAAAGCCACTGCCCCCCGACAGCAGGCACTGCCACTTCTCCAGTCTCAGCAAGTGACAAGGAAGCTACCGTACCCCCTCACACTGGGTGCTGCTGCTGCAACCACCACAACAGGCACTGTAATTATGCCAGTGCCGGTGACAGTCATTTAGATTCTGGAAATAAATCAAGAGATAGCGAGCCCTTGTCAGCATCAGTTGCCACTTGTAAGAGTCGAAAGAAAGATTACTCGTGCTGCAGATGTTGACCGAGGGGCATCATCAACACAAGGGGAAGAGGAAATGATAACCATTCAAGCCTTTTCTCCAGGTGAGCTGAGAGATATGGAAAAAGATTTCAGTCATGGTAAAGGCGAGAATGTTGTAACCTGGCTGCTCCAATGCTGGGATAACGGAGTTGATAGTCTGGAACTAGACAGTAGGGAAGCCAAGCAGCTGGGATCTCTGTCGAGGGATGTGACCCTTGACAGGGAAACTGCAAGAGAGAACAACTCCTCCAGCCTTTGGAGCTGACTCCTGACAGCCATGAAGGAAAGGTTTCCCTTCAAGGAAGATGTTGTATGTCATCCAGGGAAATGGAATACTATGGAGAAAAGGTATCCAGTTCCTGAAAGAATTAGCTGTGTTGGAGATCATCTATTTTGAGCCAAACAGTCAGGAGGGGACAGATCCAGAGAGAATCCTTTGTACACGACCTATGTGGTGCAGGTTTGTACAAAGCGCACCACCGGCATATGCTCCAGAACACTTAAAATATATTGATGATATCATCGTATGGGGCGACACAGTCAAAGAAGTCTTCGAGAAAGGTGAGAGAATAATTCAGATTCTTCTGAATGCTGGTTTTGCCATAAAAGAAAGCAAGGTCAAAGGACCTGCAGGAGAGATCCAGTTATCAGGAATAAAATGGCAAGATGGGCTTTGTCAGATCCCAATGGATGGGATCAACAAGATTGCAGCTCTCTGCATCTACTAACAAAAAGGAGACACAAACTTTCTTGGGCATTGTAGGTTTTTGGAGAATGCATATTCCTGATTACAGTTAAATTGTGAGCCCTCTCTATCGAGTGACTCGTAAAAAGAACCATTTTGAGTGGGGCCCTGAACAATGACAAGCCTTTGAACAAATTAAGCATGAGATAACTCATGCAGTGGCCCTTGGGCCAGTCCGGACAGGAGTAGATGTTAAAAATGTGCTCTACACTGCAGCCAGAGATAATAGCCCTACCTGGAGCCTCTGGAAGAAAGCATCAGGAGAAACTCAAGGTTGACCCTTAGGTTTTTGGAGTCGAGGATACAAAGAATCCGAGGCCAACTATACTCCCACTGAAAAAGAGATACTAGCAGCATATGAAAGCGTCCAAGCTGCTTCAGAAGTGATTGGTACTGAAGTACAGCTTCTCCTGGCACCTTGAGTGCTGGTGCTGAGCTGGATTTTCAAAGGGAAGGTTCCCTCTACGCATCATGCAACGGATGCTACGTGGAGTAAGTGGACTGCACTGATCACACAACAAGCTTGAATCGGAAGTCCCAATCGCCCAGGGATCTTAGAAGTGATTACAGACTGGCCAGAAAGCAAAGACTTTCGGATGTCGCCAGATGAGGAGGAAGTAACACGTGCTGAAGAAGCACCACCATATAATAAACTATCAAAGAATGAAAAGCGGTATGCACTGCTCACTGATGGATCCTGCCATCTTGTAGGAAAACATCACAGGTGGAAAGCTGCTGTGTGGAGTCCCACACGACGAGTCACAGAAGCCACTGAAGGACAAGGTGAATCAAGTCAATTTGCAGAAGTGAAAGCCATCCATCTGGCTTTGGACATTGCTGAATGAGAAAAATGGCCAGTACTTTATCTCTTCACTGACTCATGGATGGTGGCAAATGCCCTGTGGGGGTGGCTACAGCAATGGAAGAGAAGCAACTGGCAATGCAGAGGTAAACCCATTTGGGCTGCCACACTGTGGCAAGACATTGCTGCTCGGCTAGAGAGCCTGCCTGTTAAAGTATGTCATGTAGACACTCATGTGCCTAAAAGTTGAGCCACTGAGGAACATCGAAACAAACAGAAAGTGGATCAAGTTTCTAAGATTAAAGTAGCTGAGATGGATTTGGACTGACAACATCAGGGTGAATTTTTCCTAGCTCAGTGGGCCCATGATGCTTCAGGGCATTAAGGTAGAGATGCAACATATAAATGAGCTCATGAATGTGAAACACGTGTCTAAATCAAACAAGCCAAATGGTTAAAGGCTGTATGGTATGGGGGCGGGGGGGGGGGGGGGGGGGGGGGGGCGATGGTTAAAATATAAGTATGGAGAGGCTTGGCAGACTGATTATATTACACTTCCACAAACCTGGCAAGGTAAGCGCTGTGTGCTTAAAATGGCACAAGCAACCACCAGATGGCTGGAAACATATGCTGTACACCATGCTAGAGCCTGGAATACTATCTTGAGCCTTAAAAACAAAGTCCTTTGGCAACACGGCATGCCAGAAAGAATTGAATCAGACAATGGTACTCATTTCACAGAATCACAGAATGTTAGGGATTGGAAGAGACCTTGAAAGATCATCTGGTGCAATCCCCCTGCCAGAGCAGGAACACCTAGATGAGGTTACACAGGAAGGTGTCCGGGCAGGTCTTTAATGCCCCCAGAGTAGGAGACTCCACAACCTCCCTGGGCAGCCTGTTCCAGTGTTCTGTCACCCTCACTGAGAAGAAGTTCCTTCTCAAATTTAAGTGGAACCTCTTGTGTTCCAGTTTGTACCCATTACCCCTTGTCCTATCATTGGTTGCCACCAAGAAGAGCCTGGCTTCATCCTCATGACACTCACCCTTTATATATCTGTAAGCTTTAATGAGGTCACCCCTCAGTCTCCTCCAAGGTGGAGAGACCCAGCTCCCTCAGCCTTTCCTCATAAGGGAGATGCTCCACTCCCTTAATCATCTTTGTTGCCCTACGCTGGACTCTCTCCAGCAGTTCCCTGTTCTTCTTGAACTGAGGGGCCCAGAACTGGACACAATATTCCAGGTGTGGTCTCACCAGGGCAGAGTAGAGGGGAAGGAGAACCTCTCTCGACCTGCTAATGACCCCCCTTCTAATACACCCCAGGATGCCATTGGCCTTCCTGGCCACAAGGGCACAGTGCTGGCTCATGGTCATCCTGCTGTCCACCAGGACCTCCAGGTCCCTTTCCCCTACACTGCTCTCTAATTGGTCATTACCCAACTGTTCCTCGAACCTGGGCTTGTTCCTACCCAGATGCAAGACTCTACACTTTCCCTTGTTATATTTCATTAAATTTTTCCCTGCCCAACTCTCCAGCCTGTCCAGGTCTCACTGGATGGCAGCACAGCTTTCTGGCGTGTCAGCCACTCCTCCCAGCTTGGTGTCATCAGCAAACTTGCTGATAGTACACTCTATTCCCTCATCCAAGTAATTGATGAATATGTTGAATAATACTGGTCCCAGTACTGACCCCTGAGGCACTCCAGTAGAAACAGGCCTCCAACTTGACTCCCCCCCATTGACCACGAGTCTCTGGCTTCTTTCCTTCAGCCAGTTCGCAGTTCACCTCACTACTCGGTCGTCCAGGCCGCACTCCCTCAGTTTAGCTGTGAGGATGCTGTGGGAGACTGTGTCAAATGCCTTACTCAAGTCAAGGTAGACCACGTCCACCGCTCTGCCATAATTCATCCATCTTGTTATGTCCTCATAAAAGTCAATGAGGTTGGTCAAGCGCGACTTCCCCTTGGTGAAGCCATGTTGAATGCCCCTAAAGACCCTACTCTCCTTGATATGCCTTGAGATGGCACCAAGGATAAGTTGTTCCATCACTTTCCCGGGGATGGAGGTGAGGCTGACAGGTCTATAGTTACCCGGGTCCTCCTTCTTGCCTGTTTTGAACACTCGAGTGACATTTGCTTTCCTCCAGTCCTCAGGCACCTCTCCCGTTTCCCAGGATTTGGCAGAGATGATGGAGAGCGGTCCAGCAATGACCTCAGCCAGCTCCCTCAGCACCCGTAGGTGCATCCCATCCAGACCCATGGATTTATGGATGTCCAGATTGCCTAATTGCGCCCTAACCCAGCCCTCATCAACTGAGGCAAACTCCTCCATTGTCCTGCCTTCCTCTGGGGCCTCAGTGGTACGGGGCTCCTCAGGACAGCTTCCGGCGGAGTAGACAGAGACAAAGAAGGCGTTCAGTAACTCTGCCTTCTCTGTGTCTTCTGTCACCAGGGCACCCACCCCATTCATCAGTGGGCCTACACTGCCTCTGGTGTTAGTTTTATCTGCCACGTATTTGAAAAAGCTCTTCCTGTTGTCCTTGACCCCCCTCGCCAGGTTTAACTCTAAGGAGGCCTCAGCTTTCCTAGTTGCCTCCCTACACCCTCTGACAACAGCCTTATATTCTTCCCAAGTGGCCAGCCCCTCCTTCCATGATCTGTAAACGCTCCTCTTACACTTGAGCTTACCCAGCAGTTCCCTGTTTAACCACGCAGGTCTCCTGGCTCCCTTCTTTGACTTCCTATGTGTTGGTATGCTCTGATCTTGTGCCTAGTAGAAACAGTCCCTGAACACTAACCAGCTATCTTGGGCCCCTTTACCTTCAAGCAGCCTTGGCCATGGGATTTCCCCTAGCAATTGCTTGAAAAGGCCAAAGTTTGCCCTGCTGAAATCTAGGGTTGCAATTCTGCTTGCTATCCTGTTCCTGACACACAAGATCTAGGCTAGTGATTATTTCTTGTGAGTACCCTGAAGTGAAAGGCCTCTAGTTTTGTTTCTTGTGAGTGACTACATGCACGTTGTGGATCCTCATTATTCTTATGTTGTTGTACCCCAATAATCTCCTCAACTGATATCCGAACCTGTATTTGCTGTTGTTGGAGTCCTAAATTATTGTATAAACACTGTCTCTAGTCAGTTTACTTGCTACACTTTTCCAGATAGAATTAAGTCTTTTTTGGAACTTCTTGTCCACCTAAAACTGACTTCTGAGTGACTCCGTGACACAGATAAACAAGGAGTCAAACTTCTTTCTGTGAAGACAGTTTCTGCTGAGACTGGAGAGCAGTCATCTCAGGGGAAGAATACAACTCCACAACTCTTCACCCCTCTGCGATAAATATATATGAAGCAGCCCTGTTGCTGATAGGAGATGGACAGAACACTTTGGCTACCAGAATAAAACTGCATTGTGATTGGGAATATACTCAAAAGAATTATTGTGTAACACCATTAAAATCGAATTATAGTGTTCATGAGTGGAATCAAGTGAAACAACATCTCCAGAGAGCTTTCTCAGCTAATGTGCAAGGTTCAGCCTGGTTCAGGATTTAGCCAGTGCCCTGCAGAAACAATTGTATGATTTGCAAGAATTAACACTGCAAGACATAATGGATGACATTTTCTACTAGCGTAAAGTGGTTATACACAAAAGCATGGTTTTGAGGCCTCAATCCGCATATATGGGTTTTTATGGGAATTGGATGTGCTTGTGTAAATATTTTTTCTTGTAGTCCTCTGAATCATCTGGAGAATGATACAGAATGTAAAGAAGAATGAAGCCAGGGTCCTTGTGTTATAGTTGAACTAACTTTTCTAACTTTTGTAAACTGTATCCAGGGTTTTTCTGTGTTTGGTTTTGTAGATTGTGTCCAGGAGGCTGTATCCAAGGTTTTACCTTACTTTGAAGTTTTTCAAGCTGTATCCAAGTAGATGTGCATTCAAGCATAATCTTATATAACCATACCCTATTCTTAAAATTGACATAGATTTATGACCTATTCTTTAAAACAGGTAACCGAGAAACGACTGATAAACATGCGAATATTACTTAGCATCGCTTAGATAGACAGTTTGTGTTAGAATAGGTGTGGAATATGTTAATGGATTTCAAGAATTGTAATGAATATGTATGTGATCAACTTGTATAAATATAGTGTAGTTTGAATCAGTTGTTGGAAACCAGCTTTGGGTGCGAACCCCTGGTTTCCCCAGTGCTGGAATAAAAGCACCGCATATAACTACATCCGTGGTTATGTGTCCTGTTTGCTAACACTTGCTGCACTCATTGTGAACCCAATATTCAAAAACAAAAAAGGGGGAGATGTGGGAATGGCAGGATGTGCAGTTCCAGCTAAAGGGCCTTGGACAGATTATACAGAAGTATGTTTTTTATGAGCGTAAGGAGTGATAGCCCAGGCCAGTGAGAATGATATCTCAGGTTGGAAAACCGCCCCCATATGTATGATGTGTGAATGTTGGGCCCGGGCGTGTGAATGAGTGGGTCGGAATGCCGCCCACAAGACATGCATGGGAACGTGACTGAAAACAGTCACAACATGAGTGTAGTGTCTTTGAGATAACATTTTTAAAAAAAAACCCATCCTGTATAACCTCTTGGCCCAGGCCCATATCTGTAAACCTATAAATTGAGAACTGTTAATAAAAGTCAGCTTAGCCTGGCTCAGCTCTGCTCAGCTCTGCCCTCGCTGCTAACAAGAACTCAGTGTCTGCATCTCTCTCTGCGTCTGTATGAATCTTTCCACATCGCCGCACACCACAGCACCAGCCATTGCCAAGGCAGCCATGTTAGCCACAGCCATGCGCTCCCTGCCTTGTCTCACCCTACCAACAGCGCTTGGAGGGCGGTGCCCAGGTCCGCACAGAGAGGTCAAATGCTTTTGTCACGTCTATATGTGTGGGCTGTTACTATGTTTATCTGGATCAGTTTTGTGGCCCTAAGGATGCTCTAGATTATTTTTTACATCAGAAATTCTTTTTTTTCTGTGCTAATGTATTTGAGATTACTTTCCATTATCTATCAGCAATCTTGGCTAACTGGAGAGGTTCCAGTTGACTGGAACTTGGCAAATGTGATGCCCATCTACAAGAAGGGCTGGAAGGATGATCCAGAGAACTACAGACCTGTCAGTCTAACCTTGGTGCTGGGCAAGGTCATGGAGCAGATGATCTTGAGTAACATCCCAAGGCACATACAAGAGAACCATATGTTGTGTGCTGATAAGGATAATGGCCGAAACATTGTGGCAAAACCATTTCCTCCAGCCCCAGGACTGTCAAAGGCTAAAAGGAATCATGCCTCAAACATTGTAGCAGGAGATGGGCCACTTCAGGATAAGGTGATAAGGTGATAAGGTGGATTGCGATTTACATATCAACGACAAGCTAATGAGCCACAGCCCAGGCTGGCTGGCTGAGGAGGTGGGGGATGTGCTGGAGGGCACATAGCTCCACCTTCTGATATGCCCAGCATGGCACACAGGGAAAAGCTGAGACCCTTTGTGGGAACAGCAGTTCCAGCTAAAGGGCCTTGGACAGATTATACAGAAGTATGTTTTTTATGAGTGTAAGAAGTGATAGCCCAGGCCAGTAAGAATGATATCTCGGGTGGGAAAACCGCCCCCATATGTATGATGTGTGAATGTCCTTGGGCCTGGTCTGTGAATGAGTGGGAATGTACCTGAAACAAAAATAACATAAGTGTGGTGTGTTTTTAGTAACAATTATTGAAAAAACATCTTATGTAGCATCTTAGTCTAGGCCTATATCTGTAAATCCTATAAATTGTCAATGGCTAATAAAGGCCTCAGCCTAGCTTATCTCTCTGCTCTGCTTGGCTCGGCAATCCTTCCTGAACAAGATCTCTGACTGTGCGTGGATCTCTGTCTGCATCCTGGTGTGCATCATTTCTAATCGCTGCAACCCTTCAACATGGCCCGAGACTTGTCAAGACTTGTCGATCTTTTGCAACCACACCCCCCCCCCCCAGACCTTTTGCAATAACAGCTCTGCAAAAGACAACAGAAAACTTACCCAAGCGATTGACTCAGAGGGCCATAAAAATCTCACCTAAAACAGCACTGGTAGGGAACCCACCACCCTGAAGACCCCTCCACCCACCAACCTCGCCGCAGGAACTGTACCAGACACCGGAGGACGCTGCGCTCCAGAACTACAAACCCCAACATCCTCGCCACAGGACACCGGAGGCCACACATCATCAGACAAGTCTCGTCATCCACGCTGTGGAGCCGTAAGAGTGGCTGGATCCCTCACCTTTTCTTTCTTCCTTTCTCTCTGCTCTTTCCTTCTCTCTTTTTTTTTTTTTTCTATATCCCTATTTCTTTGTCTCTCCTTCTGTGAGTGGTGATATCTTACTCTCTTTGTCTCTCTCTTATATGTTAGTTTTCCTTCCCTCTCTCCCACTCTTTTTTTTTTTAACATATAAAAGTGACATCATTTTAAGTTCTGCTGTTAAAGTCTTGTTAAGTTTTGTATTATAGCTACTAATGGTTGCCAATCCATTGCTTGCAGAAGGACTTTCGCTGTTAATGATAAGTTCTGTGATATCATAAAATACTTTTGCCAAGTCACTAATCGCTGTAATTAGTATTTCCACCATGTGCTTTTAGTAAACTCATAATTGAATTGGACCCCTGGAGTGATTGTCTGTCATTCACTTCGCATAACTGTGCAGAATTAACCCAGAGTTAACTCACACCTGATCCCATCTGTTGAGTCAGGGCACATGTTGCATTCAGAGTTAACTCATTCCTCATCCCATCTGTTGGGATGGGACAGTTTACTTGGTGTCAGAAGTGGGATATTCTGTGAGAAGCAGTTTAGGGGGGGATAGTAGCCAGAGGCTCTGAAGGAGGACCGATCCGTCTGTGCTGCGTTCTCTGGCAGTGGGTCATGGCATCCTGGGTTAAGCTGTTAGCAAACGAGACACATAACCACCCACATAGTTATATGCGGTGCTTTTCTTTCAGCGCTGGGAAACCAGGGGTTCGCACCCAAAGCTGGCTTCGACCACTGATTCGAACTCCACTACATTTATACAATTTGGTTACATACATATTCATTAGGGTTACAACGTATGTATTGCATATTCATCAGATTACACAACTATTTCACAATATCAGTTGCAACACCTTGGAACTACTCTAAGCATGCGCAGTGTCCTCTGGTGCTTGTTCAGAGGGTCTTCAGGATGAAGTAAGGAGTCTTCTTCACCCGTGTACTTTTCACCTTTTGTCACCGCACATGCGCACTATGTTCATTGTGAAATCATGTAAAATTCTTGGATTTCTTAGATGTGCCTTCTCAGCACATCCTATCCTTTCAAGATAAGATAAGGACTAACTGAGAACTAACTTTCAGTTCTCTATTCTCAAACTAAGATAAGAACTTGTATACAACCTGTGAAACTTAAAGATAAGGTGAGAATCTTGGATACAGTTTACAAAAACAAAATACAGCTCCCGGGACTAGTTACAACTATAACAAAGCCAGACCTGGACTGCTCCCTGTTGTTGAATTTACTAAAAGATTATAAGGCTTGCCCAACCCCTGAGGGTCTTAAGTGGGCTTCTGGATGTTGTTCGTCTCCAGATATTGTAACTGAACGAATAAGGTAGTTGGCAAAAGAAAACAGGTTTAAGCTTGGCAACAGTAAAGCCGTGGTCTGTGCTGTTTTGGGAGCAGCATTGATAGCTGCCCAGAAAGACAAACAAACTGAGTAGGGGATGATTAAATCTGTCGGGGGTCAAGACCCCGGCATGGGTTCGGGCCTACGGCGACGGAGGAAGAAATGTAATCAATTCAATGTGAATTATAAACATGCTTCCGTTTATTGATACAGAGCACAGACTTTTATAATGGTTCTATTAATTATGCCTACTTGTCAAACACCGATTTGATAGCATACGTAATGAGCCCATCCCAACATACATAATGAATCCATCCCCTTGAGTCCATCCCCCTGGTATGTGAATTCCCTCGTTATCTCGGAGCTGCCTCCTGGGACTTGTTTATCCAGGCCTTTCTCAGGAGCTGCCTCCTGAGACTGTGAGACTTGTTTATGCAGGCCTTTCCCAGGCAATACCTTCTCACCCACCCTTCTCAGCTCATGCTAACTGAGGCCTACTCATGCTAACTAGAAGAGATCCTCTTCGTAGAGAGGGTCTCATGCCCTTTCTCTCTTGGCCATTCTCCAACATAAATCATTGCAGACATTCCTTCCTTCCTTCCTTCCTTCCTTCCTTCCTTCCTTCCTTCCTTCCTTCCTTCCTTCCTTCCCATGACCTCAAAAACTAGCACAGTGAACTTACTAAGAAGTTTCTTACAACTATTTACCACAGATTAAGTCTATTAAAAATATTTTGCTTTAATTTCCCAGCTTCATTAGAACTATGGATCCACTGGCGATGCCTTTAAATTTCACCCTCAGATGCCTTCATTCAGTATTACAGTTCTCTAGAAGTAACACTGCTGGGGGTGAGGCAGGGGCGAATAAAGCCCCCTTTTCACCACTTAGCAGTGGGCAGCCAGGTTTCTCAATTTTGTTTTTTTTTCTTTCTCTTCTTGTTGCAGTTTAGTTACAGGCAAGGCCACGCAGGTGGCATAATCGCTGGTGCTAAGGGGGAGCTGCCAGGCCCTGGCAGACTGCTGGATTACAACGAGCTAAGTTTATCTTGCAGCTTGACGTGGGCCTGAAATTTATGTTCAAGCTGTACAGCACAGGCCTGGGATATTTTGCTTTTTTGTTTGCCCATTTCATTCCAGCCATAATACACTTTATAGGCAATTCCAAGTAGCTCAGCAATAGTTACATTCCTTAGCTCCATTTACCTTTTAAAATTTCTTACAGCTGTCAAAAAACAGCATATTAAACCTCAGTCTATTATTCCATTTTCCTAGATCCAAATCAGTCCATATTCTAGCAGCTTTTAAATACAACCTTTCCCAAATTCACATCCATCATAGCATTTAGGGTTTTTTTGTGGTTTTTTGTGTTTGTTTTGGTTTGGTTTTTTTTTTCAATGCGAATCGGAGTTTAACAACTTAAATTATTTTCTGGTCTTAAAATTATTAGATAACAATAAGAACAAATTAACCTACAGTACTGTACTTCATCCCATTTTTTCCAAAGTTCTGCAGAACAACATTAATTGCAATACAGCACTATAACTCAGACCACAAAGTTACTCTAGTGTGTAAGGATGCATCCTAAGGGGGAGCAAGGTGGTATTTTAGTAGCAGAACCAGTTCCCATTTTGTAATTATCTCCCCAAACACAATTCTTTTGATACCAAATATATAGATATATATGCAAACTAAAATACTGAGCTCAGATATGAAAACCAAACACCAAGTTCAAATATGCAAATGGATCACAGTTACACTTATTCAAGACAATATCTCGATTTTTGCATTGCACTTTTGAACTGCTTACTGCTCAGCCAGGTAGAGGTACCGCTGGGTCTCCCTGACAAAACAGGTCAGTGCGCGCTGGAGCCCAATCAGCACCTGCCCCCCCCCCGCTGCCCTAGCAAGCTGGACTGGGCAAGGCTTTTATTAGTGTCTCATCTGGCGTGCTACAACTGTTATCCCAAAAACAGGGTTCTTTACCTGGTGTGCATACAAAAGAGCCAAATTTAGTACACCATGATAAGACACAGCCTATCACAGAGTTGCACAAGTCTGGATGTTGGAATAAAGCTAGCATGCTAGAAAGAAAAGTAACAGCTATTACACACAAAATCTTATTATCACATTCACACAGTAAAGAACTGAATTACTCATGGTCTTCTCTATTGTCACAAAACGCACATTTTGAGTCTGTGGATTCTCATGATTTAGCAGTCTATGAACTTACTGTACCATATAACAGAAAAAGACTTATGAAACTGTAATATGCTTAAACAGATACCTACAAAGAAAACAGATTAATAAGGAAAAGTATCTTGCAGAGTGGTCTGCAAGTTTTCTGTGACTTGTGTGTTATCAGTTAATTCTGTCTCAGCTCTCTGAGACAGGTCAGCTCTCTGCTCAGCCCGGCTCTGTGCTCCTTCCTGAACAAGATCTCTGCCTCTGCGTGAATCTCTGTCTGCGTCCTGGTATGCGTCGTCCCTAATCGCCGCAATAGGAGTGTTGTTAGAGTATGCAGGGATGTGGTGAGGAAGGCTAAGGTCCACTTGGAATTAAATCTGGAAAGGGATGTCAAGGACAACGAGGGCTTCATCAAGTACATCAGTAGCAAAAGAAAGACTGGGGGCCCACTGCTGAATGAGGTGGGTGCCCTGGTGACAGAGGATATAGAGAAGGCAGAGTTTCTGAACGCCTTCTTTGCCTCTGTCTTTATTGCTAAGGCCAGCCCTCAGGAATCCCAGACCCTGGAGGTAAGAGAGGAAGTCTGGAGAAAGAGAGACTTTCCCTTGGGTGAGGAGGATCAGGTTAGAGATAATTTAGGCAAACTGGACACCCACAAATCCATGGGCCCCAATGGGATGCACCCAAGAGTGCTGAGAGAGCTGACAGCTGTTATTGATAAGCCACTCTCCATCATCTTTGAAAGGTCTTGGAGAACAGGAGAGGTGCCCGAGGACTGGAGGAAAGTCTTCAAAAAGGACAAGAAGGAGGACCCAGGAAACTACAGGCCAGTCAGCCTCACCTCCATCCCTGGAAAGGTGATGGAACAGCTCTTTCTGGATGTCATCTCCAAGCATGTGGAGTAGTCAACATGGGTTCACCAAGGGGAAATCATGCTTGACCAATCTGATAGCTTTCTATGATGGCACTACTGGCTGGGTAGATGAGGGGAGAGCAGTGGATGTTGTCTACCTTGATTTCACCAAGGCTTTTGACACTGTCTCCCATAACATCCTCATAGGTTAGCTCAGGAAGTGTGGGTTAGATGAGTGGATTGAGAAATGGCTGAATGGCAGGACTCAGAGGGTTGAGAGCAATGGCATAGAGTCTAGTTGGAGGCCTGTAGCTAGTGATATTCCCCAGGGGTCAGTACTGGGTCCAGTTATGTTCAACCTATTCATCAGTGACCTGGATAAAGGGACAGAGTGTACCCTCAGCAAGTTTGCTGATGATACCTGTGGCAGAATGCAAACCCCCCTCTCTCCCCCTCCCTTCCTTCGATATGAAAAGCGTAGACCCATCTCCCTCTCTCTCTGCTGCTTGAGGCTAAGAGCTTCTTTTGTTTGACCCCAGAGCCGGCTGGCCAGGGTCGTTAAGAGAGAGGAGAAGGGAGCGCAGAGGCGCCAGGGAGCCGCTGGGCGCCCACGGCCAGTGTGGGGGTGCAGAGAAGCTTCTGGAATGCCTACAGTCAGATCTGATCAGGCTATAAAAAAACGGGATTCTCGTCGAGGCGCGCCGCTTGCGCGCGATCCTCTTGGAGTTACGAGCTGAGCCGCTGCTACCAGGAGCCACTTTCCCCCCACCCGGGACGGAGACTCCACTTGCCCTGCCGCCACGTGTGTGAGTAAAATTAACCCTCGCAGGATTGCGAGTGTATCTACTTTCTGTGCACATTTGTACGTGTATTTATACTTTCTGTGCTCAATACGAGCACGTGTATAAATTATTTCCTCGCATAATCGCAAGTATATTTTCCTCCCGTGCTTCCACATAAGCACGTGTAATATTCTGTGCATATTTGCACGTGTATTTCTCCTCGCAGGATTGTGAGTATATTATAAATTAATCCTCGCAGAATCGCGAGTGTATGCTTTCCGTACTCAATACGAGTACGTGTATCCCTTTAAAATAATCCCACACCGTGTTCAGGCAAGTGTGTACTCTTCCAAGACTCAGGGACGGCTCTGGCATTGTTTTTGGTGAAGCCACGTGCATGCACACTGTGGACCTCCTGTTGTATTAGTTGCTGCCCCTTAATAATTTACTCAACTGATATCCGAACCTGTATTCAAGTCACTTTGGAGTGCTAAAGCCCCATCTTCCACCGGTCAATATGCTGCACTTTCTTTTACCAAATAAAAGTTTGTTTTGGACCCTGTTGTCCCTTAAACTAACCTCGGGGTGCCTCCGTGACAATACCAAACTGGGAGGAGTGGCTGATACACTGGAAGGCTGTGCTGCCATTCAGTGAGATCTGGACAGGCTAGAGAGTTGGGCGGAGAGGAACCTAATGAAGTTCAACAAGGGCAAGTGCAGGGTCCTGCACCTGAGGAGGAATAACCCCATGCACCAGTACAGGTTAGGGGTTGACCTGCTGGAAAGCAGCATTGCAGAGAAGGACTTGGGAGTCCTGTTGGACAACAGGTTGACCATGAGTCGGCAATGTGCCCTTGAGGCCAAGAAGGCCAATGGTATCCTGGGGTGCATTAGGAAGAGTGTGGCCAGAAGGTTGGAGGAGGTTATCCTCCCCCTCTACTCTACCCTAGTGAGGCGACATCTGGAGCACTGTGTCCAGTTCTGGGCTCCCCAGCTTAAGAAAGACAAGGAACTACTAGAGAGATGATAAGGGGACTGAACCATCTTTCTTACAAGGAAAGGCTGAAGGAACTGGGTCTGTTCAGCCTGGAGAACAGAATTTGGACTTGGGTCAGTTTCATTCTTTAGTATGCTGTTGCTCAAATAGATGCACAGAAATGAAGGTTCTTGTGGCATAATTGAGTTCTGCTTTCCTCCTCAGATGTGCTTACCTTTGAAGGACCTAAAGTCCTTAAGATTTAGATCAACAAAAGGAAAATTGCAGTAATATTACTACAGCTTCCTCAGAAAAGATTGAGAGCACTTGTACTGGTTTTGGGTTGGATAGAGTTAAAGTTCTTCATAATACCTTGTATTGTGCTATGTTTTGGATTTGTGATTAAAACAGTCATGTTTCAACTATTTCTGAGCAGTGCTTACACAGTGTCAAGGCCTTCTCTGCTTCCCACACTGCCCTGCCAGAGAGCAGGCTGGGAATGCACAAGAAATTGGGAAGGGACACAGCTGGGACAGCTGACCCCAACTGACCGCAGGGATATTCCATACCATAATGACATCACGCTCAGCAATAAAACTTGGGGGAAGAAGGAGGAAGGGAGGGATGTTTGGAGTTATGGTGTTTGTCTTCCCAAGTCATCAGTATATGTGAAGCCCTGCTTTCCTGAAAATTACTAAACATCTGCCTGCCTGTTGTGGTTTAACCCCAGCTGGCAGCCAAGCACCACACAGCCGCTCATTCATCCTCCCCTGGGACGGGATGGGGAAGAGAATCGGAAAAGTAAAAGTGAGAAAACTCATAGGTTGAGATAAAGACAGTTTAATAAGTAAAGCAAAGGCCACGCACACAAGCAAAGCATAACAAGGAATTCATTCACTACTTACCATCAGCATGCAGGTGTTCAGTCATCTCCAGGAAAGCAGGGCTCCATCAAGCATAACAGTTACTTGAGAAGACAAACATCATCACCCCGAACGACCCCGAACGTCCCTCCCCTTCCTTCTTCTTCCCCCAGCTTTATATACAGAGCATGACATCATATGGTGTCAAATATCCCTTTGGCCAGCTTGGGGTCAGATGTTCCTTTCAGTTGGGCTCCTCCCAACTTTTTGTGCACTCCCCGCCTTCTTGTTGGCAGGCCAGTATGAGAAGCTGAAAAGTCCTTGACTACTTAGCAACCACTAAAACATCAGTGTGTTATCAACATACTAAATCCAAAACACAGCACTATATCAGCTACAAGGAAGAAAATTAACTCTATCCCAGCTGAAACCAGAACACTGTTGATGCAATTAGTGAATGAATTAATTTTTTTGCTTTGCTTACATGCACAGCTTTTGATTTACCAATTAAACTGTCTTTATCTGAACCCATGAGTTTTCTCACTTTTTGTCCTGGTTTTGTTAAAAACAAGACCAGTTCTCTTTTAGTGAATTTTCCTTTCAGCTAAGTTCTTCTAAGTAACTTCATTTTCTGAATTTGGCTGCATGTCTTTTCAGACACTGTCCGTTCTGGAGCTGATAAAGGTAGCAATGGTATGCAGAAGAGACCCGGGTTTAGATTTATTGCTATGGCAGCCAAGGTTACTGATAAATTTTGCACATCCTGTAAGTGAGAGGGGCGTATTTGCAAGGAGGGGTGGACAGAACAGGTGGCTAAAATTGATCAACTATGTCTTCCATCCCATCCACGTCATACACTGTATAAAAGTGGGAGATCATGATGGTCTCGCTCTCTTCGACCATGGCCAGCATCCGAAGAGGACCCTGCCTGTGATCCAAGGCCTGGTTCCAGACCCTGCATCCCTGAATCCAGTTCCGGTTTGCTGCGGAGTCCAGCCCAGGACTTCCGGTTGCCTGCCCTGCAGCCACCTGAGTGGTGCCGGCTCCGCTGCGGGTGACGCTGTGCTGCCCCGGGAAATTCAAGATTGGTTTTGCATATTCTGTGTTATTTTCTCTATTTATTAGTAGCATTAGTAAAGCATGTTTTACTTTTTTCAACTTGCAAGTCTTTCTCTCTCTCTTTTCCTCCTATTGCCTTTCCTTGGTGTGGACGGCTGAGGTAGGGGAGGGGGTTAACAGAGAGCATCTGCCACCGTTTATTGTCCCCCTGCAGTAAATGGTGACAGATCTATTGGTGCTGAAATAAATAACTTACGCTTTTTCTATGGATAAACAAAGTTTAATCCAATTCCTTGTATTCCTTAAACACGTGTTCGTTAGAGCATAAGCAAAACAGCGCTGGGTGCGCGGGGGATTCGCTCCGCCCAACACGCACACCTTTAAACAATAAGAAGCGTGCTTAAATACAGTAAGGTATTACATGTTCATAATGACCCCAGGAATGCCTATACATATTCATAACCTTTCCCCGCTTCTTATTAAAATGAGTCTCAGATAACCATTTCCATAGTCTCCTCCCCGACCCTCCCCTGTTGCGCCTGCGCAGTGTCACTTGGTGATTTTGAGGAGGGGTCTTTGGGGTCTTTGGATGAAGGCTCCTTCAGCTTCGTCACAGTGAACTTTTTACCCTTGGCTCATTATGTTGAATTGACTGGGACCCAAGCTGCCAAGTCGATTGAAACCAGACTGGCGCCCCCTTTTGCTGTAAATCTTCGTTATCTTGTCTCCTCAAGTTTACGGCTAGGTGCAGTAAAACTTCTTATCTTGGCATTCGATGGGGTTCTGTTTTTCTTAACATAAGTTTACATAAAGCTCTAAACTAAGCATTTATTGTGTGGCTAAGCCTTAAAGTGTTAGTTTGTTAGTTGGCACCCATTATATGTTTAGTCAACCCTTAAAATGTTAGTTCCCTCTGTCAATATAACTTCATAAGCAAGTTTCATAACTTTTTACATAGAACTTAACCACCTTTTCCTTTTTCCAGGTTCAGAGCCCGTGCCTCATTTGGTTATATCTGTAAACATTAAACATCTTAGCACCAGTCACAACTGCATTTCTCACAGTGCCCAACGTGGGGCTCAAACATGTTAAAATCTGGCACTAAAAAGGGGTAAAATTTGGAGATTTTGGTGTTATTACTGCTGTGACACACTTTCAATTTTCTTGGCACAATGCCAACTCATAGGATTGAGGTACTCACAGGTCTGTGTCCTTCGAACATCATCTAGTAGTATTAAAGCACATTGTATTACATTGCTTTAAAATTGCTGTGGCATAAATTGTATTAGTTGCTCTCTACAGAGTGTTCTGCAGTACCTTATTTGTGCTGGGCATATTTCACTAATAGGTTCATGCATTCTATTACATCTGGAAACTGGACGATGGTGATGATTTTACTGTGTGGTTTGGCACTGGTTTATTTTATTATACTCCAGCTGATAATGAATTTATATTCATTGCTGTTGTGTTTAGAGAAACCTGCAGCAGAGATTAAAGAGAAATACACCTATGTGTTTTTTAATTGGACGAGCCAATGTATAGAAAAGCTGACTAATGATACCTTTCCTTTCACGTTAGGACAGATTACAGATGTTTTTGAGAGTTTTGAATATCCTTGGAGCTTTGATTGTACTTTGTAGGTATTGTCAGGTTTGTTGAATGTGATTTGGCTCTTTTGTATGGGCACCAGATGGGGGGTCCTGGTTTGGGGATGGCAGTTGTGGCGCCCCAGATGAGACACTGATAAAAGCTTTGCCCGGTCCAGCTTGCTGCAGCGGGGGGGGCAGGTGCCCATGGGGCTCCAGTGCGCACTGACCTGTTTTGTCAGGGAGACCCAGCGGTGCCTCCACCTGGCTAAGCAGTAAGCAGTTCAAAGGTGCAATGCTAAAATGGAGATATTGTCTTGAAGAAGTGTAATTGTGATCTGTTCGCATATTTGAACTTGGTATTTGGTTTGCGTGTCTGAGCTCAGTATTTTAGTTTGCATATTTATATTTGGTACCAAAATAATTTGTTTGGGGAGATAATTACAAAATGAGAACCGGTTCCATTACTCAAGTACCACCTTGCTCCCCCTTAAGATGCATCTGTACACATGAGAGTAAATTAGTGGGGGAAGTGATTTGAATGTGAAATTCTGAGTTAGCTGTATTGCAGTTAGTGTTATTCTGTGGATAGACTGATTTGGATCTAAAATTAATGTAAGGGATTGATGCTTAATATGCTGTTTATTGACATCTGTAAGAAATTACAAAAGGTAGGAGCTGAGGGTTGTAACTATTGCTCAGCTAATTGAAATTGCATATAAAGTTTATAGTCGCAGGAATTAAATGAAGAGAGAAAAAGGGCAAGAGGAGCCCAAGCCTGTGCCCGGCAGCTCCCCCTTGATAAATTGCAGCGAGAAGAAAAAAAAAAAAAAAAAAGTGAAAAGCTAAGTGCCTGCTAAAGCGGTGAAGAAAAGTTGGGGGGGAGAGCGGCGGCTGCTGGAGCTGGAGCTGCAGCTCCTCTCCTCCGGGCTCACCGCCCGCGGGGGATGAAGCGGGGGGGGGGGGGGCAGTCGCCGCCTGGCCCGTTCCTGCTGGGCTGCTTGGTTGTGTGTAACGCGCACAGAGCACGGGGATTTCCCCTTAGATATCCACCTTCTGACCCAGGTTCAGAAGTAGGAATTCGGCCAGTAATAGAGAAATTCCTGCAAATAGGGTTATTAAAGGAATGTGAGTCCAGTTATAACACCCCTATTGTAATAAATTTTGACTCGATCTTGTAAATAACAAGAATTTATTTAGAATCCGGCAATAAGCAAAGACAGCGCTGGGTGCGGCCTAGAGACCTCAGGCTCCCTCATGGCACGCGCACACCACTAATTCAGTTTTCTGGGTTCTTATAGTCCATCTCTGGTCCATAGCTTCCGGTGTAACTTTCCAACTCACGGTGTGCCTTTTCAATCATGTGAGGTTGACTGCTGTGTAGCCAGTTTCGGTCGCATTACTTTGGTTACTTATTAGGCAAATACATCGAGCAGATGCATCTTAAGGGGGAGCAAGGTGGTACTTTAATAATGGAACCGGTTCTCATTTTGTAATTATACCATCCCCAAAACAGGACCCCCCATCCGGTGTGCATACAAAAGAGCCAAATCCAGCACATCGAGATGAGACACGGAGCTGTGCAAGTCGAGATGCCAGAACAAAGCCAGCATGCCAGAAAGAAAAGCACTGGCTATCACACACAAAACTCCTTTACCACATTCACACAGTCAAGATCGCTTGCAGTTCATCTCACGTATATGTATTAGGTCCTAAGAATTGATCAATCTGCTCAGCTACTCCTAGCGGGTCCTCTCAAAGACTCTCCATTTCCTTTTTAAAATCTCTAACGTCTCCGGAATTGAGGGGCACCGCCACATAACCCATTCCCGCCTGTGGACCTCCCATCGCAATTTCTCGCAACGGATATAATTGTCCTGTCGCCTGGTACTGCTGCTGTCTAGTTTTACTACGTGTGACGGGCCCTGTGGGTTGACTAAGATTCATTTCCTCCAGATTCGGTGCCAGCGGTGGAGCATTCGGACTAGGGGCCAGCACCGGGGGTGGTGGCGGTGGCACATAAGGTGGGGGTGTTACGGGAATTTCTTCCCCATGCCGCTTGTTTCTTTGTTTATCGTACTTCTCATCCCCCTTTTCTTTTAAGGGATACAGATTGATCCTAGTTTCTGACCCTATTTATAAGCGTGCATAATCACTCTCCTCTTGACTAAATGGTTCCTTTGAGTTAACATAAAGATTCAGGGCTTGGCAAATCCAATCCTAAGAGGATCCAAATACTGGCCAAAACAGGTGGTCCTTACGAATTTCCTTACCACCCCAAACTTCCATACAATAGTGTATCATTTTTATTTTACTCTTACCCCGCCTAGAGGGGTAAATCATTCCAATATTTGATCATTAATCCTAGTAGACTATCCTGAGGAATCGCTTGCGAATCCCCACCCATGGGACCAGAAGGTCTACTTTTCTTCTGTCCCATCTTCCAGGGTACACTCACGCACACTCACACATGTTCCCCTCGTTCGTGACTCGCTCCCTCGCGAGCTACGAGAACTGCACTACTGGAGGGTCCGCACTCGCTTCGTCCGCAATTGGACGTCTCAGTTGTCGTACCCCAGGAAACCCAGCCCCAACTGAGTGGAAATCCGGCCTATACTCACGCGTCCTGCGTCTTCACTCGGATCTTCGTGCACAAAGTTTAAGGGGCTGCCGGCATTTACTTTGCTTATTGCAATTTAGACGGTTCGTCGGTGAAGGGTGGCGACAAAATCCTCCAAGGGCCGCTAGAAAAAGAAGCGGGGCGCCTCCCTCAAAAAGGATCGCCGCCGAATATCCTTCATCCGAGTCACGGCACCAAACTGTAATAAATTTTGACTCGATCTTGTAAATAACAAGAATTTATTTAGAATCTGGCAATAAGCAAAGACAGCGCTGGGTGCGGCCTAGAGACCTCAGTCTCCCTCACGGCACGCGCACACCACTAATTCAGTTTTCTGGGTTCTTATAGTCCATCTCTGGTCCATAGCTTCCGGTGTAACTTTCCAACTCACGGTGTGCCTTTTCAATCATGTGAGGTTGACTGCTGTGTAGCCAGTTTCGGTCGCATTACTTTGGTTACTTATTAGGTAAATACATCGAGCAGAACAAAGCAAGCAAGCATACAAAGACTTCTCAGAACTCAAACAAACATCTCCAGGAGCTTTAATGAACAAACATTTCTCGGAACTGCTTGTTACACTATGTTGCCTGACCGCAAGCCAGATGGGTCATATTGGGTGGTTCAGGACTTATGAGCTACAAACAAAATAGCTGAGGACCTCTACCCAGTGGTAGCAGACCCATACACCCTTCTGAGAGAATTAACACCTAATTTGACTTGGTTTATCGTTTTAGATTTAAAAGATGCTTTCTTTTGCCTCCCTCTCCATGAAGCTAGCCAGACAATATTTGCATTTGAATGAGAGAACCCTAAAAATAAATGTAAAACCCAGCTCACATGGACGGTGTTGCCACAGAGATTCACGAATAGCCCGACAATATTTGGAAATCAGCTTGCTAAAGATTTTGAATCCTGGGAAGCCTCGTCTGATGAGGGACAGATGCTACAATATGTGGATGACATTTTAATCGCTACTAGAACCAAGGAGATGTGCGTGACCTGGACCCTATGGACCAGAAACACCTGCAGTGGAATAAGGAAGCCACACGAGCCTTTAAAGAACTTAAAAAGGCTTTGATGTCAGCCCCTGCTCTAGGACTCCCAGATGTGAGTAAACCATTTTTCCTATTCTCTGTCGAGAAACAGGGAATAGCCTTGGGTATATTGGCACAGGATCTTGGCCCATATCAACGAGCAGTGGCCTATTTCTCCAAACAGTTAGACGCAACTGCAAAGGGGTGGCCTGGATGCCTGCGGGCAGTTGCTGCAGTGGTACTGAATATACAGGAGGCCTGGAGATTTACCATGGGTCAGAAAATGACTGTGCTAGTATCCCACACAGTGTCTAACAAGATGGTGTAGAAATTATCGTCACTAACATTGCCAACCCAGCTTCTTCCCTCAGTGGTAACTTTGGAGAACCAGTTCATCATGACTGCCTGGAGACCATCGAAGCAACATAATCCAATCGACCAGATCTAAAAGACATTCCTATTGAAAACGCTGAAAACTGGTTTATGGACGGAAGCAGCTAACCGTGAGGGTTGTGCATGTGCACAGAGCAATTTGGAAAGAGAAGGGACTTTTGAACTCTCAAGGCAAACATATCAAACGTGCGGAGCAGATATTGAAACTACCGGAAGCAGTTCAACTTCCTAAGAAAATGGCAATCATGCATAATAAGGCACACCAGAAAGTGAGCTCGGAATCAGAAAAGGCTGGCGGACAGAGAGGCAAAACAAACGGCTAAGCAAAAGGTAAAACCAGAAAGTGCTCTAGTCCTTGGCGGGCGGGTCTCTTTAAAAGGTAAGCCAGAGTATACTAAAGAGAATTGAAACTCATCATAGATTTAGAGGAATCATATAATCAGGAAGGGTGGGTTCACACCCCTCAGGGAAAACTTATTGTCCCCTTTAATGTAGTTTGGCCTTTAGTAAGGGAAGAACATAAGAAAGGATTTTGGGGAGTAGAATCACTATGCAAACATTTGATTAGGGAAACAGGAGCTAGAAATTTGTCTATCACTGTAAAACAGGTGACAGCAGTGTGATCTTTGCCTCCAGACTAATCCCAAAAATATGCCCAAGCTAGAAATGGGTCAAATGGGGAAGGGGAATGGGCCTGGACCACAATGGCAAATTGAGTTTTCAGAACTCCCAGGAAAAGGGGGGGTACCAATATTTGTTGGTATTAACTGATACTTTTTCAGGTTGGCCAGAAGCATTCCCTACCAGGACAGCAAAAGTTTAGGAGGTGACTAGAACATTGATACATGAAATAACACCAAGGTTTGGAGTTCCAGCTGTTATATCCTCTGATAGAGGGCCACATTTTATTTATGCGTATGTGAAGTCTTTTGCAGAAAACTTTGGAACCATAATAGGAAGGTCCGTTTCAAGACCTCCTGATATCCTTCACTGCTACCAATATTAAAGAACAGAATGGCTGGATTCATCATTCTAGATTGAAGAAAGCCTGCGAAACACCATGGAGGGTAACCCGGGTGCAACCTGGAAAACTATATTTTTCACAATCACCTTTTAGTCCTTCTGGGTGACCAGCCTGGGTGGTGCTTACCGCATTGGTAAGAAGAAACCCGAAAGAACAAAACAAGTAGAATTTTTGGTAGATATGGGGGCAACACTAATTAAAACCTGGAAAGAAGAAACTCCAACCCCATGATGGGAGGGGCCTTTTCTTGTTTTGTTAACTACAGAAACAGCTGTTTGGACTGCAGAGAAAGGATGGACACACGTCTCTCGAGTTAAAGGACCACTGATGGAAGAAAGAACCTGGAAAGCAACTCAAGAACTGGGGGAATTGAAATTGAAATTGACATGGGATTGGTGATGTAACTACTATTAGTATTATTAATGTGAATGCCCAGTATAAATGAAAATGAGAATGGTTTAATAGTTAAATGTGTTGAACCGAGTTGTATATGTAATTCTCTATTTATATTTGATGTTTAGGTTGTAAATGGACTGTGGTACAAGCATATCCACAAAGGGAACTTACCAACAGGATTGTGTAATAAATGTCTAAGAATAGAAGATAAGGAAACCAGAGCTAGGTTGAGGATTCTAGTCGTCACTAGAAGGACAGAAAAAGAATAGCGAAGAATGGTGGGAGGTATTTACTAAAGGGGTGAATGGGAATTTAGAGAGTCCACCAGTGATGAGAAGAATAGAGTGTAGAAAGAGAAATCAAATTCCGTGTTGCTCCTGTTGTTCCCGGGAAGTGAAGGCCGAGAGTTGGGAAACGATAGTCGCCACGCTAACGGCAAAAATAGGAAAGGCGGGGACACTACCCTTGCTGCCGAGAAGATGACGAACTCGGCTGCCAGCTGCAACCTGGTAGGCCAGAGAGGCAGAGGGTGTAGAAACCTGGACCTGATCCTCTTGCTAGGAGTGGTGACTTATTGTTCCCAACTTAGCCTGGCTAATCCCTGTACCAAGTGCTACGAGCGTGTGAGAATAGGAAGACTAACCCAATATGTTCTAAATTATCACGCTCATATTAACTCTGAATGTTATGATAGAACGAAATTGGAGAAGTGTGAAATCCAAGGGCAGAAATTATGGGTAGCAACTAACCTAGGGAAAGGTGGACTCGGTGTAGGCTCTGTCTCTTGCCCTATGGGAGAACAGCATATCTGTTTTACACAAGCTGGTATGTGGGGCTATTCAGATGGAGGGGGAGTGCAAGATCAGTATAAGGAGGAGTTAGTTAAGAGTGCCACTCAGGAATTAAAAAGAAAGCAAGAGAAACAGAAATTGGTACAGAAAAGCAGTGACTGGTATGAAGAAATAAGGCAAAAAGACAAGGGATTACAATTACCAACAGTAGGGAAAAACCTGTTTATAGATCTCATGGAAAAATAGCCCAGGAATTAAATGTCACCTCATGCTGGATATGTGGGGAGTCTCAAATGACTGAATACATTGGACGAACCCCTTGTAAGTTAGTGTTGCGGGCAAATTCATCAAATACCTCTGTTCCTCCCACTTGGTACCCAGGTCCACCTAATGGATATTGGTCTCGAAAAGGTAGCCTGGTGGAAGAAAATAGGGTTCATGATAGTATGTGCATTTCTGGGTTTACTGTTTGTGCCATGTATGATCCCGTGCTTTATTCGGTTAATACATTCAGTAGTCCAAGGCATGCAAATCTCAGGCATGCCTATAGATCCTGAAATGGCAACAAAAGGAACGGGGTATAAATTAATGATTTTAAAAGATAACACCAAACTGGACCTAGCCGCTGCTAGGCAAGTGCTAGCTAACTTTGAAGCCAAAGCACGAATCAATAGGAAAAAAGAAAAAGGGGGAATTGTGAGAAATGCAGTTGTGATTGGTGCTAAGATGTTTAATGTTTACAGATATAACCAAATGAGGCACGGGCTCTGAACCTGGAAAAAGGAAAAGGTGGTTAAGTTCTATGTAAAAAGTTATGAAACTTGCTTATGAAGTTATATTGACAGAGGGAACTAACATTTTAAGGGTTGACTAAACATATAATGGGTGCCAACTAACAAACTAACACTTTAAGGCTTAGCCACACAATAAATGCTTAGTTTAGAGCTTTATGTAAACTTATGTTAAGAAAAACAGAACCCCATCGAATGCCAAGATAAGAAGTTTTACTGCACCTAGCCGTAAACTTGAGGAGACAAGATAACGAAGATTTACAGCAAAAGGGGGCGCCAGTCTGGTTTCAATCGACTTGGCAGCTTGGGTCCCAGTCAATTCAACATAATGAGCCAAGGGTAAAAAGTTCACTGTGACGAAGCTGAAGGAGCCTTCATCCAAAGACCCCTCCTCAAAATCACCAAGTGACACTGCGCAGGCGCAACAGGGGAGGGTCGGGGAGGAGACTGTGGAAATGGTTATCTGAGACTCATTTTAATAAGAAGCGGGGAAAGGTTATGAATATGTATAGGCATTCCTGGGGTCATTATGAACATGTAATACCTTACTGTATTTAAGCACGCTTCTTATTGTTTAAAGGTGTGCGTGTTGGGCGGAGCGAATCCCCCGCGCACCCAGCGCTGTTTTGCTTATGCTCTAATGAACACGTGTTTAAGGAATACAAGGAATTGGATTAAACTTTGTTTATCCATAGAAAAAGCGTAAGTTATTTATTTCAGCGTGGTGACCCCACTCACTGCAGTTGTAGCATTTGTCTTTTCTTTTGTTTTTTTTTCTTGCCGATGTAGTAAGCGCCACCCAGGCCGGTCACACAGAAGGACCAGAAGGACCAAACATGTCAAGGTGGACATAATCGCATTTCTTTGATAGAATTCCAGAAAGACACTATATTTCTAGCAGACACAGAAGCCCAAATGTCTGCTTTAAGTTCTGACAATGCAGACCGGAGTGGAATTGTCTCTGACAAAAAACAGATATGGATTAAAGATGCTCCAACCCACGGCCTGAGTACAGTGTTGGCTGCCTGGGGACACCACTCCTACTGAGATCACTATGATATTGGGGACTCCCAGAAATATTCTGGGTTTGGATTAACTGAAGTGAAAAGCCACAGTGTGCTCAGTGCTAGGAGCGGCCCTGGTGGCAGCTCAGAGCACCAGGCACCTGGACAAACAGAGCAAGAAACGGTAAAGGTCCTACAGGACCAGTTAGCTGCAGAACGCAATACCACTCAGCAGCTCCTTACAGCTCTGTTAGATGCATTAGACCGGGAGAAAATCTTACAATCTGAATTGGAAGAATATAAGTGGGCAAAGTATTACCAGTCAAATCTTGATTCTGTTCCAGACAGTGAGCCCGGATTTACCAGCCCAGCACAAGCAGCTGAGGAACAGGGTCTTAAACTCCTGTATCCACCTAAACAATTGGAAATTACCCGGGAACTATCTTATCCCGAGAACAAGCAGGCAACAATGAGGCCCCTCATTAAAACTGAATCTGCTGACAATAGCCAAGAGGGGGCGGCTCTGCAAGTTGCCACCCAGCAATACATTCCCTGCGGCCAACTTATCAGAGATTCAGGAGAAATATAGTAACTTAGCCCAAGAAACGGAAACAGAATGTGTTTTAACTGATGGCTATGAAATTTTGCTCTCAGAGAAGGAAGCACAAGGGTATTCGGAGCCTGGTGTGCTTCTGACTGCTAATGATCAAAGAGAGTCGTTAACGAGCCGTCTATTGGGCGGGGGAGCTGGATCCTTTAGAAAGGGGAGACCCAGTATGCATTGAAACCCCCACTGTAAATCACCTAACTGAAAACTTACAGAAGTCTGCCTGCCTCCAGTTAATTCACAACACAAGCCTGCTTCCCCAAGAGCCTTCCCCGGTGTTGGTAAATGCAGATCCTGTCGGGCTTCCTGACCCACTGAAACTGCGTGCGGCATGGCTGCGGGACCTTTTGGGGGATGCGGCGTCTCCACGGGGTGGGGGGTGTGGTCCCCGGGGTGGTCGAGCCGTGGCTTGAGGGGAGGTGGCTCAGGAGCTTAATTGTGGTAGCATGGGTCTGATGGGGGGAATCGCAAAAACAAAAACTGCTGTACCGAGAGTGGAACAGCAGGTAAATCAAACTCCTCCCCTAGGTGTCCCGGAGACAAAGAGAAACCTTTTGTGGGTTGAGGGAATAGAGAAGGGAATTCCCTAAGATGTAATAGATGGAATGTCTACCCTGGCCCTGGAAAAGCTTATCAGGGCATGAAAGGCACTGCATAAAAATGAACTGCTTGCTTGGGGGGGGCATGAAAGCAGAGCCCCGAGCCGGTGGGACAGCGATTTTCCCTGAGACGCCCATTACTCCTGAGGGCGGATAACAGATCTGCCACTCCCAGTCAGTGAGCCAGGGGGCGGCCAGTGTGTTCATTTAAAGAGGCTCATCATAGAAACTGTTCAGGGGATTTGCAGATCGCCTTTCCCCTTAACTCCTTTAAAATCAATCCCCCATTGCTGGGGTGGTCCAAGACTCAGCCAAAAATGAGTTCAATGGGTTACCTCCCACGTATTGCTTTCTGTCCCCAAGCCCCTTCTATGCAATGGACATTCCACACTCCTTACTATCCCCAAGCTAATGGGATAGCAGAAAGAACTAATGGTCTCTTGAAACGTTTTCTGAAACCTCATGAGCCTGGATGGTTCATGCGGCTCTCAGAAGCTGTAACCAAAGTAAATGACCGCTGGGGGGTCAATGGATGTCCCAGGATCATCGCATTCTTTCCCAAACCTCCTTCCCTGCTCCCGCGGAAGAGGGAAGCGAATAACCTGGTACAGCCACACCAATTCCCAGGACAACCTATTCTAGTAAACTTACCAACTGTAGGAGAAGTGCCTTTAACCCTGAAAACTCCGCTTAACCTCCATGCCTGGATAGCCACGGATGCTTTTGGAAAAGAGCACCGAATCGATACTGGATGGATTGTACCATCCTTTTAAACCTCTTCTGTTTTATGTATTTGCAGGTTGTCACAGAAGCCTTTGCGGACCTAGTGATTATTGACATAGTGTTGTTGTCATTGTTGTTTTATAAAATATGGTGTTTTGGAGAACCCTCTTCCTTGCCTTTACCATCCTCAGTGACGGAAGAGGAAGTGAGTCCCTCAATCTTGCCTGGGAACTGATTCAAGGGTTCGTGCATGTCTGGAATCACACCAGTCAGGGAGTCTGTGTCCCTATTCCCAAGTCTTCAGGAGAAGGTATTGCCTTTTCCATAGTTAATCTTAACTTCTCCAAGTTGCTGGAGAGTAAACTGCATACAGTTGTCGAAAACTGTACCACCAATTGCACCTGTGGCAGAGTGAAAGCTCCATTTGAAAAACAATATGCTTTTGATGGAGCCTGGAAGGTGAACAAAGAGGCATTCTATCAAATTCCCCCCCAAAACTGGACCAACCTTTGGAATGAAACGTGCAATAGATGGTACCTGAGTAATCGGATGACCCCTTTAAGAGGCACGCCAGTTATATTACCAATATCTCCTTGTCCTGAAGACTTAATGAATATACATAACGCCTCAGGTAAATGGTGGAGCCAAACTCATTGTATAAACCCACACCAGATATCATGTACCCAAGTTCCCTATTGCCCCCCCCCCTCCTGAAACTGAGCCTTTTGAGCACCCCTACACAGTTAAATGGTCTCCAGCATGGTGTATCCAGATTCCAAGTCGCCTAGGTCAGGAATATGATAAAATGAATAGAACTAGGTATGAGTGGGCTTGGTCTATCAAGCATATGTGGTATGGAGACATTGACCTTAATCATCCAGTTGATGAGAAATATGTTGAAGCCCCCTCACTAGAATACTGTTTCTCATACAATAAGTTACACAAAGCTCTAAGCTAGGCAATTGCTATGTGGGTTAAAGGTTAGCTCTTTAAGGGTTAGTTAGTGTCCTGGTTTTGTTAAAAACAAGTTTCTCTTTCAGTGAATTTGCCTGTCAGCTAAAGCCTTCATATTAACTGCATTTTCCTGGAGAACCAGACACATGTTTTGGTAAACCTAGCAATGGAAT
The DNA here is from genome assembly GCA_901699155.2 of Streptopelia turtur. Lineage (NCBI taxonomy): Eukaryota > Metazoa > Chordata > Aves > Columbiformes > Columbidae > Streptopelia > Streptopelia turtur. The sequence goes on from CABFKC020000012.1 coordinate 196,850, forward strand.
GCAAACTTATTGATAAGCATGGATGGACATCTCGCGAGAGGGGCGACGAGAAACAAGTGACCAAGAAACTGACCAACTGTGTATAACATTCCATTCACGTGAATACTTCATATAAAAGTGGGAGATCACGAGGATCTCGTCCCTTTTTCCCTTCTGCTTATGGCTGACATTAGGAGAGGACCTTGCTAGTCGTCCCTGCGAACTGAGGCCTAGTGAGAGACTGAATCCAGCTCCGGTTGGCTGCGGAGTCCAATCCAGGACTTCGGGTGCCAGCTCTGCAGTTGCTGACACTTTCAAGATTGGTTTTGTATATTTTGTATATTTTCTCTATTCTTATTAGTAGCATTAGTAAAACATTGTTAATTTTTCCAACTCTCTTCTCTCTGTCCTTCTTTTCCTCCCGATCGCCTGTCCTTAGTGGGAAGGGGGGAGAGGGAGGGGAAAAAGGGGGAAGTGGGGGGGGGAGGAGGTTAACAATACATCTGCCAGGGTTTTTGTTGTCACCCCGCAATCTAAACCCTCGACAGTTAGTTAGTTAGTTCCCTGTATTAATCCCCCCTTTTCTAAGAGGTTAGTAAATTCTTTTACTAATATGATGATTCTTTATCTAATGTCTTTACAAAATACTTATTAGATTCTAACTTCTGTCTTAGCTGATGTTTCTTCCAGTTGCTATAAGTATCTCCGGTACTCTGGCAACACCACAAGAAACACCTCATCATCATACAGACCAGTATCCCTAAAACCAATATTCCCACTAAAGCTACAAATAAGGATCGTAGCCAAGCGAAGTTGGGAAGCCACAAAGTGAGCCTTTCCCATAAATTTGAGAATCCCCATGACGTATTATCTTGAGTAACTAGATGGAGGATCTCAGATTGTTCCCATATCTTTTGAATATCTGTTTCTACCCATTTCTCCTGATTAATATATGAACAACAACTTTGGTTTATCACTACACACACTCCTCCTTCTTTTGCAGTCAGGAGGTCTAGAACCATGTGATTTTGTAGGACTATTTTGCTTAGTGATGATATGTCTTCCTGGAGCCCTTGAAGAGCATCCATAGTGGCATTTTCAATTTTCTTGATTGTGGCTGATATATTTAATATGGCTTTTTCTAATTCACTAACTCCTAGCTGAGGGATAAACCATCTGGCAAAACTATGAAATTCAGAGGGTCTCTTTATGAGAGGGTTATTCGTCACTGAACGCATTTTTCTCCATAACGTCCTAACAATACCCGGGGGTGGGTATGAATGGTTAAACACCTTTTCTTGAGGTAATATGTATCCGCCTGTACAATGGCCTTGCCAATTATCAGGTAGACTTTTCCTGGCTCGCCTGTCCCCGCAAAGCCACCACAACCCAGGAGTTAGATTACAATTTGTTGCTATATTGGAAGGGAAGTTAAGGTTTCCAGTATTTTGTATGCTGCAATTAAACCCTAGTTCTTTCAGCTTGGTTATATTAAAGGTTCCTACACTCTGCGAATGACTGCATTCACTGCAATTTGGAAACTTTTCCCATCTGGTGGTTTTAGCTGTGCAGTTCATACATCTGGAATAAATTGTAATTTCAGTTTGATTCCAAGGTACCAATTTGAAACTTCTTCCTATGGTTTTACTCAGGTCCTGCCCATAAAGACAAGTTTGCCTCCGGTTTGCATCCCACTTTCCCCATCCATCCCCTTCCCTACTCCAGTCTGGAGGGGGTACACCGAACAGTGGTAATGTCATTCCTCTTGGGAGAACAGTGCATATCCAACAGTCTGAAAGATTCAAATTGTTCCCAATCATTTGGGTGAGCTTTACATGCCAATTTTTTACATGCCAACCATGTCCTAAAGCTATGATCGTGAGAAATATAATTTTCCAGGTTGCACCTGGGTTACCCTCCATGGTGTTTTGCAGACTTTCTTCACTCTAGAATGATGGATCCAGGACTCAACCCTTCCTTTGCTCTTGGCCTTGTTCGTATATGCAAAAGGGCCAAAGGTAAGGATTGAGGCCAAGCCAGGTTAGCTCCCTGCCCCAATTTTACAATTTGTTGTTTAATTAGATGATTCATTTTTTCTACCTGGCCACTGGATTGAGGATGATAAAGGGTATGTATTTGCCAGTCTATTCCCAAATGCTGACTGAATTGCTGTACAACTTTTGAAATAAAATATGGCCCTCTATCAGAGGATATAACAGCTGGAACTCCAGACCTTGGTATTTTTTCTTGTACTAATGTTCTAGTCACCTCCCGAGCTTTTGCTGTTCTGGTAGGGAATGCTTCTGGCCAGCCTGAAAAGGTATCAATTAATACCAACAAATATCAGTACCCCCTTTTCTTGGGAGTTCCGAAAAATCAATTTGCCATTGTTGCCCAGGTCCATTTCCTTTCCCAATTTGACCCATTTCTGGCTTGGGTGTAGTCTTAGGATTAGCCTGGAGGCAAAGATGGCATTGTTGTGTCACCTGCCTTACGGTAGTATACAAATTTCTAGCTACTATTTTTCTGATCAAATATTTGTGTAGTGCTTCTGCTCCCCAGTGTCCCTTCCTGTGCTCTTCCCTTACTAAAGGCCGAACTAAATAGGAGGGAACAATAAGTTTTCCTTGTGGGGTGTGAGCCCACCCTTCCTTATTATATGATCCCTCTAAATCTATAATAAGTTTCTGATCTTTCTTAGTTTACTCTGGCTTACCTTCCAAAGAGGCCTGCCTGTCGGGGACTAGAGCACTTCCTATTTTTACCTCCTTGTTTTGCCTCTCTGTCCGCCAGCTCGTTCCCTTTTTCCAATTCCGAGCTCACTTTCTGGTGTGCCTTGATATGCATGATTGCCATTTTCTTAGGAAGTTGAACTGCTTCCGGTAGTTTCAATATCTCCTCCGCACGTTTGATATGTTTGCCTTGAGAGTTTAAGAGTCCTCTTTCCAAATTGCTCTGTGCACATGCACGGCCCCGAAAGCATACTTGGAGTCATTATAGATGTTAACCATTTTACCTTGAACTAGTTCCAGAGCACAAATAAGGGCAATTATTTCACAGAAATACGTCCTTTCACTTTGGCCAGTGGCTCCCTTTACTACTATGTAATCATTACGTATTGGCAATCTACCAAAAATTCCACTTGTTTTTGTTCATTCCAGGTTCCCATCAGTCTTTTCCAAAACTTGCTACTGTCCGATTCTCCCTCTGCTTACTTCCTCTGCACCTTTCCCGACATTCATTTTCCCAACGTACATTGATCTCTCTCTAAAGGCTTTCAAAGCCTTCCAACCTTTTTAGTTCCCTACTTTCTTGCAGTGCTGCTACACCTGTCCTTTCAACAATCTTCCTCTTCTCTGTTACTAAATACTCTCCAGGCTTTTTCTAACAACGTTTCCAAATTTCTACTTTCTTTTGCTCCTAGTTTCTGTAACTTCTCTAAGGGGAGCTTGCACTATTTGCAAGAGGCTACCCTGAGAGGTATCCGGCTTGCCCTCCCCTTTGCCGCTTTAGCAGCGGTTTTTCTATTTTTTTTTCTTCTTTCTCTTCTTGCTGCAGTTTAGACACAGGCAAGGCCACGCAGACGGGGAGGCTGAGTTTATCTTGTAGCTTGGCACAGGCCTGAAATTTATGTTCAAGCTGTACAGCACAGGCCTGGGATATTTTGCTTTTTTGTTTTTCCATTTAATTCCAGTCATAATACACTCTATATGCAATTCCAATTAGCTCAGCAATGGTTCCATTCCTCAGCCCCATTTACCTTTTGCAATTTCTTACAGATGTCAGAAAAACAGCATATTAAACTTAAGTCCATTATTTCAATTTTCCTAGACCCAATTCAGTTCATATTCTAGCCACTTTTAAATACAATCTCTCCCAAGCTCACATCCATCATAACATTTAGTGCTTTGTTTGTTTTTTTTTCCCATATCTGCGACTAGCACATAAATGCACTATGAATCAGAGTTTAACAACTTAAATCCTTTTCTGGTTTCAAAATTGTTAGATAACTATAAGAGCAAACTAACAGTGCACATGGAATCGCTTGTCCAAGGGGTGGAAACACAGTCCTACCATCTGCCATGGATTGATCCAAACCACGCCGGAACAAGGTAAAGCCCCAGAACACTTGCAATATATTGATGACATCATCATATGGAGTGACACAGTGAAAAAAGACTTCGAGAAAGCTGAGAGAATAATTCAGATTCTTTAGAATGCCAATTTTGCCATAAAACGAAGCAAGGTCAAGGGACCTGCATGAGAGATCCAGTTTTTAGGAATAAAATGGCAAGATGGGCGTCATCAGATCCCAATGGATGTGATCAACAAGATTGCAGCTATGTCTCCACCTACTAATAAAAAAGAGACACAAACTTTCTTGGGCGTTGTAGGTTTTTGGAGAATGCATATTCCTGACTACAGTCAAATTGTGAGCCCTCTCTATTGAGTGACTCGGAAAAAGAACCATTCTGAATGGGGCCCGGAACAACGACAAGCCTTTGAACAAATTAAGCGTGAGATAACTCATGCAGTGGCCCTTGGGCCAGTTCAGACTGGACTAGATGTTAAAAATATGCTCTACATTGCAGCCAGAGATAATGGCCCTACCTGGAGCCTCTGGCAGAAAGCATCAGGAGAAACTCGAGGTCAACCCTTACGTTTTTGGAGTCGAGGATACAAAGGATCTGAGGCCAACTATACTCCAACTGAAAAAGAAATAATAGCAGCATATGAAGGAGTCCGAGCTGCTTCAGAAGTGATCGGTACTGAAGCACAGCTTCTCCTGGCACCTCGAGTGCCGGTGCTGAGCTGGATGTTCAAAGGGAAGGTTCCCTCTACGCATCATGCAACCGATGTTACGTGGAGTAAATGGATTGCATTAATCACGCAACAAGCTCGAATCGGAAGTCCCAATCGCCCAGGGATCTTAGAAGTGATTACAGACTGGCCAGAAAGCAAAGACTTTCGGATGTCGCTAGATGAGGAGGAAGTAACACGTGCTGAAGAAGCACCACCATATAATAAACTATCAGAGAATGAAAAGCGGTATGCACTGCTCACTGATGGATCCTGCCGTCTTGTAGGAAAACATCACAGGTGGAAAGCTGCTGTGTGGAGTCCCACACGACGAGTCACAGAAGCCACTGAAGGACAAGGTGAATCAAGTCAATTTGCAGAAGTGAAAGCCATCCATCTGGCTTTGGACATTGCTGAATGAGAAAAATGGCCAGTACTTTATCTCTTCACTGACTCATGGATGGTGGCAAATGCCCTGTGGGGGTGGCTACAGCAATGGAAGAGAAGCAACTGGCAATGCAGAGGTAAACCCATTTGGGCTGCCACACTGTGGCAAGACATTGCTGCCTGGCTAGACAGCCTGCCTGTAAAAGTATGTGTCCCGTCCCAACAGATGTGATGCGGGATGAGTTAACTCTGAACGCGACACGCGCCCTGACTCAACAGATGAGATCAGGTGTGAGTTAACTCCGGGTAATTCTGCGCGGCAATGCGAAGTGAATGACAGACAATTACTCCGGGGGTCCAATTATGAATTTACTTAAAGCACATGGTGGTATACAAATTACAGCAGTGACTTGGCAAAAGTATGTTACAGTACCACAAAACTTGTCAATACACTGACAGCAAAAGCCCTTCTAAAAGCAGTGGATTGGCAACAATTAGTAACTGTAAAGCAAAACTTAACAAGACTTTAGCAGTAGAACTTAAAATGATATTACTTCATATGTTTAAGGAAAAGGAAGTGAGAGAAAGAGGAAAACCAAGATATCAGAAAGAGAAAGGGAGAGAAAGAGACACAGAGAGGGAGAGTAAGGTATCACCACTCCACATGTACATCGGTCCCGCGACGACCTCTGGAGGGGGGGACGCGTTGAAGATTTACACGCCGCCGACCTGTACCATACATGAGGTTGTTTTATAACCCAGTTCATTTACATGCGAGATAGGAGAAGGCGGTTCGTCTCCTCCCTCTGCTCGCTCTTCGTGCTAATTAGGAAGACTCTTCTGGAAATGGGTCTGGGGTCTTCAAAGTAGGGGAAAGTTCATGGTATTGACCAGAAGTGAGTTGTCTTGCCCGTCAGGGGTAGCTGTTGGTTTGTTGTTTCTTCTGGTAGTTGTTTGTCCGACAGATGGTTCATCTCTATCATCCCAATTAGGCTATGAGACCTTTTACAGCAACACTGTTAATTGTCCTTATCTTCCAAGGTGTCTGCCTCCATGGCCATAAAACTTCGGGAAAGAGAAGATGAGGTGTCATCTATCTCTTCTTCCCAAAGTAGCAAAAATCAGACATTTAAGGCATAACAAGGTTTTTGTTCTGCTAAGCATGGGGAGAGTGCTTCAAGGTTGTCACAGTGTGTCGTGTAGACACTCATGTGCCTAAAAGTTGAGCCACTGAGGAACATCGAAAAAACTGGCAAGTGGATCAGGCTGCTAAGACTGAAGTAGCTGAGGTGGATTTGGACTGGCAACATCAAGGTGAATTTTTCCTAGCTCGGTGGGCCCATGATTCTTCAGGGCATCAAGGTAGAGATGCAACATATAAATGGGCTCATGATCAAGGGGTGGACTTAACTATGGACTGTGGGAAAGCAAAGACGTGGGAAAGCAAGATGTGCGGTTCCAGCCACCTGGATGATAAAGGAAGATCAGTACTAACATGACCATCTGGACGGTCAAAGAAATAGTACTAACATAATTAGATCATAGCAAAATTAAGGGCCTTGGACAGATTATGCTGAAGTACGTTTCTCATAATTGTAAAGAGTGATAGCCCAGACTCCTGAGAATGGTATCTCAGGCTGGATGACCGCCCCCAAGTGCATGGGATGTGTGAATGTCCTTGGGCCTTTTCTGTGAATGAGTGGGAACGTAACTGAAACAAACATAACATGAGTGCGGTGTGTTTTTAATAACAGTTATTGGAAAAACATCTTATGTAACACCTTAGTCCAGGCCCGTATCTGTAAATCCTATAAATTGTCAATGGCTAATAAAGAGGGCCTCAGCCTGGCTCAGCTCTCTGCTCTGCTTGGCTCTGCTCTCGCTGCTAACAAGATCTCTGCCTGTGTGTGCATCTTTGTCTGCGTCCCAGTGTGCATCGTTCCTCATCGCCGCAAGTGGTGCCCCATGTGAGTGTGTGACCCCTGGAGGCTCTTCATCGAGCAGCGTGTTTGGCGGCGACCACGCAATGCGACGGGTGAGTAAATTTTATTTGTGGCCACATTAATCCCTAGGGTATAAATAGGGACAAGCAGTCCTCATTGAACAAGAGAGCTGCAGGATTGCATTAGTATGGGGCAAGATGCTTCTCAGGAACATAAATTGTATTTGCAGGTTTTACTGCAGATATTACCTTCTTCTGGGTATCGTATTTCTGAGAAGCAGGTCACTTCGCTCCTGGTATGTGTGAGAGAGAATTGTGCTTGGTTTCCGAGTGAGGGGACGTTTGACAGTAAAATTTGGAAACAAGTTGGGGAACATCTACATGCACAAAAGAATTCAGGTTTTACAGTCCCTGACAGTTTGCATGTAACTTGGAGATTTGTGTACTCTGCGCTATCGCAGCTGCAGTCGGCAGAGCAAATAATGCAAGGGCAAAAAGGGGAGGATGGAAAGCAAAACATAAATGAGCAGGTTGCTAATGATTTGAGTCTTGACAGCACTGACAGCACTAATCCTTTTGAGTCAGGCTCTGTAGATCTCGAAAAAGGGTCAGATTTATATCCATCATTAATGCCATCACAGCTGTGTAAAGATAAGGCAGAAATTTGTGAGGAGCTGGGTCAGGAGTCTAAAACTCTGCCCTCAGCACCTCCTTTGCCTGATTTTAATGATGCTGATACAGCACACAGTAACCCCTTCATGACTAGGACAGCGGAACACAAAGGGGTGATGCAAAAATGCCGTGAAAAGGCTATGGAGCACGGCGATTTTTCTTTCGCCTTTCCAGTTATTTACAAACCACAATGACCACCAGAACATGACGGAATACCTGCTTCTGTGTGTTGCCTTTCTGAAAATCAAGCAACTTGTCAGGAGTGTGAGTTAATTGTTTTACTGGTTGTTGTTACATTTTCTTTGTGGTATTGTTTGTATAAGTGCACTGTAAGCCTTCTCCCTCCTTCTCCCACTCGTGCTGCAAGCCGCTCCGTGCTTCCCCCTCCTCCCTCCCTCTTCTCATGGTTTTTACTTACAAGATGGGGTTGGGAACAACTGTTTTCAGTCACGTTCCTAAGAAATCAGTATTGGGGGGTGTTTCAGAACATAGGAAAGCACTTGGAAATATGAGGAAGGAATGAGGCGTGGAAAAGACCTTACAACCCGAGTTAAGAGGTGTATATCTTCTCATGGTATCTCGCAACTTATCTAGGAATTCTGGGGGGGTTTCTTCTGGCCCTTGCCGGATAGCGTACAAGGCCAACCAATTAATCATTTGTGGGATAGCTTGCTCCATCCCTCTCACAACCAAATCCCTATATTGGCTTAATAAATTCATATGTTCGATTCTGTTCGGATCCCAATGGGCATCCTGCAAGGGGAAGTATTTATTCACATCACTCAAAGTGGAGTCTTTGCCAACTAGATCAATGGCAAAGTTTTAGGCAGTTCTCAATATTAACTGTTTTTCAGTTTCTGTCATATGGTCTAATAACAGTTGTATGTCATTCCAATCAGGGTTATGTTGTTTGATCAGAAACTGAAAATGCCTAGTGACCTCCACAGAATCGCTCTGATAGTTCTTGGCTACCATTTTCCATGTTTCAAGATCAAATGAAGAGAAGGGTACCTTTATTAAGACTGGCTCCCCCTCTGGCCCCACTGCCTCTCTAAGGGGAGCTTGCAATATTTCCTTGCTTCCGGTGCGAGAGGATATAGGGCTACCCTGAGAGGTATCCGGCTGCCCCCCCATGGTCCTGTCCTCCCTCGCTGCTCTGCGTTCTTTCCACCCCCTGCTGGAGGCTTGTAATAATCTAGCAGGTCCTCCAATCCAGGATTTCTTAATTTTTCTGGGTTTACACATCTTTCCCCTATATCAAATCCTAAACAACATTTCTGGGGCTTATTGGCTTTCTCTTTTTTCTTATTTTCCCTTCCTAAAGCTAGCATCATAGGGTCCTGGGGAGGCTTTTT
>CABFKC020000013.1:0-112076 GCA_901699155.2 Streptopelia turtur
GGGCGGAGGGAGGAAATTACCGAGTGGATGGCACTCCTATACAATAAACCTGACTCTAGAGAGATCAAGAAGTCAAAGGACTGGAATCAGACAATTTGTCAAAAGAACTGGTGAAAGCTGAGAATGTAAAGTCGTAAATAACTGTAATATCAGTCCTTTTACTGATTCGGTCCGCCTTTACCGCCTTCTACCCCTCTAAATCCTACAAAAGAGCAGAAGGATTCGCCGGATAAGAACTGGGCAAAAAGAACTGTGTGAAAGATCAGATCAGCTATTAGCGAGTGAATCCACAACAGTCAGCAATGCAGTCATGCTGATCGTGACGGGAAAGGGATGTGCTTGGGGACTCAGGTCTATACAAATAATTATGATGCTAGAAAGTACTTGGATGAGAATGTGCACGTCCGCAACCCCCTTACTAATGATTCTCCAGCACCGTTCAAGTCTGTGTGTATCTGATGACTCGGAAGAGGATGAGGGTTTGAAGCATTTTTCTTGAAAAGTTAAGTATGTGTACGAGTTGCCCCAAGATCAGATAAGAACCATGAAAAACTCAAGCAAAATTAGACCTATGCAGTGTAACAGCCATAGATCATTTAGGACAGAACGATGGCGATTCATTGAAAGGGGCAGGTATCCTACAACTCCTGGAAGAGACACTAATTGACACACCACAACTGCAGACACGATGGTTTCTGAGATCCTGAGGCAGTCAGCGGACCTTGCATGTTGAGCTATGAGGGGGGTGCCTGGGGCTGGCAGAGCAGCCAAATCATTTGCAACTATTAATCAGGGTCCCAATGAGAATTACATGCAATTTATTGACCACCTTCAAGAGGCCATCAGTAAGCAGGTCGAAAACTTAGAAGCTAAGGAAGCACTAGTGTTGAGATTAGCAGTAGAGAATGCTAATGTTTGCTATCAACATGTTATTTGCGAGTTTTACAGTACATATTATGTGTTTCTGTGTATTGCCTCTCTGAAAATCAAGCAGCTTGTCAGGAATGTGAGTTAATTGATTTACTAGTTGTTTTTAAGTGCGCTGTAAAACCTCCCCACTTTTCCCATTCACGCTGCAGCAGCCCTGTGCCTTCCTCCCCTCCTCCCCCTCCCCCCCCCCCTCTTCTCAAGGTGTTTACTTGCAAGATGGGGGTCAGGAATAATTGTTTTCAGTTGTGTTCCTAAAAATCAGGTATTGGGATGGTGTTTTTAAAAACTTAGGAAAGCACTCGGAATTATAAGGAAGGAAGATCTTGTTAAATACTGAAATCAGTGTTGGCTGCTGTTTAAGTTAAATGATTGGGAAAAGTGTCCGGAGAATAGAATCTTGTTGCAATTAATGTTGTTTTTGAGGCCAGAAGATCAGGACAAAATAAATCTCTACAAGAAATCATTAAATCATTTCAGACAGTTTTACAGGCGGGGCGATTTGAACTTCAACAAGCTGAGAGAGAATTAGCTCATAACACACAGGTCAGAAAACTTGTTAAAGTCTGCAAGATGCTTTCCTTATTAACCTGTTTTCTTTGTGGGTATCTGTTTAAGCATGTTGCAATTTTGGTAGGTCTGTGCTATATGGTACGATAAGTTCACAGTCTGTTAAATCATGAGAATCTGTTGACTCAAAATGTGCATTTTGTGATAATTCAGAAGATCATGAGTAATTTAATTCTTTACTGCGTGAATGTGATCGTAAATTTTTGCGTGTAGTAGCTGTTATTTTCCTCTCCAGCATGCTACCTTTATTCCAGCATTCAGATTTGAACAACTCCGTGACAGGCTGTCTCTCATGTCGGTGCACTAAATTTGGCTTTTCCGTATGCACATCAAGTAAAGAATCCTGGTTTTGGAATAACAGTGGTAGCGCACCAGATGAGACACTGAAAACAAAACAAAACAAACAAAAAAAAAGGCCTTGCCCAGTCCAGCTCACTGCGACGGCGGGGGAGCGGGTGCTGATGGTGCTCCAGCGTGCACTGACTTTTTTTGTCAGGGAGACCCAGAGGTACCTCCACCTGGCTGAGCAGTGAGCAGCTCAAAGGTGCAATGCAAAAATTGAGATATTGTCTTAAATTAGTGTGACTGTGATCTATCTGCATATTTGAACTGTGTATTTGGATTTCACATCTGAGCTCAGTATTTTAGTTTGCATATTCATATTTGGTACCAAAAGGATCTTGTTTGGGGAGATAATTACAAAATGGGAACCAGTTTCACTGCTCAAATTCCGCCTTGCTCCCCCTTAGGATGTATCCTTACACATTAGGGTAATTGCTTATACTGTTAGAAAAGCATTTAAATTGTTAAAATGCTATGATAGCTGTGAATTTGGAAGAGGTTGTATTTAAAAGTTGCTAGAATATTAACTGATTTGGATCTATGAAAATAGAATAATGGATTTATGTTTATTATACTGGTTTATACTGTTTTTTGATATCTCTAAATTGTAAAAGGTAAATGGAGCTAAGGAATGTAACTATTGCTGAGCTACTTGAAATTGCATATAAAGTGTATTATGGCTGGAATGAAATGGGAAAACAAAAGAGCAAAATATCCCAGGCCTGTGTGCAGCTCATTGTAACTGAGGAGTTTCCCAGAGCCTCCCACTTCGTACCAGCCATTATGCCAGCTGCGTGACCTTGGTTATCTCTAAACTGCAGCACGAAGAGAAAGAAAAACAAAATGGAAAAAACCTGGCTGCCTGCTTTTAAAGCAGTGAAAGGGGGTTTCTCTCTCCCCCCCACTGCAGCGATGTAATACTGACTGGAGCAGTCCGAGGGTGAAGTTTAAAGGCATTTAAATTGTAAGGCATTTAAATTGTAAGCTCAAATAACATTTTCTGAGAATTCTGTTTAGTTGCATGGCCTACAAGAAACTGCAGATCTGCTTGCTGCAAGTGAGAAATCTCCAAGGAAATTTCAAATGATGTGTTTCCACTAGTATTAACAGCCAATGTTTCAATAAAGCAAACACTACACTGATAGATCTGAAACAGGACTTCGATCCGGTAAGGGAAAACAATATCCAATAAATATGACAGCCAAAATGGAGTTGGAAACTTTGGGAAATAAATTTATGACAACCTTACAGGCTGACTGCATTCGATTGGACTTGCAGATTTGTCTATTTATAGCTACAACATAGAAACAACCTGTGGCTATTGTGGGACAGTATGATGAGATTGCTAGCAGACTGATATACTGACTGTTACATAGCAATTGTCACTTTGATCAAGAAAATGCAGGGAATGAATTTAAGTCTTAATAGGCCATGATCCTTTTTTCATATATGTACCATTTGTGAATTTTAATTATGATTTTTTTTATTTGTAATCTATGTCTCTATAAATTGCACTAGCTGGTTTTCTTCACAGCACAGCTTTTGGCATGCATAAATGTAAATTGCTGCAGAACCTGCAAGTCTTTAACATCAGGTCATAGGCCATACTTGTATTTGGTCTGATCCTACATACTTGCAAAGTTTTTGTTGATGGTTCTGGGCAGTTTCATAAAGCTGTAGTGGTTTGGTGTGGAGATAACAATTGGCATCATTCTGTAAAAATTATTGAAGGTTCAACCCAATCAGCAGAACTTGGCACAGCTTTAAATTACTTAGAGCTTTTTAAATTTGATTTGTGATTTTGAGTACGTAGTCAAGATCCAGCACACGTGTCTTGTTCTGAACTTTTTTTTTTTGTTGTTTGTTTGCTTTTTTTAAAAAAAAAAAAAAAAAGGGGGGGGGGGGGGGGGGGAAGTAGGGGAATCACCACAAAACCAATTGTCAAAAGCATTGTATGTGATGAAATACTTTGCAAGTATGACCCAAACCCATGCTAAATCAGAAAGAACCTACATTAGTTATGGTCAAATCACTAGTCAATGGAAAAGGCCACATCAATTGATAACCTGGGGAAAAGGTTATGTTTGTGTCATTACAGGCCGAGCAGTGAAGTGGATTCAACAAAGATTCAACGGATGCAGATGGACAGGAGGGAGATAAGTTGTGAGGACTGTTTCAGATGTAAACCATGGATCCCAATGCAGTGTTACAGATGCTCGCAGACCTGGTGGTCTAGAAGCCTATTAGCAAGCAGGTGGTGTACCTTCTGTGGAGAATGGCAATTTGAACAATCAGCAGGAGATCCAAAAGGGTGATATTATGATTAGATAGTTAATGCATAGATAAGGTCAAATTATGAGATATCCCTACCATAGTAATCTAAGTTTAGCAACTGATAAGTTTTAGAAGGGATATTAAGGTTAAGCTATTGATCTTTTAAATAGGTTAAGATAACTTTTAAGATATTAATTCAATTATTAGTATATACTGATGGTATTAAGTATGTTAGCCTATAAACTGTGCAGTTACAAATCTTTTAGGAATTTAAGAGAATATATTGTATTAACTTGTCTGATTATTTTGAATCTATTAAAATAGTGTGTTAATAAGGCTGTCATAATAGAATTAAGGTTTTAAAAATAGGCAGGTAGTTGTTTGATCTTATTAAGTAAGGTTTAACTGCATTATATGTAATTGTAATTATGTTGTTAATCACGTGTTCTATGTTGCAGTATATTTCAAAAATGATGCACCGTGCGGTTAAAGGGGCCTGACTAATACAAGAACAGAAAGGGGGAGTGTGGAGGGGTATTGATAGATAAAGATGTGTTGCTGAATTAGTCAGGCTCAAAGGAATCTCAAGGCCGCTTCGAGGAGCTGAGAACAGAATCTGCTGTGAGAAAGAGGGGCGTTCCTCAATCAGCGGGGTCCTGGCGTGGCGTGAATCATCGGACGTATCAACAGTGAGACTCCAGCGCACGGACAGCCCACGTACTCATTTAGCGAATCCATGCTAGGAGAGTGGACGCGTGATTAGAATATAGTTGCGTATATAAGGAGACTTGTTTCTGTAATAAATGGCTTTAGCGTGATTCACATTGAATCAAATTGTTTTGCTGAGTCCTTTATCGCTCCAACAGTGCTGGACACTGAACAGGCTCCCCAGGGAGGTGTCACGGCCCCAACCTGACAGTGTTCAAGAAGAGACTGGACAACAGCCTCAGACACACGGGGTGACCTGTGGGGTGTCCTGTGCAGGGACAGTAGTTGGACTCCATGATCCTTGTGGGTCCTTCCAACTCAGGACATTCCATGATTCTATGAAACACTAGGTCAAAAGTTCCTGTTATCATTGTGCAGATGAGTTGTAAACATACACATCATGTGCATGTCCAGTGTGTGCATGTGGTGAGATGAACCCAAGTGAGCACAAACGCCATCAGCTATTCCTTGGGGTGCCATAAAGGTCAGTGGGACAGAGATGGTGTTCAGGGGTCTCTTCCAACCTGTGTTATTGTAGGATTCCATGAATCTTTTCCATGGAGAGCTCTTTCACATCAGAATAGACAGAGGAAGAAGAAAACAAAGAGGCAGAAGCAGAGATGTAAAATCTGGGAGTGTTGATTGACAGCAGCTGAACATGAGCCAGTGTGTGCCCAGGTGGCCAAAAAGGCCAATGGCCTCCTGGCTTGTATCAAGAATAGAGTAGTGGACAGAAACAGGGCAGTTATCGTCCCCTTGTACTTGATGCTGGTGAGGCCACAACTCAAATCCTCGGTTCAGTTTTGGGCTCCTCACTATTGCAAAAGCCTTGAGGTGCCTTCGGCTCTGTACAAGACACAAGGATTCTTTCTTAATGCTGGAGGCTTTGGTAGGAGAGAAATCTAGAGAACACTTTTTATAAAATGGAGGGAAAAAGAAACCAAATGAACGATGTAGAGTGAAGTAAATGCCTTATTGCAACTGTAAGCATCAAACGCTGTTGGTGTTTTAATTCTCCTTTTTATGTTTTGAATACTTTAAAATATCAGTGTTTTCCCATGAGATCAAAATGAGACTTTTCAGGATGTGCATCAAGAACAAGAGGAGAACTCCTGATCCTGCACTAGATTTGCCTTCTCAGCACTCTCTCTGTTATCTGTGCGTCCCATCTCCCTCATCCTCCAGGTATTTCCTCCTGCCCTGACTAAACTGACCATGTCTGCAGTCCCATTTCCAGCAGCTGATCTGCACACAACACTTGCCATTGCTCTCTGGGTTTCCCTTCCTCTTACTCTTTGATCACTCACACACTTGTCAACAATCCAGTTGCTGCTTTCAGCTTCAAGGAGTTAAAAGCTTCCTTGTCTTTCAGTAGTCTGTCTATTCTGTCTTTAGCCAACTCCTTTTTTGTGTTTATTTTATAATTTCCTTTGTGTCTAAAACATTTCTTGCATGGTTCTGCCTTGGAGAAGGTGAACCTCAGTGGTGGCAGCTTGTCCTTGGTGTACAGTTGAGGAGTGTGTTTTCTTTTAATCATGACTCTCATCAGTTGTATTTTGTTTGTTCAAAGGTAAAGCAAAGTCCCTCTTTGCTGTGTGCACTTGGGTCTGCAAGGAGAGCAGGTGGGAGCTGGTGCAAAGGAGCTGGCACATCCAGCTGCAGATGCAGTGAAGTCCGGGGTGAGGAAAAGGGACGCAAGGCCCAGGGTGCAATGAGAGAGACGATGGGGTTGGGGAGGTGAGGAGCAAGGTTGTCCACACGGTGTGAGACCTCAAGGGACAGCTTCTCCAGCCAGTCCAGACCTCCTTAGGAGAGACCCTGATCAACATCAGACAATGCTGCAGTCACATCTTCTCCACACTGAAAAGGATTAAAATACACCCTTTACAATAGAAAGACTTTTTATCAGAAGCTTTTTGAAATCTTTCTCCATAATTACACAAAGAAAACTCTCTAATTAACTATACAAGATTGGAAGGACATTACAAGAAGAGACATGGTTTGTTAGAGCTTTCTTGAGTGTAATGAGCCCCATGGTGCATTTGGTGCTGAGTCCTTGAACATTGCTCAGGTGCTGAGAGGAGACTGCACAAACCTTTCCAGAAGTCAAAGCCAGAAGGAAAAAGTACTAAGTTCCTTGAAGTATTAATGAGTTCCACTGAGGGCAAGTACCAGCAAAGCCTCCCCAGGGACTCGCTACAGCAGAGAATTGGAGGCCATGATGGCAGATAAACAAAGGGAAACGTGCAGGCAGCTGAGGTGCTGAGAAAACCCTGGTTTGGTTGGGTGAAGCAGAGAGGCCAAGGCCTGACCCCCAGCCCCTGGGAAGGCAGATCCTGTCCCTCACACATTGCTCAGGGCTCTTCCTGGGCCAGGGGATGTGGGCTGTGTGGTGTGAGTGAAGGACAATGGGGTGACAGTTCCCAGCCTTCCTGGGGGTGTGCAGGAGGCCATGAGGTGCCCCAGTGCCTGAGGACAACACGTCTCCTCACAGGCCTTGGTGGCAGAGGCGATGGCCACAGCCAAGGGGACAAAGACTTGGGTTCTCCTGGTGACATCCAGCCTTGCCAGTGCCCTTTGCCATCTCCACCACAGGTTGTCCTCCACTGTCCCTCAGCTGCTGCTGTTTCCCTGCAGGCTGTAGACACCCATCTCGCTTCCTCCCCTTGCTCTCACCCTGGGATTTCCATACATTGACTGATGTGTCTCCACTCTCATGCTCTGTTCCTGGAAACACAAGTCCATGGACTGATCTCCTGCTCCTTCTGGATGATTTCTCGTATCACAGCACTGCCCTTTGAGTGACATTTCTTCCTCCTCATGTCCAGTCTCCACCTTCTAATCTAGAACTGTGTGGCAGTGTTTCTCTGCTCTGCTGTAGAAAGGGGGACCCTGAAAACTACTGACCTGTCAGCCTCTTACCTGTGCCTGGAAGATCATGGCTCAGATCCTCCTAGAAGCTGTGCTAAGGCACAAGGAGGACAGGGAGGTGATTTGACACAGCCAGCATGGCTTCACCAAGGGCAAGTCCTGCCTGACCAACCCAGTGGCCTTCTACGATGGAGTAACTACATCAGTGGACAAAGGAAGGGCTATGGATGTCATCTACCTGGACTTCTGTAAAGCCTTTGACATGGTCTCTCACAACATCCTTCTCTTTAATTTGGAGAGGTATGGATTTGATGGCTGGACTGTTCTGTGGGTGAGGAACTGTCTCAATGGTCGCACCCAGAGGGTGGTGGTCAATGGCACAATGTCTGGATGGCCACTGGTGACAAGCGATGTCCCTCAGGGGTCCACACTGGGATCAGTACTGTTTAATATCTTCATCAATGACATAGCGGGATCAAGTGCAGCCTCAGCAAGTTTGCGGATGTCACCAAACTGAGCAGTGTTCCTGATATGCCTGAGGGACAGATGCCATCAAGAAGGGCCAGGATAAGCACGAGAAGTGGACCCATGTGAATCCCAGGAAAGACATGGATGTTTTGGAGAGGGGCCAGAGCAGGGTGACCGAGATGATCAGAGGGCTGGAACAGCTCTGCTGGGAGGACAGGCTGGGAGAGTTGGTGCAGTTCAGCCTGGAGAAGAGAAGGCTCCGGGGGGACCTTATTGCCGCCTTTGTGTACTTAAAAGAAGACAATAAGAATGTTGGGGACAGACTTCTGAGCAGGACATGTTGTGATAGGACAAGGGGTCATGGTTTTGAACTAGAAGGGGAGAGTTAAAGGTCAGACAAGAGGAAGACATTTTTTACAATGGGGAAGATGAAATAACAGCACTGACTGCCCAGAGAGGTGGTGGATGCCCCATCCCTGGAGACATCCCAGGCCAGGCTGGATGGGACTCTGAGCAACCTGAGCTGGCTGAAGACGTCCCTGCTCATAGCAGGGGGTTGGACTAGACGGCCTTTCAAGCTCCATTGCAACACTCTCTATGGTTCTATGATTCCTTCCTCCAAGGAAAGCTCCACCACCTGGGAAATGACCCTTCAAGCATAGAATCACAGGATCATAGAATCATAGAATCATTTGAGTTGGAAGAGACCATTAAGATCATGGAGTCCAACCATAACCTAACTCTAGAACTAAACCATGTCCCTAAGAGCTTCATCTATACATCTTCTAGACACCTCCAGGAGTGGTGACTCAACCACTTCCCTGGGCAGCCTGTTCCACTGCTTCACAAACTTTTCCATGAAGAAATGTTTCCTAATATCAATTCTGCACATTTTCTGGCACAAGCTGAGACCGTTTCCTTTCATCCTATCAGTTGCTACTCAGGAGAAGAGCAACACCCTCCATGCTACAACCTCTTCTCAGACAGTTGTAGAGAGCGAGAAGGTCTCCCCTCAGTCTCCTTTTCTCCAGGCTAAACACCCCTTGTCCCTCAGCTGCTCCTTAGAAGTCTTGTGCTCCAGAGCCTCAACAGCCTTGTCCCTCTCCTCTGCACTCGCTCCAGCACCTCAAGGTCTTTTCAATAGTGAGGAGTCCAAAACTGAACCAAGGGTTTGAGTTGTGGCCTCACCAGCATCAAGTACAAGGGGACGATAACTGCCCTGTTTCTGTCCACTACTCTATTCTTGATACAAGCCAGGAGGCCAATGGCCTTTTTGGCCACCTGGGCACACACTGGCTCATGTTCAGCTGCTGTCAATCAACACCCCCAGATTTTACATCTCTGCTTTTGCCTCTTTGCTTTCTTCTTCCTCTGTCTATTCTGACGTGAAAGAGCTCTCCATGGAAAAGATTCATGGAATCCTACAATAATGCAGGTTGGAAGAGACCCCTAAACACCATCTCTGTCCCACTGACCATTATTGCACTCCAAGGAATAGCTGATGGCATTTGTGCTCCCTTGGGTTCATCTCACCACATGCACACACTGGACATGCACATGATGTGTATGCTTACAACTCATCTGCACAATGAAAACATGGACTTTTGACCTAGTGTTTCACTAAATCACAGAATGTCCTGAGTTGGAAGGACCCACCAGGATCATGGAGTCCAACTGCTGTCCCTGCACAGCACACCCCACAGGTCACCCCGTGTGTCTGAGGATGTTGTCCAGTGTCTTCTTGAACACTGTCAGGTTGGGGCCGTGACACCTCCCTGGGGAGCCTGTTCAGTGTCCAGCACCTCTGGGGGAAGAACCTTTTCCTCATGTCCAAAATAAACCTCCCCTGGCACACCCTTCTTCCATTCCCTTGGGTTCTGTCATTGGTCACCACAGAGAAAAGATCAGTCCCTTCCCCTCCTTCTTCCCTTGTGAGGAAGCTGTAGCCACCATGAGGTCTCCTTTGAGTCTTTTCTTCAGCTCTGATGCTCAGAAACCCCTTGGTTTGCTTTCTGAAGCAGAAAGGAGAAGCCATGAGCTCCAGGCAATGGGAAGGGGGATCCTGTCCCTCACACACGGCTCAGGGCTCTTCCTGGGACCGTGGGATGTGGGTGTGCAAGGCCCAGGGAAGGACAACACTGGTACAGCAACCTCCAGCTTCCCCATGGGGCTGCAAGGAGGCAGCGAGGCCCCAGTGCCATGAGGACAACATGTCTTCTCCTGGGCCTCAGTGGCAGAGACAACTGCCCTGGCCAAGGGGACACAGACCTGGGTTCTGTGGGTCCCTTCCAGCCTTCCAGCGCCCTTTGCCATCTCCACCACAGGCTGTTCTACACGGTGCTACCCCTGCCCCTCTTTCCCTGCAGGCTGCAGACACCCATCTCGCTTCCCCACCTGCTCTCACCCCAGCATTTCTGCACCTTCACTGCTGTGTCTGCACCCTCACCGGCTGCTCTTTGGCACACACACCATGGGCTGATCCAGCTCCCTCTGGGTCACCTCTTGCACCACAGCACTGCACTTCCAGTGACATTTCTTACTCCTGATATCCTGTCTGCATTGATCGTCTGTTATCTGGAAGTCAGCAAGGTATTCAGTGTCATCCTCCACAATATTCTTGTGTCCAGGTTGGGGTATTATGGTCTGTGTCAGTGTGTAAGCAGATGTGTATAAAGCAATCTGGATGGATGGGCTTGGAAAGGTGCTGTAGAAAGGAGATACTTTCCAGTCATGAGGACAGTCCAGCACTGGAAGCTGTTTCCCAGGAGTGCGCACCCACTCTGTCCCATAAAGTGACCAAGATGTGTTTGGATAAAGTCCTGAGCAATCTGGTCTGACCCTGCTGTGAGCAGGAGGTTGGTCAAGACACTTCCTGTCATCCCATCCAGCCTGAATGACACTGTCCTTCCTTCCCCTTCATGTTTTCCATTTAGGGACAGCTCTCAGGTTCTCCCTGACCACAAGAATAATTCACAGAGGGTGTAGGGCTGCTTTACAAGTGCCCTAAACAGTCCTGAAAACATCTTTTGCATCCCTTTTCATTTGCCCCAAACCAGGTTCTTTTTTGCTGTCCTAACACCCTTGCAGAAAGAACAGCCCATGTTGTTAACCCTTTCAGAGCCTGTTGTTCAAGAGGTGTCAGCCTCCATGTACAGAGTCTGCACATCAGCCAGGCAGCAAAGCCACCATTACAGAAATGGTGACGAGGCTCTTGACCAGCTCCTTGAACCCACAGATCAACGTGACATGTCTACTGAGATTCCCGGGTGCGGCGATGAGAACGATTCATACAGACACGGACAGACGCACAGGCACCGGGTTCTTGTTATCAGTGAGAGCCCGGCAGAGCAGAGCTGAGCTATTTATTAACAGTTCTCAACTTACGTGTTTACAGATACAGGGTTGGACCAAGAGGTTGGACAGTTTTTTTCAATAAATGTTACTCTAAACACACCACACTCGTGCTCTGACTCTTTTCAGTCATGTTCCCATGCATATCCTGTGGGTGACGTACCAACCCACTCATTCACAATCCCAGGCCCAACATTAACACATCATACATATGAGGGTGGTTTTTCGACCTGGAGATATCATTCTCACTGGCCTGGGCTATCACTTCTTACACTCATAAAAAACATACTTGTGTATAATCTGTTCAAGATCCTTTAGCTGGAACTGCACATCCTACCGTTCCTACACCTGGGAACACCTAAACTTGATGAGCAGAGCATGTGAGTCCTCGTTGGGAATCCTGGCTCAGCTCCTGACCCATGTGCTGCTTCAGGCTGTGAAGGGAATCAAAACCAACTTTTTGACTGGGTAGTTTATTTCACATGTGTCACACAGGGCAGATGAAGGGAGCTCAGAGCTCCAATCTCTGCTGCACTATAAGGCTTGATACCCCATCCATAGGTACATATCTAAGTGGTTCAGATAAAGGGTGGTCTGGCAGAAGTCACCCTTTGTGTCCCCAGGTGCAAAACACAAATACCCTCACAGTGACCACAGGCAGAGCCTGAGAAGTATAAGAGAGAAAAGGTCTCCTTGTCCTGGGGTCAGGGCTCTGCCATCCTGACAGTAAATAGACATGAAGGGCTCACATGTCATCAGAGCCACCTCCACATCACCTTCACCACCTGGAACCAGTGTCTCAAGGCTTTTGCTTCACCAGCCTCCAGGGACAGGGACCTGCACTGGTTGTTTCCCTCACAGCTGTGTCAGTGATGGCCCTTCATGGGGTCCAAACACCCTCAGAAACTTGGGGTTTGCTTCTGCCTTTCACTTCATTAGAGGTTTGTTCATTCTTTCAGTAGCTGCAGTTCAGGATCATGGCAGCAGAGGGCTCATGAACATACAAAATGCTCTTACAAGCCAAGGCTCTGTGCATCATTTTCCTAAAGGCTTCAAGTCTGGTGTGGATGATTAGAGGGATTTCAGGAATAGCCAAACACAGAGCATTTCCATAATAAATAGCAATTAAGCAGTATTTCTTCTATTTCATTCCCTGCTCACCCTTCCCTCCCTTTCCAGAACAGGTGGTCTCAGCAGTTTCCTGTTCATATTGTTCTGGAGTGTCTCCTGATAAAGACTGAATGTATCAGAAAATTGAGTGCCTAAATCACCATGTGAGTGAGGAGATAGTCTGGGATGCCTCAAGAGGAGTCCCACTCCTCTGGACTGAGAGGTGGTTGTACCTGGGAATTTCAGGTGCCACAGCACAGCGATACTTGTGTTAAGGAAGCTGGTCAAATGACCCATCTCCTGTTCTGTAATGGTGTCAAAACCAAATCCAAGGCAGCTTTGGCATCATCCCCACACCCATGGACAAGGTTTCTAAATTCCTTCTATGCAGCTTCCCCTGCTCCCACCTCCTGTGTGCTGCCTTTGTGCCCTGCAGCTCCATCAGTTCAGAGGAGCAGCCTCACAAGATAAATGCTTCTGTTCATGGGTATTCGGAGACACCATTCCTGTGCTTGGAGCAGCCTGTCCTGTAAGACTGATCAGATTTCCTGAGCTCCTTCACCCTTCACACCTACTTCCATGTCACCACCTCACCCGCCATCCCGCAGTATGTCAAAGTCTTCTCCTCTGGATTCCACCAGCCTGTGCTCTGCTGCTGGCCTTCCTCCCTCCCCTCTGGTGCCTGGGACCCCACTGTGTCCTGGTCATAACAGCCAAGGTGGACACTGATGTTCACATCCCTCACCAGCTCTTCTTCGTTTCCCAGTTCCAGATCCAGGTGAACATCACCCTTGTTGGCCCATCAGACAGCTCTGTGAAGCAGTTGGCCCAAGATCCTTTGGACTGTTGGCACCTGCAGCTTGGCCTGGCCAGTGAATGTCAAGGCAATTACAGTTCCCCATAGGAACCTGCTCATTGACTGATGACTTCCTTGCGTTGCTGACAGAAGATCAGGAATTTTATTTATGTCAGACAGAGCAGATTTCAGCTGCTCCAAGATGGACTCCTTGCCAAATCTGAGCCACTCAGTGATGCCGGCAGCACCTCTGGGATATTGTATTTGAGAAAGGGTAAAAAACGCTGCACAACAGCAGGTGGGAGAGAGGAAGGAGGAGATGGGAGAGAAAAGCTCTGCAGACACCAAGGTCATATCCCACAGCACCCAAGCAGGTCCCTCAGCAGCCAAATCCTGCTCTCCTGAAATCCTGCTCTTGGCCTTGTTCTCATCTCCCAGGAGCCTCAGCTCCACTTTCCCATCCCTGACTGTTCCATCCTGACCAACTCTTTCTGGTTTGTAAGTGTGAAGTCCCACAGGGCACCTCACCCCACTGACTCCTCAGTCACCCGTGTCAGGAAATATTGTCAATGGGCTCCAAACCCTCCTGGATGGCTGGTTCCTTGCAGATATTGGGATATCTCAGGTATGTCACGAGGACATGGCCTGGAAACATGAGGCTTCTTTCATTTGTCTGAAGGAGGCCTCATCTCATTCCTCTTCCTCATCAGTGAGTCTGTAGCTGATGTCCAGTCACCACAACATTGCCCATGTTGTTCTGCCCTCTCATGCTGACTCCTCAACGTTCAGCTGACATTGTCTGGCCCCAGGCAGAGCTCCATGCATTCCTGCTGCTCTACCATATGAATGGAAGCTTCCCCTCAAAGTGCAGACATCTGGCATTATGAGTACTGGACGCCCAAGACTCCACAGTTTCTCCAGGAGACGGTATTTGTAGTGCCCTGTAACTCCTTATCCTGTTTTCTTGGGAGAGACACCCTAATCAGGATAAGCCATCTGCATGGAAACATTAACAACTGAGCGAATGGAGCTTCTGTCCAGGGAGAGACGCAACTTTGAGGAAATCTGGAATTCACCCATCAGAAAGATCTGAAGTTTGATAAGGGGAAGTGGCCAGTTCTGTATCAGGGTGGGACAATAACCCCATTGATCAGGACAGAGCAGGACCTGACACGCTGAGCAGTGACCCTGAGGAGAAGGGCCTGGGCACTACAAGGTCCCCACACCAGCCCGTGGTGCACGCTCACCATGAACAAGGCAGCTGCACACGGGGCTGCATGAGGAGGAGCGTGGGGACCCAGACACCTGCAGTTCTCATCCCATTGGGTTCAGCACTGGTGTGACCCACACACACGGGTGTGTGCCAGTGTGCGGCTTCCCAGTTTGGAGCAGCAGGGAGGAACTGGAGAGTGCAGGGCTGTGCCAAGGCAGGTTCAGCACCTTGTGCACATGGTGTAGGATGCTGAGGGACCTGGGCTGCTTTGGCCCAGCAGCGCTGGGGAGGCTGCAGCAGTGCAGGAGTAGCCTGAGAGCGCTTGAAGGGCGGTTTCAGAGGTGGTGGAGGTTTCTGCATAGTGGGAAAGAGCATGAGAAAGAAATAATGGCCCAAAGTGCAGCTGGGGAGGTCCAGGCTGGACATGAGCAGAAAGGAATGTGATGGAAGGGCAGTGCTGTGGTGGAGCAGGTCAGCAGAGGGAGTCTGCATCAGCCCAAGGCTTTGTGCTTCAAGGACCAGCTGGGGAGGATGGAGAGATCTCAGCAAAGGAAGGAAGATGCTCAGACAGGAGCAAGGTGGGGCAGCAGGGGGGATGTCTCCAGCCTGCAGGGACAGAGGTGCAGGGGATGCCACAGCACAGGACAGGCTGTCGTGGAGATGATCATGGGATGGAAAGAGGCTGAAAGCCCCACCAGACATGAGCTCCTTCTCCCCTTGGCTATGGCTGTTGTCTGCACCTCTGATGCCTGTGAGGAGACACCTTGTCCTTGCAGCACAGGGGCCTCATGGCCTCCTTTTCACCACCTGCTCTCACCCCAGCATTTCTGCACCTTCACTGATGTGTCTGCACCCTCACTGGCTGCTCTTTAGCACACAAACCATGGGCTGATCCAGCTCCCTCTGGGTCACCTCTTGCACCACAGCACTGCCCTTCCAGTGACATTCCTTCCTCCTGATATCCAGTCTCCACTTCCCAATCTACATTTGGTGTTTTTTTTTTTTTTTCTCTCCTGCTTTTTCCCGCTACTTGGGAAAGCTTCACCACCTCAGAAACTGCCCGCGAAGCAGGGAACCCAACCTGTTCGGCTTCCTCTGGTCTTCCAGTTGACCAGGGAGAAGTCACCTCACCATGATCTTCTAAATCCCATGAGTGCTGCTGGCCTTTCAGCTTCTCTGATAGACATGAGGTTCTTTCCCAGCCATGTCCCTGCTGCTGGGCTGTCACCTCCAGAGGTGGAACTGACCTCACTGTCCCTTCACAGCCACAGGATTCTGACTGGATTATGAGTGTCTGAGACACAACTGACCTCATAATACCACACCCACCCATCCCCCTCCTTAGCACCCGGGACCTGACCAAGACTGAAACACACTCCTACACCTCCCCTCTTTCCCACAGGCTGTAGACACCCATCCCACTTCCTCTCCTTCTTCAAATTTGTCAAATATATTTCCTGCTAACACTGTGAGTGAAAAGCACTCCTCACTGGAACTGCTCTATTTACATTAACGCCTTCTATATCTCTTCTTCTGCTTTTTTTTTTTTTTTTTTTTTTTTTTTTTTACTCTCACTCATCTTGTCTCACTCTCCTGCTCAGGGCAGGGTGAACCAGGTCAGGTTGCTCAAGGCCTCCACCCAGGTTTGCATCATCCTCAAAGGCACTGAAATTGCACTCTGTTAACTCATAGAAGGGGAGAACAAAGATGTTCAGTAGTGTTGGTCCAAGTGCTGGTCACTGAGACATGACACCAGTAACTGGCTGCACGGAGGACTTGGTACCACTCATGACATTTGTGCTGGATGGTTCAGCCAACTTCCCACCCAGCATCCACTTCTTGAGCCCCATCAGCACCACTCTGGCCAGAAGGAGACCATGGCTGAGCCTTGCAAATGCCCTGTACACAACATGCCTTTCTTTCCCCTGTCCATTTGGGTTCAGCAATCCCTTCCCTGTCCTTCACACTCCTGGAAATGGCTGCAGGAGGACGTGTCCCATCCCCTTCCCAGGGAGGGATGTAGGGTGGCCAGCCTGTAGTTATCCCAGTTCCTATTCCCGTTCTTCCTGAAGATGGATTTGAGGTCTGCAGCTTCTAAGGACCCTGGAACCATTCTGGTTTCTATGGCACTTTTGAGAGCACAATCCGGAATCACGGGCAAGGGTGATGTAGCAGACAGGAGCACTTGCAAATAGCCTGGTCAAGGCAGCTGAGATGAATCTTACTGGGCCTGTGGAGTTTGTTCCTGGAGTCACACACAGAAATGTCAGTGTCTGTGAGGTGTCCACATCTGGGCTGGCCTCATGGACTCCTTGTGCACCCAGGGATGCTCAGAGACAGAGTCTGTCCCTTTTACACACAGAGGCAGGAGTCACAGTGTCCCTCTGGCCTCCTGTTGCCACTCCCAAGGATGGGAGACACCTCAGCCCTGTGCTGTGTCACCTGCGCTGCACTCATCTGAGATGTCCCACGTCATGAGGAATGGACATTGGGACCTCAGTTCAAGACAGCACATCCCAGTGCTGCATTCAGGTGATTTCCCATGGGTTGTTTCTCCCAACATGAAGTGACCTCAAGACCTTGTGTGTGCCACAGGTCTTCATGGAACCCCAAAGAACAGTTGATGGTGTTTTGTGCAGAACAGGAGATGGGTCATTTGACCAGCTCCCTGAACACAAGCATCACTGTGCACAGCACTTGAGATTACCAGGGACACCCACCTCTTGGTGCAGAGGAGTGTGACTCCTCTTGAGCTGTCCTGGCCTGTCTCCTCACTCACATGGTGATTTAGGCACCCACTTTTCTGACATATTCAGTCTTTATCAGGAGATGCTCCAGAACAATATGAACAGGAGACTGCTGAGACCACCTGTTCTGGAAAGGGAGGGAAGGGTGAGCAGGGAATGAAACCGAAGAAATACTGCTTTGTTGCTGTTTATTATGGAAATGCTCTCTGTTTGGCCATTCCTGAAATCTCCTTAATCATCCACACCAGACTGGAATCATTTAGGAAAACGATGCACAGTGGATTAGCATGTAAGAGCATTTTAGATGTTAATGAGCCCTCTGCTGCCATGATCCTGAACTGCAGACGCTGAAAGAATGAACAAACCTCTCATGAAGTGAAAGGCAGAAGCAAACCCCAAGTTTCTGAGGGTGTTTGGGACCCATGAAGGGCCATCACTGACACAGCTGTGAAGGAAACAACCAGTGCAGGTCCCTGTCCCTGCAGGCTGGTGAAGGAAAGACTTGGAGACGCTGGTTCCAGGTGTGGAAGGTGATGTGGAGGTGGCTCTGATGCCATGTCAGCCCTTCATGTCTGTTTATCATCAGGATGGCTGAGCCCTGACCCCAGGACCCGACCAAGGAGACCATTTCTTTCTTATATTTCTCAGGCTCTGCCTGTGGTCACTGGGAGGGTATTTGTTTTGGAGGTGGGTTTGGTGCCAAGTGCTGTTGCTTTAACCACAAGGCTCTGGTTTTCTGAGGATTTGGCAATGCCTGTGAGGTCCTCAAAACCCATTCAGCTTCTTTCATACACCTGGCAATGGTCACCAATCACCTGAGCTGTCCCAGTCCCAAACTTGCTTGAATCCTCAATTTGGATCCGTGCCCCAGCACTGAATTGCACACGTTCCTTCTTCTGCTGCCCTAAAATAAAAAAGAAAAATCAGTCTATTCCACATTAGCATGACCAGACCATGGTCTTTAGGTCTTCTTCTTTAACACACTTACTGCTACACATGGACCACTCTCTTCCTGCACTCCCATGTGTCTCACAAGCCTTTCACTCTTGTCCTTCCGTAATGAGCCAACATTCCAGGAGGTTGTGCTTCCTCCAGGTTGATGGATGATTCCTGCGGACCATCCAAGTGTGGGCAGTGTAAGAGAGGAGCCGAGCAGGGTCAGCTCATGGGCCATGACTGAGCACAGCCACCCCAGCAGCAGCCGTTCCCCATCTCCCAGGCACAGCCATGCCCACAGCATGCAAATGGCACTGCCATATATCATTAGTCCAAGAGAAGTCTGCCTTCTTTCCACAACCCTCCAAAATCTTCCTCCTATTCCTCCTTCACCTGCAGACATCAGCCACATTCCACTTCCAGCTCAGACATGTTTGTAAGGATTTGCTGAAGTCATCAGCCATCATCATTTGCTGAAGGCATCAGCCCTTTTCTACCCCACGTCCCCTTACCTTCTCTCTCACACCTACAATGGCCAATCATGGCTTCTCAGGGCCTCTCGCTCTTCAGAAGAGGTCTTGAGCTTCTTGGTTCTTCCTGGTGCCTGTTATAATCTTCCTCACTCCCTCCAGAGCTCATGGTGAGATTTCCTGTTCATGACAGGCCCTTTGTAACCATCTTTTATGAAACTGTTGTTTTTCCATGATAATCTGTAAAGGTGTTACCACAGAAAAGCATCCAATATATAAAAATCTGATACTGAGTGAAATGCAATAAAACTTTGTGGAGCCAGCCCCGTAGCTGTGTCTTTCCAGCAAGGAGTTTCTCCTGAGAAGGGGATCCAGCCTCTGCCACTCTCTGCAGAGGCACATCAGCAGTGTCCATCACCTGGGGACACAAAGGGTGACTTTTGCAAGACCGTCCTTTATCTGAACCACTTAGATATGTACCTGTGGATGGGGTATCAAGCCTTATAGTGCAGCAGAGACTGGAGTTTCGAACTCTCTTCATCTGCCCTGTGTGACACATGTAAAATAAACTAACCCCGTCAAAAAGTTGGTTTTGATTCTCTTCACAACATGAAGCAGCACATGGGTCAGGATTTGAGCCAGGATACCCAACAAGGATTCATACGTCCTGCTCTTCAAGCTTAGGTGTTCACTGTAATCTCAGGAGACATGTCACACTGATATCTGGGGTCAAGGAGCTGGTCAAGTGTCTCGTCTCCATTTCTGCAATGGTGGCGTTGATGTCTGGCTGATGTGCAGACTCTATACATAGATGCTGACAACTCTTGAACAACCTGCTCTGAAAGGGTTAACAACACAGGCTGTTCTTTCTAGAAGGGTATTAGGACAGCAAAAAAGACCCTGGGTTAGGGCAAATGAAAAGAGATGCAAAAGTTGTAGTCAGGGCTGTTTGGGGGCCCTTGTAAAGCAGCCCTGCACCTCCTGTGGATTATTTCTGTGGTCAGGGAGAACCTGAGAGTTCTCTCTAAACTGAAAACATGAAGGAGATGAAAGGACAGTGTCATTAAAGCTGAATGGAACCTCAGGAGGTGTCTTGACCAACCTCCTGCTCACAGCAGGGTCAGACCAGATGCTCAGGGCTTTATCCAAACACATCTTGGTCACTTTCTAGGACAGAGTGAGTGCGCACTCCTGGGAAACAGCTTCCAGTGCTGGACTGTCCTCATGACTGGGAAGTTTCTCCCTTTCTACAGCACCTTTCCAAGCCCAACCATACAGATTGGTTTTACCCATCTATTTGCACAGTGACACAGACCATAATATCCTACCTTGGGCACAAGAATATTGTGGGGGATGGTGCTGAATGCCTTGCTGACTTCCAGGTAACAGATCGTCAATGTTCTCCCCACATCCACAACCCTGTCCTTTCCTCACAGAAAGCAAAGAGGATGCACAGGCACAACCTGCCCTGGGCAAACCCCATCACCTTCTCTTCCAGACACCCAGAAATGGGGTCCCAGTGGACATGCTCTGGGGCACAGCCCTTAGTTCCCCAGCTCACCACTGGCCATTTTGAAAAGTGCACACACTGTGTGAGAGCTGCCAGTGGTCAGGGAGTCCCCCCAGTCTCCATGAGCTTTCACAGATGGTGGAGAGTGGCCTCACTGTGACATGGTCCTGCTGTCCCAGCTCCTGGGATGCTGCCCCTGCTGTCCCATAGACTGGAAAGGATTGTGTTAGTTCCACTGACCCCTGACTTGATCCACATCCGCTGCTGGTTGTTCTGACTCCAGCCACAGAGGCCTGGAACACATGGCTGGTGAAGAGGGAGAACAAGAGGACACAGGGATTCTCACCTCTTATTATATTCATCAGTGATCACACAGTGTCTTTGTTTCTCCTTTAACTCTTCCTGCAGTAGTAACAGCTCATTATGGAGCCCTTGAATTGCCTTCCAGGTCTGGACTGAGTTTTGACCTGGACTGTTGCAGGTCCCTGGCTGAGGACATTGCCTCACATCTGGGCTGAACCACCCCAGCTGTGGCACCAGCCCAGCTCTGACCTGCCACAAGAAACCTGGCACCAAGTTTCCAAGAGCCCATGTGTGCAAAGGCTTTGAATCAGAGCACAGACATGACATGGCCAAAGAATGATGAATGTCTCTCTGGACCTGGGAGTATAAAACCAGAATAAAATGTCTAAAGTCATTCAACTGAAGATATACCTCCCCCAGCCTGGAGAAATTAGATCCTTTGCTGTAACATTCCTGGTGTCCTGTCTAAAGATGGGACAAGAAAGATGATTGTCATACCAATTTATTTTTTAAAATGAAAAATACAATACAGTGTCTCTGAAGAGGAGAGAGAATCAACATCACTGATTACTTCAACTTCAAAGTTGTGCCACTGGAGCCCCAGAGACACCTGGAGGAGCCCAGAGGGGACAGAGAAAGGGACATCATGGGCTGCTCCTGTGCTGCTGAGCTGGGCTGGGCTCCTGGGACACAGGGAGCTCATGGCAGCGGCAGCGCTGCAGAGAGACAGCTCTGCCCAGGAGCAGCTCCTCTGCACACGCAGCAGGGCTGAGGGCTCTGCCTGCAGCACCGAGGGCACAGGAGCCAGGCAGAGAGAGGGGAACGCAGTCTGGGCTGGGAGGATGCTGAGAGTTCACTGGAAATGAAATCCTCTCAGATCATCCCTTAAGATTATCGAGTCCAACCATAACCTAATTCTGGCACTAAATCATGTCCCTAAGAGCCTCATCTATCTGTGTTTTAAACACCTTCAGTGATGGGGACTCCACAACCTCACTGGGCAGTCTGCTCCATTGCTTCAAAACCCTTTGCCTGAAAATTTTTTCCTAATATCCAATCTAAACCTCCCCGTGTGCAACTTGAGGCCATTTCCTCTTGTCCTATCACTTGCTACTTGGGAGAAGAGACCAACACCCTCCATGCTACAACCTCCTTTCAGGTAGTTGTAGACAGCGACAAGGTCTCCCCTCAGCCTCCTGTTCTCCAGGCTGAACAGCCCCAGCTCCCTCAACCGCTCCTCGTCAGACTGGTGCTCCAGACCCTTCACCAGCCTTGTCACCCTCCTCTGAACTCTCTCCAGCACCTCAATGTCTTCCTTGCCATGAGGGGCCTAAAACTGCCCCCAGGATTCAAGGTGCAGCCTCACCAGTGCCCAGTACAAAGGGATGATCACTTCTCTAGTCCTGCTAAAGCTCTGATTGAATCAAGGCTTGAACACCTTGGTGTGACCCAGTTGGTGACAGGGTTGGACTGCAGACTCCTGAGGTCCCTTCAGCCTCAGTTCTCTCATGATCCCATTGTGATGTTGGGCTCTGTTTCAGACTGGAGCAGAGCAGGTGATGATGGGGCAGGATCCACCTGTGCTGTAGGTGACCATCTGAACCAACATCTCAGCCAGTGAACCAGCCAACACCTCAGTGTGACTCGCTCTGGGCAACGTGTGAGGAGTCCTGGGCAGGGAAGGTTCAGAGGGCATGGGGCGCTGTGCAAGACACAACATGATCTTGGCTTCATGCCTGCAGACCCATCAGATGTCAGTTAATGTCAATGAAACCTAAAATAAGAGGAACTGAAGGCAAAGATCCAAAGCAGAGGATGGTGTGAACATACTTCTATTTATTTATTTATTTATTTAATTAATTAATTTTAAGGTCCTTGTAGGGGAGTTTATTTTCTTTGGAAAGTGTTTTCCAGAACTGGGCATGGATTTAGGACACAAATGTCTTCAGCTCCAGGGACACAAACACCTGGTGCCAGTGTAGATGCCCCGGGAACCCCTGCCCAGGCTCCACCTGCACTGCAAGGTGCTCTGGTCTCCCCAGGTCCTGTGTGATAGATGCCAATCCCAGGCCAGCACCTCAGGTACACTGGGGCCCTAAAATGGCCCTGGCTGTTTATGGTGAGACAGCTGATGACTGATGTCTGCCTGGAAACGTGCACTTTATTGTTGTTGTTTTTTTGTTTTGGGATTTTTGTTTGTTTGGTTCATTGGTTGGTTTGGGTTTGTTTTTGGTTGTTGTTCTTGGTTGGTTGGTTTGGTTTTTGTTTTGCTTTGGTTTTGTGGGTGTTTTTGTTTATTTTTTTTGGTTTGTTATTTTCTTTGATTGGAGATTTTTGTTTAGTTGTTTTTTTAACATATTAAAATTTAAAATAAAAAAGCCCAAAAGGGATTTATGGGGAAGTTTAATAAGGGAAGGAGAAGAAATATTGGTCTTCCCCTGTACTTCTATTACCAACACCCTATTGTTTCATCTCCCTCATCATTCAGGAGTTCCCACCTCTCCTGATTAAATGTCCCTGTCCAAGGACAACTTTCCAGTACTGTCTGGACGTTTGCCCTTCCCAGTGCTCTCAGGTTTCTCCTCCACTTGCTCTTTGGTCATTCAGTGGCCTCTCAACTGTCTGGTTTCTGCTTTGAGCTTCAGGGAGTTACAAACTTGCCCCATTCTTCAGAGCTCTATCATGGCAGTCAACACGTTCATTGTGTTTATTTCTATCCTCTCCTGTCTCTCTGTCTAAACCCGTTCTTGTGTGGGTGTCCCTTGTGGATACTGGACCTCATCAGATCCAGCTTACACACACAGCTGAGGAAAGTGTTTTGCTGTTTATTAAACTGTGCAGTGTTTATACAGGAGAGCAGGTGCCCAGGAGCTGCAGCATCTCCTGCAGAGCTCAGTGGAGAAGTCTGATGTAGGAAAAGTGATGCAATCTCTGGTGGCCAATGAGGGAACCGGCAGACTGGGGGTGGGGGTGAGGAGCCAGGCTGTCCATACAGTGTCCAGCCTCAAGGGACTGTTCTCCTGCCTGTCCAGATGTCTTCAGGAGACCCTCAGGATCAATGTCCAGTGTAGAATGCTGCTGTCACTTCTTCTATACACTGAAAAATGATAGAAAATACCCTGGAAAGAAAAAACCCTCCTTTATGAAATCTTCTTTGAAATCTTCATCAGCAAGTGTCCCATTGAAACCTCTCTAGTTAGTTCTACAAGTCTTGAAGATTTGAAGAAAATTAGGGAAAGAAACATCTCTCGTTAGGGCTTTCTGTGTTTTAATGAGCCCCATGGCGTATTTGG
The DNA here is from genome assembly GCA_901699155.2 of Streptopelia turtur. Lineage (NCBI taxonomy): Eukaryota > Metazoa > Chordata > Aves > Columbiformes > Columbidae > Streptopelia > Streptopelia turtur. Next base: position 23,890 of record CABFKC020000013.1, read on the forward strand.
TGCTGAGTTTATGAACCTCAGATACCAAGGACAGACTGAAGAATCTGCTCAAGTAGTCCAAGTCAGAAGCAAACTCCAAAGTACCTTGAAGCATTAATGGGCCCCACTGAGGGCTGTTACTGACAAAGCCTCCCCAGGGACTCGTTAGAGCAGATAATTGGAGGCAGTGATTGCATCAGGCAAAGGCAAAGTGCAGCAGCTCTGATGCTGAGAAAACCCTTGGTTTGTTTGATGAAGGACAATGGCCAAGCCTTGAGCCCCTGCCCCTGGGAAGGGAGATCCTGTCCCTCACGTGTGGCTCAGGGCTCTTCCTGGGGATGTGCGGAGTGCGATGCCAAGTGAAGGACAACAGTGTCATACCTCCCCAATTTCCTGGGGGGTGCAAGGAGGCAAAGAAGCCCCATGGCCATGATGACTGTGTCTTTTCTTAGGCTTCGTTGGCAGAGGCATCAGCCATAGCCAAGGGGACAAAGACCTTGGCTCTTTCAGGGACATCCAGCCTTGCCAGCGCCCTTGTCCATGTCCACCACAGTCCATCCTGCACTGTCCCAGGCCTGTGGCTGTTTCCCCACAGGCTGCAGACACCCCATGCGCTTCCCCACCTTGTTCTCACCCCAGTGTGTCCCCACCTGTGCTGCTGTCTCTCCATCCTCACCAGCTGTTCCTGGAAACACAAAGCCATGGCTGATCCAGAGTCCCTCTGAATGACCACAGCACTGTGCTCAGAGTGACATTTCTTGATCCTGAGCTCCACTCTGGACATCCAGAGCTGCAGATTCTGATGGTTTTCCTTTCCCATGCTGTTTCACAACAACAACAACAACAAAAAAAATAAATATTGGCACCATCTTGGAAAGTGATTTTCAAGATTTCTGATGCTACTACTGCCCTTTCCTGTCATGGTTTTACCACAGCCACCAACTAAGACCATGAGAGCTGCTCACATCCTGCTCCCAGTTTTCAGGTGGGATAAGGGAGAGAACTGAAAGGGAAGGGAGAAACTTGTGGGTTCAGACAAAAAATTAATAAGACAATAAAAATAATACACTACTACTAAGAATATACTTACACTAAAATACACATAAAGTAAAATATATGACACTCTGTGCAATCCCCCACATAACTCCAGTTGTGCTGAACAGGCAGCCCAAAAGAAGAGAGCACCCTGGTCCTGAACAGCTGATCCCAGCAAGAGAAAGTACAAGTGCAAAAGGCAGAGAGGCCCAAGGGCCAACTGAAAAACAGCAAAACGTCGTAAAACTGAACTAACACTGAACTCCCAATAGAATGGAACTTCCGAACACAGCTAAGCAATGTAGCTGGAAAACCAAAACTAAGGGGCTGGAAAAGGCATCTCCAGCTTTATAGTGAGCATGACACTAATGGTAGAGAATAGCTTGTTGATTGACCTGGATGTCAATCAAGGTGCTGTCCTGTCTATGCCCCCTCCTACCAATTTGGACCTGCAGCTGCACTCCAGAGAAGTCCTTGGTTTCACTGACAATAGTCAAGGTAAATTAAATAGAAATAGATAAATTAAATTAAGAAAATACACTCAGTGCTATCCCCCATGTAACTCCAGTCACACGGAGCAGCCAGTCCTGCAGAAGGGAGCACCTTGGTCCTGAACAGCCCATCCCAGCGAGAGAGAGCAAAAGGGCAACAGGCAGAAAGGCCCAAAGGCCAACGGCAAAATGGCAGAACGGCAAAAGGCCGAACTGACATCGAACTCCTGACAGAATGAAACTTCTGAATGGAACTGACCAAACCAGCTGGAAAACCCAAAGTGACGGATGTAACAAGCCCTAAAAGCGGCTCCAGCTTTAGACTGAACATGGCGCTAATCATAGGGAATATTTCATTGATCAGCCTGCATGTCAATCCAGGTGCTGTCCTGTCTGTGTCCCCTCCTGCCAATCTGCATCCACAGCTGGATGGCCAAAGAAGTCCTTGGTTTCCCTGACAACAGCCAAGATATCAGTGAGTTCTGACATTCCTTTCATAGCAAATGGCAAACACTGTAAAGCTGCTAAAAGACAAAATTAACTCTATCCCAGGGAAGAAACAGCGTTATCTCATTATTCTCATAGTAAATCTGAACAAAAGACTGTACTGGCTGTGAAGGAGAGAGGTTCAAAATGCATGAAGAAAATTAACTCAATTTCAGTAAAACGAGCACGTTTCCTCAGCCTCCCCTTCACCAGGCTAAAGAAGTTTGGGTCTCTCAACATCTCTACACATGACCCAGACTTTCTCTGGCCACACGACAGCTCCTCCCGTTCCTCCAGAATGGGGAACCTCACACTGGGACACACGGCTCCAGATGTGACCACACCAGTGCTGAGTCACGATGGACAAGAACTGCCCTTGTCTGGGTGGCCACGCTCCTCCCAGTGCAGCCCAATGTGCTCACGGGCATGTTCCTCTTTAGCACCACTGAGAACTGGCTGGACATCCAGGCTCAGAGGGTTGTGAGCAGTGGCACAAAGCCCAGCAGGAGGCACCATGAGGAGCACTGAAGGACACCATATCCATTCCCAACATCTCTTCCCATTTTGGGTCCCCTGGAACCACCTCAGTGACAAGGGGGAGAGCACTGCCTGTATGGGTGGAGGAGATTCGGTCTGAAATGAGGGTCCTGAGGCAGTTTGTCCTGGTTGTTCATGCAGCAGCAAGCTGGGCTGGATATTTGGAGAGAGGAACTCTTCCTAAGGGCCTCCAATGGGCATGGGGATGGTCTATAGTTTCCTGCACGCTGCCTTTTCTGGTGGAGATCAGAGAGGCTGCCAGCCCTTTAGAGGACCAAGGACAGGCTTTGCCCTTCCTATGGTCACAGCTGGACCGCAGTTCTCCAGCTCAGACCCAGATCAGGAGCCTTGTCTAGGGGTGACTTTTAGGACAAGCTTGACAAGAGGGGTGCATAAGTTTGTCTTAAGGACATGTGATGAGCACCAGGACTGAAGTACCAGAGCAAAAGGATGTGGCTTCTGGGTGAATACTTTCCTCAGTGCAAGTCCGGACACAAGGTCCCAGACTTGCTTTCCATGCCACGTTTCACGAGGGATGATGCACTAAGAGATGGCAAGTGGGGGACACCAGTCCTTCTCCAGCTACTTCCCAGGCCTCGTGAAGCACCAGAATAGCAAGGACTTCTGGCCCTGCACCCTTAACTCTGGGTGTTATCTTGGGGCAGCTGAACACCAGCATTTTTCTCTGCAGGGCAATTTCCAGCCCAGGTCAGCTCCTGTCTGATCTCCCCCATCCCTCCTCTGATCTGCTCTGGTGCTCCTGGCCCCGTCCTGTGCTCCCCACAGGGCCCCAACCTGGCACTGATGCTCTGCAGAGCAGGTTGGCTGCAGGACCATGGGCTGACTGCACACAGGTTCTGCTGCTCAGTGAGGGACACAGATGTAACTGGCTGGGCTGCACTCTCACTGAGCTCATTCCCGGGAGTCTAAAGCTCTGGAATGGGCTCAGAGCATTTCTTGTGACTCACTGGGTTTCCACTCATTTTGCTTCAGCAATCCTTTCCTCGTCCTTCAGGTGCCTGGAGATTGGTGCAGGAAGACGTGGCCTATCCCCTTCTCAGGGACAGTTGTAGGCTGACCAGCCCACAATTCTTTAAATTCTGATTCCTGCCTTTCTTGAAGATGGGCTTGACATCTTCCTTCCCCAAGGACCTCAGAACTTCTCTGATTCTGCTGTCACTTTTGAAAGCACAATCCAGAATCATGGGCAAGGGTGATGTAGCAGACAGGAGCACTTGCAATGAGCCGTCCCAGCAGCTGAGATGAATGTCACTGAGCCACTGGGGTTGTTCCTGGAGTCACACACAGAAATGCCAGGGTTCCATCAGAGCTGGCCTCGTGGACTCCTTATGCACCCAGGGATGTTCAGAGACAGAGTCTGTCCCTTTTACTCACAGAGACAGGAGTCACATTGTACCTCTGGCCTCCTGTTGCTACCCCAAAGGGATGGGAGGCACCTCAGCCCCACATCATGAGGAATGGACACAGGGACCTCAGTTCAAGGAAGAAGATCCCAGTGGGTGGTTTCCCATGGGCTGTTACTCCCAATGTGAAGTGACCTCGAGACACTGCCTGTCCCGCAGGCCTTCATGGAAGTCTCAGGAGTAGCTGATGGTGTTTCTGCTCACTCAGGTTCATGCCATCTCAAGCACAGGATGTGCATGCTTGCATCTCATATGTACAATGCAAACATGGACTCCTGAGCTGCTCATTCAGTGTCCCTCCATGGAGGGAAGAACAACCTCGGTGAGCTGGGGAGAGAGGCCAGTGCTGGAAATGGTGCTAGTGAGGGGCCAGTCCATGGTGATTGACCTGTTGCTCCATTTGCTCAACTGTTAATGTTTCCATGCAGATGGCTTATCCTGATTAGGGTGTCTCTCCCCAAATAACAGGATAAGGAGTTACAGGGCACTACAAATACCGTCTCCTGGAGAAACTGTGGAGTCTTAGGCATCCAGTACTCATAACGCCAGATGTCTGCATTTTGAGGGGAAGTTTCTGTTCATGTGGGAGAGCAGCAGGAATGTGTGGAGCTCTGCCTGGGGCCAGACAATGTCAGCTGAACGTTGAGGAGTCAGCATGAGAGGGCAGAACAACATGGGCAATGATGTGGTGACTGGACATCAGGTACAGACTCACTGATGAGAAATTGGAATTAGATGAGGCCTCCTTCAGAGAAATGAAAGAAGCCTCATGTTTCCAGGCTGTGTCCACGTGACAGACCTAAGATATCCCAATCAGGAGAAGCTCCAGAACAATATGAACAGGAAACTGCTAATACCACCTGATCTGGAAAGGGAGGGAAGGGTGAGCAGGGAAGGGAATAGAAGAAATTTGGCTTAATTGCTATTTATTGTGGAAATGGTCTCTGTTTGGCTATTCATGAAATCCCCCTAATCATCCACACCAGACTTGAAGCCTTTAGGAAAATGATGCACAGAGCATTGGCTTCTAAGAGCATTTTCGATGTTAATGAGCCCTCTGCTGCCATGATCCTGAACTGCAGCTACTGAGAGAATGAACAAACCTCTAATGAAGTGAAAGGCAGAAGCAAACCCCAAGTTTCTAGAGGGTGTTTGGGACCCCATGAAGGGCCATCACTGACACAGCTGTGAAGGAAACAACCAGTGCAGGTCCCTGTCCCTGGAGGCTGGTGAAGGGAAGACTTGGAGACACTGGTTCCAGGTGGTGAGGGCCATGTGGAGGTGGCTCTGATGCCGTGTGAGCCCTTGATGCTTGTTCATCACCAGAATGGCTGAGCCCTGACCCCTGGGACCTGGTAGATTTTTCTGAACTGATTTTCAAGGCTTTTCCTGTGGTCAGTGTGAGAGTTTTGTGTTTTGGGGGTGGTGTTTACGTCAAGTGCTGTTGCTTTAACTGCAAGGCTCTGGTTTTCTGTGGAGTTGGAAATGCCCGTGAGTTCCTCACAACTCATCCAGCTTCTTTCATACACCTGGCAATGGTCACCAGTCACCTCAGTGTCCCAGTCCCACACTTGCTTGAATCCTCTATTTGGATCCATACCCATCACTGCAGGAGGTTCATGGATCCACCAGGTTCATGGATGATTCCTGAGGACCATCCAAGTGTGGGCAGTGTAAGAGAGGAGCAGAGCAGGGTCAGCTCATGGGCCATGACTGAGCACAGCCACCCCAGCAGCAGCCGTTCCCCATCTCCCAGGCACAGCCATGCCCACAGCATGCAAATGGCACTGCCATACATGATTAGCCCAAGAGAGGCCTTTCTTCCTTCCGTATTCCCAGGAAAATCTTCCTCCTGTTCCTCCTCCACCTGCAGACATCAACTGCTTTCCATTTCTGGGCTCAGACATGGCTGGAAGGGTTCACTGAAGCCATCACCATCTCATTGCTTCTCCCTGACATGCCCTGACCCTCTCCCACACCTACAATGGCCAATCATGGCTGCTCAGGCCTCCCGCTCTTCAGAAGAGGCCTCGAGCTTCTTGGTTCTTCCTGGTGCTTATTATGAACCTCCTCGCTCTCTGCAGAGTTCATGGTGAGCTTTCTTGTCCATAACAGCCCCTTTATGACCATGTCTCACTAAATGGTTGTGTTTGTATGATCATTTGTGCAGAAAGGGCAGTCACAGGACAGCACCCAATATGTCAAAACTGATGCCAGTGAAATGCCGTAAAGCCCCTGATGAGTTCCCCTGTGTCTGTGTCTCTCCTGGAAGGAGTCTGTCCCGAGAAGGGGATCCAGCTCCTGCCACTCTCTGCAGAGGCACATGAGCAGTGTCCATCACCTGGGGACACAAAGGGTGACGTTTGCCACACCACCCTTCATCTGAACCACTTAGATGTGTGCTTGTGGATGGGGTATGGAGCCTTATAGTGCAAATGCCTATTTAATTGTCATTGCCAGAGGGGACGACCACAGATGCAGTGTACTATTTTACAGATATTTAAATATAAGCATATAAGACTGACATTCCTAGACAAATTACACAAACACTTGAAGGATTATTCATGCCTTTTAACATGATTATCCTCAGAAGGCCACCAGCTTTGCATCTCAGGAAATGGGATCCAGAGTCCAAGGGCAGGATGGTTTGGGCTCTGTGCTGGGATCTGGAAACTGAAACGTGCTCCCATCTCCCAGCCCCCTGCCCTCCTCAGTGAGGGTGTGAGACATTCTGCAGCGAGGGCTGAACTCACAGCCATGACCAGTATCTTATGTCCAACTGCAGCCAATGGTGTCCTGCCAGCTCAGGATTGGAGCTTCCATTGCTGGAGGTGTTTAAAAGATGTGGAGATGTGGCGCTTTGGGACATGGTTTAGTGGTGGACTTGGCAGTGTTTGATTTACGGTTGGACTCCATGTTCTTAAGGGTCTTTTCCAGCCTCAATGAATGATTCTCTGATTCTATGATTTGGGTTGAAACCATTTCAGTTCCATCACCTCCAGGTTCCATCAGAGGCGGCTGTTGTGTGGCACAACTGTCCTGGCTCTCCAGGCAGGTTGGGCACTGGTTTGGTTCCTGCATTGGCAGTTTTCCCCTTCCTGGGGTAAAAGGCTGTTGAGCAGAGACAGTTGTAGAGATTTGGGTCACAGGGGTTTGCAGCAATCCTGTCAAACTCTGAGCAGGATGAGCTTTGGAGCCCAGGAAAAATGGAGATGGGCTGAAGGATGTTTGTGAACAGTGGTGCTGTCACTAGTAACAGTAACAGGGAACTCCTTCTTCTCACTGGTGATGATGATGAACTAAAGCTTTTTAATTTCATTCCTAACAGTCATTCTTACTTTTCAAAGCATCTCCTACACCTCAGTAGTTGTGTCTTGAAAGAAGTTCTTAGAACAATGATTTTTCTCTCACTTCTTTTTTTTGTAATCATATAAAGAGCACACCTCTTGGACAGAATTACCCCAAAATCATCTTTCTTTCAGAACTTTTCTCCTTTTTTTATCCTGGTGTGCAGTGGAGGTGGTGTAGGGGAATAGTTTCTTTTTGAGACAAAGGTGGCCAAGGAACAAATCCCAGGTCAGAGCAAAGGCCCAAAGGAAGCCAGAATCTTTATGTGTGTGCACTGACACACACTGTCACCTGCATTTCCAGTCTCTGCAGTCCCAACCGTGCAGCAGAGTCTGGAGTTCTGAGCTCCCTCATCTGCCCTGTGTGACACGTGTAAAATGGAACTACCCCAGTCCAATGGCTGCTCTTGATTCTCTTCACAGCCTGAAGCACCACATGGGTCAGGAGACCAGACAGGATACCCAACAAGGACTCACATGCTCTGCTCTTACAGTTCAGGTGTTCCCGGGAATCTCAGCAGACATGTCACGCTGATATCTGGGTGCAAGGAGCTGGTCAAGTGTCTCGTCTCCATTTCTGTAATGGTGGCTTTGCTGCCTGGCTGCTGTGCAGACTCTGTACATGGATGTTGACACCTCTTGAACAACCTGCTATGAAAGGATTAGCAAGATGGGCTGTTCATTCTGGAAGGGTATAAGGACAGTGAAAAAGAAGACCCTGGGTGGGGACATATGAAAAGGGATGCACAAGATGTGGTCAGGGCCGTTTGGGGGCCCTTGTAAAGCAGCTCTGGACCCTCTGTGAATTATTCCTGTGGTCAGGGAGAACCTGAGAGCTTTCTCTAAATTGAAAACATGAAGGGGAAGGAAGGACAGCGTCATTCAAGCTCAAAGGGACCTCAGGAGGTGTTTTGACCAACCTCCTGCTCACACCAGGGTCAGACCAGATTGCTCAGGGCTTTATCCAAACACATCTTTGTCACTTTCTGGCACAGAGTGGGTGCACACTCCTCGGAAACAGCTTCCAGTGCTGGACTGTCCTCATGACTGGAAAGTTTCTCCCTTTCTATCGCACCTTTCCAAGCCCAACCATCCAGATGGCTTTTTACCCATCTACTTGCACACTGACACAGACCATAATATCCGACACTGAATGCCTTGCTGACTTCCAGGTAACAGACCATCAATATTTTCCCAACGTCCACAACCCTGTCCTTTCCTCACAGAAAGCAAAGAGGATGGACAGGCACAACCTGCCCTGGGCAAACCCCATCACCTTCTCTTCCAGACACCCAGAAATGGGGTCCCAGTGGACATGCTCTGGGGCACAGCCCTTAGTTCCCCTGCTCACCCATTGGCCATTTTGAAAAGTGCACACACTGTGTGAGAGCTGCCAGTGGTCAGGGAGTCCCCCCAGTCTCCATGGGCTTTCACAGATGGTGGAGAGTGGCCTCACTGTGACATGGTCTTGCTGTCCCAGCTCCTGGGTCTGCCCCTGCTGTCCCATAGACTGGAGAGGATTGCGTTAGTTCCAGTGACCCCTGACTTGATCCCCATCCACTGCTGGTTGTTCTCCAGACTCCTGCCTTTAGTCACAGAGAACTGGGAAACAGCAATTTCTCAGAAGAAAGATTCTTCCATTCAGAGTGCTGGTAGGAAATGTATCTTGCGAGTAACTGCACACAATCATATATTTTACTATATATTTACCAAAGATAAATATATTTTTTTTCCTTATGATCACGTACAAAGACACATAACACAGGTCTGTTGAGATCACTGTTAACATGGCCATGTAAAAAGAGAACAGTTCAATTTACCTTTTTCTCCTTCTTCCCTCCATCAGACAAGAGTGGCCAACAGCTTCCAGCATGACTCACTCTGCGCCAAGAGTAGAAAGTGGCACTGACAGGCCATGGCAGTGGATTGTTTGGTGCCTTCGACTCTGTGCAAGACACCAGGATTATCTTTTTTAATGCTGTAGGCTTTGGTAGGAGAGAAATCTGGAGAACACTTTTAAAAATGAGGGAAAAAAGAAACCAAAAGAACGATGTAGAATGAAGTAAATGCCTTATTGCAACTGTAAGCATCAAACGCTGTTGGTGTTTTAATTCTCCTTTTTATGTTTTGAATACTTTAAACACCAGTGTTTTCCCATGAGATCAAAATGAGACTTTTCAGGATGTGCATCAAGAACAAGAGGAGAACTCCTGATCCTGCACTAGATTTGCCTTCTCAGCACTCTCTCTGTTATCTGTGCGTCCCATCTCCCTCATCCTCCAGGTGTTTCCTCCTGCCCTGACTAAACTGACCATGTCTGCAGTCCCATTTCCAGCAGCTGATCTGCACACAACACTTGCCATTGCTCTCTGGGTTTCCCTTCCTCTTACTCTTTGATCACTCAGACACTTGTCAACAATCCAGTTGCTGCTTTCAGCTTCAAGGAGTTAAAAGCTTCCTTGTCTTTCAGTAGTCTGTCTATTCTGTCTTTAGCCAACTCCTTTTATTGTGTTTATTTTATAATTTCCTTTGTGTCTAAAACATTTCTTGCATGGTTCTGCCTTGGAGAAGGTGAACCTCAGTGGTGGCAGCTTGTCCTTGGCGTACAGTTGAGGAGTGTGTTTTCTTTTAATCATGACTCTCATCAGTTGTATTTTGTGTGTTCAAAGGGTAAAGCAAAGTCCCTCTTTGCTGTGTGCACTTGGGTCTGCAAGGAGAGCAGGTGGGAGCTGGTGCAAAGGAGCTGGCACATCCAGCTGCAGATGCAGTGAAGTCCGGGGTGAGGAAAAGGGATGCAAGGCCCAGGGTGCAATGAGAGAGACGATGGGGTTGGGGAGGTGAGGAGCAAGGTTGTCCACACGGTGTGAGACCTCAAGGGACAGCTTCTCCAGCCAGTCCAGACCTCCTTAGGAGAGACCCTGATCAACATCAGACAATGCTGCAGTCACATCTTCTCCACACTGAAAAGGATTAAAATACACCCTTTACAATAGAAAGACTTTTTATCAGAAGCTTTTTGAAATCTTTCTCCATAATTACACAAAGAAAACTCTCTAATTAACTATACAAGATTGGAAGGACATTACAAGAAGAGACATGGTTTGTTAGAGCTTTCTTGAGTGTAATGAGCCCCATGGTGCATTTGGTGCTGAGTCCTTGAACATTGCTCAGGTGCTGAGAGAAGACTGCACAAACCTTTCCAGAAGTCAAAGCCAGAAGGAAAAAGTACTAAGTTCCTTGAAGTATTAATGAGTTCCACTGAGGGCAAGTACCAGCAAAGCCTCCCCAGGGACTCGCTACAGCAGAGAATTGGAGGCCATGATGGCAGATAAACAAAGGGAAACGTGCAGGCAGCTGAGGTGCTGAGAAAACCCTGGTTTGGTTGGGTGAAGCAGAGAGGCCAAGGCCTGACTCCCAGCCCCTGGGAAGGCAGATCCTGTCCCTCACACATTGCTCAGGGCTCTTCCTGGGCCAGGGGATGTGGGCTGTGTGGTGCTGAGTGAAGGACAATGGGGTGACAGTTCCCAGCCTTCCTGGGGGTGTGCAGGAGGCCATGAGGTGCCCCAGTGCCTGAGGACAACACGTCTCCTCACAGGCCTTGGTGGCAGAGGCGATGGCCACAGCCAAGGGGACAAAGACTTGGGTTCTCCTGGTGACATCCAGCCTTGCCAGTGCCCTTTGCCATCTCCACCACAGGTTGTCCTCCACTGTCCCTCAGCTGCTGCTGTTTCCCTGCAGGCTGTAGACACCCATCTCGCTTCCTCCCCTTGCTCTCACCCTGGGATTTCCATACATTGACTGATGTGTCTCCACTCTCATGCTCTGTTCCTGGAAACACAAGTCCATGGACTGATCTCCTGCTCCTTCTGGATGATTTCTCGTATCACAGCACTGCCCTTTGAGTGACATTTCTTCCTCCTCATGTCCAGTCTCCACCTTCTAATCTAGAACTGTGTGGCAGTGTTTCTCTGCTCTGCTGTAGAAAGGGGGACCCTGAAAACTACTGACCTGTCAGCCTCTTACCTGTGCCTGGAAGATCATGGCTCAGATCCTCCTAGAAGCTGTGCTAAGGCACAAGGAGGACAGGAGGTGATTTGACACAGCCAGCATGGCTTCACCAAGGGCAAGTCCTGCCTGACCAACCCAGTGGCCTTCTACGATGGAGTAACTACATCAGTGGACAAAGGAAGGGCTATGGATGTCATCTACCTGGACTTCTGTAAAGCCTTTGACATGGTCTCTCACAACATCCTTCTCTTTAATTTGGAGAGGTATGGATTTGATGGCTGGACTGTTCTGTGGGTGAGGAACTGTCTCAATGGTCGCACCCAGAGGGTGGTGGTCAATGGCACAATGTCTGGATGGCCACTGGTGACAAGCGATGTCCCTCAGGGGTCCACACTGGGATCAGTACTGTTTAATATCTTCATCAATGACATAGCGGGATCAAGTGCAGCCTCAGCAAGTTTGCGGATGTCACCAAACTGAGCAGTGTTCCTGATATGCCTGAGGGACAGATGCCATCAAGAAGGGCCAGGATAAGCACGAGAAGTGGACCCATGTGAATCCCAGGAAAGACATGGATGTTTTGGAGAGGGGCCAGAGCAGGGTGACCGAGATGATCAGAGGGCTGGAACAGCTCTGCTGGGAGGACAGGCTGGGAGAGTTGGTGCAGTTCAGCCTGGAGAAGAGAAGGCTCCGGGGGGACCTTATTGCCGCCTTTGTGTACTTAAAAGAAGACAATAAGAATGTTGGGGACAGACTTCTGAGCAGGACATGTTGTGATAGGACAAGGGGTCATGGTTTTGAACTAGAAGGGGAGAGTTAAAGGTCAGACAAGAGGAAGACATTTTTTACAATGGGGAAGATGAAATAACAGCACTGACTGCCCAGAGAGGTGGTGGATGCCCCATCCCTGGAGACATCCCAGGCCAGGCTGGATGGGACTCTGAGCAACCTGAGCTGGCTGAAGACGTCCCTGCTCATAGCAGGGGGTTGGACTAGACGGCCTTTCAAGCTCCATTGCAACACTCTCTATGGTTCTATGATTCCTTCCTCCAAGGAAAGCTCCACCACCTGGGAAATGACCCTTCAAGCATAGAATCACAGGATCATAGAATCATAGAATCATTTGAGTTGGAAGAGACCATTAAGATCATGGAGTCCAACCATAACCTAACTCTAGAACTAAACCATGTCCCTAAGAGCTTCATCTATACATCTTCTAGACACCTCCAGGAGTGGTGACTCAACCACTTCCCTGGGCAGCCTGTTCCACTGCTTCACAAACTTTTCCATGAAGAAATGTTTCCTAATATCAATTCTGCACATTTTCTGGCACAAGCTGAGACCGTTTCCTTTCATCCTATCAGTTGCTACTCAGGAGAAGAGCAACACCCTCCATGCTACAACCTCTTCTCAGACAGTTGTAGAGAGCGAGAAGGTCTCCCCTCAGTCTCCTTTTCTCCAGGCTAAACACCCCTTGTCCCTCAGCTGCTCCTTAGAAGTCTTGTGCTCCAGAGCCTCAACAGCCTTGTCCCTCTCCTCTGCACTCGCTCCAGCACCTCAAGGTCTTTTCAATAGTGAGGAGTCCAAAACTGAACCAAGGGTTTGAGTTGTGGCCTCACCAGCATCAAGTACAAGGGGACGATAACTGCCCTGTTTCTGTCCACTACTCTATTCTTGATACAAGCCAGGAGGCCAATGGCCTTTTTGGCCACCTGGGCACACACTGGCTCATGTTCAGCTGCTGTCAATCAACACCCCCAGATTTTACATCTCTGCTTTTGCCTCTTTGCTTTCTTCTTCCTCTGTCTATTCTGACGTGAAAGAGCTCTCCATGGAAAAGATTCATGGAATCCTACAATAATGCAGGTTGGAAGAGACCCCTAAACACCATCTCTGTCCCACTGACCATTATTGCACTCCAAGGAATAGCTGATGGCATTTGTGCTCCCTTGGGTTCATCTCACCACATGCACACACTGGACATGCACATGATGTGTATGCTTACAACTCATCTGCACAATGAAAACATGGACTTTTGACCTAGTGTTTCACTAAATCACAGAATGTCCTGAGTTGGAAGGACCCACCAGGATCATGGAGTCCAACTGCTGTCCCTGCACAGCACACCCCACAGGTCACCCCGTGTGTCTGAGGATGTTGTCCAGTGTCTTCTTGAACACTGTCAGGTTGGGGCCGTGACACCTCCCTGGGGAGCCTGTTCAGTGTCCAGCACCTCTGGGGGAAGAACCTTTTCCTCATGTCCAAAATAAACCTCCCCTGGCACACCCTTCTGCCATTCCCTTGGGTTCTGTCATTGGTCACCACAGAGAAAAGATCAGTCCCTTCCCCTCCTTCTTCCCTTGTGAGGAAGCTGTAGCCACCATGAGGTCTCCTTTGAGTCTTTTCTTCAGCTCTGATGCTCAGAAACCCCTTGGTTTGCTTTCTGAAGCAGAAAGGAGAAGCCATGAGCTCCAGGCAATGGGAAGGGGGATCCTGTCCCTCACACACGGCTCAGGGCTCTTCCTGGGACCGTGGGATGTGGGTGTGCAAGGCCCAGGGAAGGACAACACTGGTACAGCAACCTCCAGCTTCCCCATGGGGCTGCAAGGAGGCAGCGAGGCCCCAGTGCCATGAGGACAACATGTCTTCTCCTGGGCCTCAGTGGCAGAGACAACTGCCCTGGCCAAGGGGACACAGACCTGGGTTCTGTGGGTCCCTTCCAGCCTTCCAGCGCCCTTTGCCATCTCCACCACAGGCTGTTCTACACGGTGCTACCCCTGCCCCTCTTTCCCTGCAGGCTGCAGACACCCATCTCGCTTCCCCACCTGCTCTCACCCCAGCATTTCTGCACCTTCACTGCTGTGTCTGCACCCTCACCGGCTGCTCTTTGGCACACACACCATGGGCTGATCCAGCTCCCTCTGGGTCACCTCTTGCACCACAGCACTGCACTTCCAGTGACATTTCTTACTCCTGATATCCTGTCTGCATTGATCGTCTGTTATCTGGAAGTCAGCAAGGTATTCAGTGTCATCCTCCACAATATTCTTGTGTCCAGGTTGGGGTATTATGGTCTGTGTCAGTGTGTAAGCAGATGTGTATAAAGCAATCTGGATGGATGGGCTTGGAAAGGTGCTGTAGAAAGGAGATACTTTCCAGTCATGAGGACAGTCCAGCACTGGAAGCTGTTTCCCAGGAGTGCGCACCCACTCTGTCCCATAAAGTGACCAAGATGTGTTTGGATAAAGTCCTGAGCAATCTGGTCTGACCCTGCTGTGAGCAGGAGGTTGGTCAAGACACTTCCTGTCATCCCATCCAGCCTGAATGACACTGTCCTTCCTTCCCCTTCATGTTTTCCATTTAGGGACAGCTCTCAGGTTCTCCCTGACCACAAGAATAATTCACAGAGGGTGTAGGGCTGCTTTACAAGTGCCCTAAACAGTCCTGAAAACATCTTTTGCATCCCTTTTCATTTGCCCCAAACCAGGTTCTTTTTTGCTGTCCTAACACCCTTGCAGAAAGAACAGCCCATGTTGTTAACCCTTTCAGAGCCTGTTGTTCAAGAGGTGTCAGCCTCCATGTACAGAGTCTGCACATCAGCCAGGCAGCAAAGCCACCATTACAGAAATGGTGACGAGGCTCTTGACCAGCTCCTTGAACCCACAGATCAACGTGACATGTCTACTGAGATTCCCGGGTGCGGCGATGAGAACGATTCATACAGACACGGACAGACGCACAGGCACCGGGTTCTTGTTATCAGTGAGAGCCCGGCAGAGCAGAGCTGAGCTATTTATTAACAGTTCTCAACTTACGTGTTTACAGATACAGGGTTGGACCAAGAGGTTGGACAGTTTTTTTCAATAAATGTTACTCTAAACACACCACACTCGTGCTCTGACTCTTTTCAGTCATGTTCCCATGCATATCCTGTGGGTGACGTACCAACCCACTCATTCACAATCCCAGGCCCAACATTAACACATCATACATATGAGGGTGGTTTTTCGACCTGGAGATATCATTCTCACTGGCCTGGGCTATCACTTCTTACACTCATAAAAAACATACTTGTGTATAATCTGTTCAAGATCCTTTAGCTGGAACTGCACATCCTACCGTTCCTACACCTGGGAACACCTAAACTTGATGAGCAGAGCATGTGAGTCCTCGTTGGGAATCCTGGCTCAGCTCCTGACCCATGTGCTGCTTCAGGCTGTGAAGGGAATCAAAACCAACTTTTTGACTGGGTAGTTTATTTCACATGTGTCACACAGGGCAGATGAAGGGAGCTCAGAGCTCCAATCTCTGCTGCACTATAAGGCTTGATACCCCATCCATAGGTACATATCTAAGTGGTTCAGATAAAGGGTGGTCTGGCAGAAGTCACCCTTTGTGTCCCCAGGTGCAAAACACAAATACCCTCACAGTGACCACAGGCAGAGCCTGAGAAGTATAAGAGAGAAAAGGTCTCCTTGTCCTGGGGTCAGGGCTCTGCCATCCTGACAGTAAATAGACATGAAGGGCTCACATGTCATCAGAGCCACCTCCACATCACCTTCACCACCTGGAACCAGTGTCTCAAGGCTTTTGCTTCACCAGCCTCCAGGGACAGGGACCTGCACTGGTTGTTTCCCTCACAGCTGTGTCAGTGATGGCCCTTCATGGGGTCCAAACACCCTCAGAAACTTGGGGTTTGCTTCTGCCTTTCACTTCATTAGAGGTTTGTTCATTCTTTCAGTAGCTGCAGTTCAGGATCATGGCAGCAGAGGGCTCATGAACATACAAAATGCTCTTACAAGCCAAGGCTCTGTGCATCATTTTCCTAAAGGCTTCAAGTCTGGTGTGGATGATTAGAGGGATTTCAGGAATAGCCAAACACAGAGCATTTCCATAATAAATAGCAATTAAGCAGTATTTCTTCTATTTCATTCCCTGCTCACCCTTCCCTCCCTTTCCAGAACAGGTGGTCTCAGCAGTTTCCTGTTCATATTGTTCTGGAGTGTCTCCTGATAAAGACTGAATGTATCAGAAAATTGAGTGCCTAAATCACCATGTGAGTGAGGAGATAGTCTGGGATGCCTCAAGAGGAGTCCCACTCCTCTGGACTGAGAGGTGGTTGTACCTGGGAATTTCAGGTGCCACAGCACAGCGATACTTGTGTTAAGGAAGCTGGTCAAATGACCCATCTCCTGTTCTGTAATGGTGTCAAAACCAAATCCAAGGCAGCTTTGGCATCATCCCCACACCCATGGACAAGGTTTCTAAATTCCTTCTATGCAGCTTCCCCTGCTCCCACCTCCTGTGTGCTGCCTTTGTGCCCTGCAGCTCCATCAGTTCAGAGGAGCAGCCTCACAAGATAAATGCTTCTGTTCATGGGTATTCGGAGACACCATTCCTGTGCTTGGAGCAGCCTGTCCTGTAAGACTGATCAGATTTCCTGAGCTCCTTCACCCTTCACACCTACTTCCATGTCACCACCTCACCCGCCATCCCGCAGTATGTCAAAGTCTTCTCCTCTGGATTCCACCAGCCTGTGCTCTGCTGCTGGCCTTCCTCCCTCCCCTCTGGTGCCTGGGACCCCACTGTGTCCTGGTCATAACAGCCAAGGTGGACACTGATGTTCACATCCCTCACCAGCTCTTCTTCGTTTCCCAGTTCCAGATCCAGGTGAACATCACCCTTGTTGGCCCATCAGACAGCTCTGTGAAGCAGTTGGCCCAAGATCCTTTGGACTGTTGGCACCTGCAGCTTGGCCTGGCCAGTGAATGTCAAGGCAATTACAGTTCCCCATAGGAACCTGCTCATTGACTGATGACTTCCTTGCGTTGCTGACAGAAGATCAGGAATTTTATTTATGTCAGACAGAGCAGATTTCAGCTGCTCCAAGATGGACTCCTTGCCAAATCTGAGCCACTCAGTGATGCCGGCAGCACCTCTGGGATATTGTATTTGAGAAAGGGTAAAAAACGCTGCACAACAGCAGGTGGGAGAGAGGAAGGAGGAGATGGGAGAGAAAAGCTCTGCAGACACCAAGGTCATATCCCACAGCACCCAAGCAGGTCCCTCAGCAGCCAAATCCTGCTCTCCTGAAATCCTGCTCTTGGCCTTGTTCTCATCTCCCAGGAGCCTCAGCTCCACTTTCCCATCCCTGACTGTTCCATCCTGACCAACTCTTTCTGGTTTGTAAGTGTGAAGTCCCACAGGGCACCTCACCCCACTGACTCCTCAGTCACCCGTGTCAGGAAATATTGTCAATGGGCTCCAAACCCTCCTGGATGGCTGGTTCCTTGCAGATATTGGGATATCTCAGGTATGTCACGAGGACATGGCCTGGAAACATGAGGCTTCTTTCATTTGTCTGAAGGAGGCCTCATCTCATTCCTCTTCCTCATCAGTGAGTCTGTAGCTGATGTCCAGTCACCACAACATTGCCCATGTTGTTCTGCCCTCTCATGCTGACTCCTCAACGTTCAGCTGACATTGTCTGGCCCCAGGCAGAGCTCCATGCATTCCTGCTGCTCTACCATATGAATGGAAGCTTCCCCTCAAAGTGCAGACATCTGGCATTATGAGTACTGGACGCCCAAGACTCCACAGTTTCTCCAGGAGACGGTATTTGTAGTGCCCTGTAACTCCTTATCCTGTTTTCTTGGGAGAGACACCCTAATCAGGATAAGCCATCTGCATGGAAACATTAACAACTGAGCGAATGGAGCTTCTGTCCAGGGAGAGACGCAACTTTGAGGAAATCTGGAATTCACCCATCAGAAAGATCTGAAGTTTGATAAGGGGAAGTGGCCAGTTCTGTATCAGGGTGGGACAATAACCCCATTGATCAGGACAGAGCAGGACCTGACACGCTGAGCAGTGACCCTGAGGAGAAGGGCCTGGGCACTACAAGGTCCCCACACCAGCCCGTGGTGCACGCTCACCATGAACAAGGCAGCTGCACACGGGGCTGCATGAGGAGGAGCGTGGGGACCCAGACACCTGCAGTTCTCATCCCATTGGGTTCAGCACTGGTGTGACCCACACACACGGGTGTGTGCCAGTGTGCGGCTTCCCAGTTTGGAGCAGCAGGGAGGAACTGGAGAGTGCAGGGCTGTGCCAAGGCAGGTTCAGCACCTTGTGCACATGGTGTGGGGTGCTGAGGGACCTGGGCTGCTTTGGCCCAGCAGCGCTGGGGAGGCTGCAGCAGTGCAGGAGTAGCCTGAGAGCGCTTGAAGGGCGGTTTCAGAGGTGGTGGAGGTTTCTGCATAGTGGGAAAGAGCATGAGAAAGAAATAATGGCCCAAAGTGCAGCTGGGGAGGTCCAGGCTGGACATGAGCAGAAAGGAATGTGATGGAAGGGCAGTGCTGTGGTGGAGCAGGTCAGCAGAGGGAGTCTGCATCAGCCCAAGGCTTTGTGCTTCAAGGACCAGCTGGGGAGGATGGAGAGAGCTCAGCAAAGGAAGGAAGATGCTCAGACAGGAGCAAGGTGGGGCAGCAGGGGGGATGTCTCCAGCCTGCAGGGACAGAGGTGCAGGGGATGCCACAGCACAGGACAGGCTGTCGTGGAGATGATCACGGGATGGAAAGAGGCTGAAAGCCCCACCAGACATGAGCTCCTTCTCCCCTTGGCTGTGGCTGTTGTCTGCACCTCTGATGCCTGTGAGGAGACACCTTGTCCTTGCAGCACAGGGGCCTCATGGCTCCTTGTCCCCAGCCAGGAACCTGGGAGGTGTGGGACCATAGTCCTGCCCTTGGCCTTGCACAGCCCCACATCACACTGTCCCAGGAAGGGCCCTGGGCAACGTGGGAGGGACAGGATCTGACTTCCCATGGTACAAGGTCAGGGCTTGGCCTTTTGGTTAAAGAAACACAACCAGGTTTCCTCAGCATCAGAGACATCTTTACTTTGCTTTTCCTGACGTCCAGTTTTCTTCTCTAACTAAACCTGGATATTGTTTCTCAGTAGGTTTCCTCAGTGGGACCCATTAACATTACAAGAAACTTTGGAGTTTGAATCTGACTTGACTTCTTGAGAAGTTTCATCACCTTCCTCCAGGGTCTGATGTCCATGGACTCAGCACCAAACCCACCAGAGGGGTCATTAAAGCGCCTTGGGCTGCTCCTGTGCTGCTGAGCTGGGCTGGGCTCCTGGGACACAGGGAGCTCATGGCAGCGGCAGCGCTGCAGAGAGACAGCTCTGCCCAGGAGCAGCTCCTCTGCACACGCAGCAGGGCTGAGGGCTCTGCCTGGGGATCTCAGCAGACGAGCCAGGCAGAGAGAGATTAAAGGTGGTCAGGACTGGGAGGATGACTGAGAGCTCACTGGAGGAGAAACCTTTGCAGCCCTTGCCATGGTAAGTCTCTGGTGCAGGGCAGTGCAGCTGTAGCTCCTGGAGGCATCTCCTAAAACTGGCACAGGCACAGCTGGTGGGGTCTGTGAGGACGGGGCTCTTGTCAGGCCATGTTGAACAGCTGTGAAGCCGGGTGAGCACCCAAGGGTGCCCAGGGCTGTCCTGCAGAGCAGGGTCCCTGTCTGGGGGAGATCCCCACGGTGCTGTGGGGAGAAACTTTTGGGGGAAGGTGTGAGCCTTATCAGGGCAGGAAAGGTGCTTCTGTTGTGGAGAGGGTGCTGTGTGGGTCAGAGCTGCTCACACATCCACTTCACCCCCAGAATTTTTCCAAGTGGATGCCTCAAGCAGAAGATCAATGCAAGGTTTACCAGACAGATAAGGAGCTTTTCTGAGCCTGTCTTTTCAGTTTCCTCTCCCAGGGGCTGGGGGGTGCAGGAAAGGATAAAATGAAAATGAGCTCTCTCATGCTGAAACAAGTCACTGAGACTCCTGAACTGCAACTCTGAGTGATCAGTACATCTGCCAGAAGGCTCATGACATCCCTTCCCCACCCCTCTGCCTGTGCACAGCACCTGCATCACCTTGGCTGGACCCCTCAGCCTTAGTCTGACCTGTCCTGTTTTCCAGCCTGCAGACAGGAAGATGCCCCCAGGCAGTGCCCTGTGAACAGGCAGGATCTGTAGGGCCAGGGGGAGGGCACAGAGGGTGGGATGGTCTGTGAGCACTGACAGGGAAGAGACATGGACAGGGAAACACCTCCCAGGGGAGAATCTCCAGGCAGCAGGGAAATGATCAGAAATGAGAGGAAACCGAACCCAGAATGGTTATGGGAGGGAGAAGAGAGAAAAGTCCCTGTGACCCCCTGCAGGTCAGATCCCTCCTGTGAGCAGCCCCCTGGCCTCCTGTCCCACCCAGCAAAGCCTCTGCCCTCAGGGCCGGGGGCTCCAAGGCATGAAGCAGCTCCTGTGCAGCCAGAGCTCCAGTTCCTCTGCAGAGCACAGGGGCTGAGAGCAGCTGCCCGGCAGTGTTGGTGTCTGGGAGGTGGCTGCACAGCTGGGGAAGGGTGACGCTGTCTGAGTGCCCGGCTGCCTCTGCCCTGGCCTCTCTCACACCCACCCTCACCGCATTGTCCTTCTTGCTCCCCTGCTCTGGGTCACTGCTGTTGGGATCTTGTTCTTGCTGTCAGGCTCTCTGGGGATGGCAGTTTCAGCTGCAGAGTCACAGCCTGATCTTGTGGGTCCTTTCCTGCAGGTGTGTCCATGGGCACACGTGTCCCAGCTTTGCTCTGACCTGTGGGCTGTGGGCAATGCAGTCTGTGGGGCTGGGGAATGAGCTGTGTGTGTCCTGGGCTAAACGCTGGGTGCTGAGACCTTAGGAAAGGGTGAGACCTGTCATGGTCTGAGGTGGATCCCTCTGCTCTCAGCAGTGCCTGGTGGCTTTTCAGGGTAACATGGGAGTGTGATCAGCCCCCATCTCAGAAAGGTGCCAGCCCAGGGCAGCTGGAGCAAGACAGAGGGACAGAGCAGCTGCCCTCACTCTGCACTGACCCACAGGCACCCTCTGGTCTCGCAGGACTCGCTCTGTTCTCCCTGAGTGCAGCAGAAATGCTGAGGGTTTCTGACACCCAAGAACACTCCCCAGGGTGGGAGGGGAGAAGGAGCTGTAGAAACGCCAAACCTCTCCAACTCAGTTTCTCAGGCCTGGGGGTACAGATGCTGACAGTCCCTTCTGCACCAGGAGCGCTTCCAGCTGACAAAGCTGAACCCCAGGACTGGCCCCTGCCCACCCGATCACACAGGGTCAGGCTGACTCCTCAGGAGCCCCTGGGCAGAGACCCTGCTCTTCATTGCACACTCATCAAGCACCGACAAGGGCTCCAGCCAGGACGTTCTCCTGGAAAAAGAAAAGTGTCTCTTTGTGTGACAGGGTCGGAGGGTCTGTGGGAAATGGCTTTGGTTTTCCCAGAGAAGTCTCAATCTAAACCATCACTACTTTTCCTCCTTGCACAGGTCCTCATGCCCACAGGCAGCCAATGTCCAACAGCAGCTCCATCACCCAGTTCCTCCTCCTGCCGTTCACAGACACACGGGAGCTGCAGCTCTTGCACTTCTGGCTCTTCCTGGGCATCTACCTGGCTGCCCTCCTGGGCAACGGCCTCATCATCACCACCATAGCCTGGGACCAGCACCTCCACACCCCCATGTACTTCTTCCTGCTCAACCTCGCCCTCCTCGACCTGGGCTTCATCTCCACCACTGTCCCCAAGTCCATGGCCAATTCCCTCTGGGACACCAGGGCCATTCCTACTGCAGGATGTGCTACACAGCTCTTTCTGTTATCTTTGCATTCAGCAGAGTATTCTCTTCTCACCATCATGTCGTACGACCGCTACGTTGCCATCTGCAAACCCCTGCACTACGGGACCCTCCTGGGCAGCAGAGCTTGTGTCCACATGGCAGCAGCTGCCTGGGCCACTGGGTTTCTCAATGCTCTGCTGCTCACGGCCAATACATTTTCACTGCCCCTGTGCAAGGGCAATGCCCTGGGCCAGTTCTTCTGTGAAATCCCCCAGATCCTCAAGCTCTCCTGCTCACACTCCTACCTCAAGGAACTTGGGCTTATTGTGGTCAGTGCCTGTTTAGCATTTGTGTGTTTTGTGTTCATTGTGGTGTCCTATGTGCAGATCTTGAGGGCCGCGTTGAGGATCCCCTCTGAGCAGGGACGGCACAAAGCCTTTTCCACCTGCCTCCCTCACCTGGCCGTGGTCTCCCTGTTTGTCAGCACTGCCATGTTTGCCAACCTGAAGCCCCCATCCATCTCCTCCCCATGGCTGGACCTGTTGGTGTCTGTTCTGTACTCAGTGGTGCCTCCAGCAGTGAACCCCCTCATCTACAGCGTGAGGAACCAGGAACTGAAAGTGGCACTGAAGAAGCTGATTCAGTCATTTTTCTGTCAGCAACAATAAGTTACCCATGTCTCTTCAGAAGTGATTTCCAGTTCATCTCAGGAGCCTTCTGTGCATTGAACATTTAATCTGTGTTAACCATGTTTGTCAAGGAATTTCTTCACCCATGTCACTTCTCCAGAGCAGTGACTCAGAGGCCTGTCTACCTGTTTGTGGGGCCCTGGTACAGCTAGTGTCCTGTGTCACATCTCTGTAATACAGGTGTGGACCCATTTTGAAATCACTGTATTTCTGAAATTGGGGCCATCTTTTTAAAACACTCTAAAAAAGGGGATTTCCTCAGTCTCAGTATTTGGAGCTTGGGCTCTTCTTCCAAAGCTGTGGTCAGCCTGAATAAATTTCCCCCACAAGGCCATGCTGCTGTACTTGTGTTTTTCATGGCTCAGGAGAAGACATGGGGCACCATGTTACGTCATGGTGCTGGTTTGAGTGTCCATCTGTGGGTGCCCAGTGTTCCTGGAGATGGTGAAGGACCTTCAGTGATCTGCCTTGGACTGTCTCGCTGTGGTTTCCAGGCACCACAGCCTGCTCCCTGTGCTCTGTGCTTCAACAGGAGAATGAATGACCCACAGAACCCTATTTCTGCATCCCCAGCTCAGGGCAGGCTGCTCTGTCACTGCGGTAGCAGGAGCAGCATGAAGAGCTCCTGGCCAGGAATCGTGTGCTGGTGAGAGGGGCTGGCACAGGAGGCTGCCAGCAACGGGTGTAAAGAATCTCTTGGAAACAAGAGCAGGGGACAAAGGGGGGCTGGCCTTGCTTCCATCATGCCATGGCTGGCCTCAGCCCTTAGGCTGATAGGCTGATCCTCCTCTCTGTCCCAATCCATCTCTCCATCTCTCCATCCATCCATCCATCCATCCATCCATCTATATCAGTACTCCATCTGCGAGAGCTCCCTCACCATGTTTCTCATGAGATCATATAATCATTTAGGTTGAATGAGACTCTTAAGATCACTGTGTCCAACCATTAACCCAACTCTGGCACTAAACCGTATTCCTAAGAACCTCATCTATATGTAGTTTAAAGACCTCCAGGGATGGTGAATCAACCACTCCTTGGGCAGCCTGTTCCGATGCCTCACAAACTCTTCCAAGAAGAAATTTTTCGTAATATCCAAACTGAACCTTCCCAAGTGCCACTTCAGGCTGTTTCCTCTCCTTCTTAAATTACCATATGGGAGAACAGACCAACACCCTCCATGTTCCAACCTCCTTTCAGGTAGCTGTAGACAGTAATAAGGTCTCCCCTCAGCCTTCTTTTCTCCAGGCTAAACAGCCCCAGTTACCTCCACTGCTCCCCATCTGACTTGTTCTCCAGACCCCTCACCAGCTTTGTTGCCCTTTTCTGAACTCACTCCAGCACCCCAAGGTCTTTCTTGTAGTGAGGGGCCCAAAACTGAACACAGGATTTGAGATGCATCCTCACCAGCGCCAAGAACAGAGGGATGATCACTTGCCTGGTCCTGCTGGCCACACTGTTCCTGATGCATGCTGGGATGCTGGTGGCCTTCTTGGCCACCTGGGCACATGCTGGCTCATGTTCAGTCACTGTCCATCAACACCCCCAGGGCCTTTTCCATTGGGCAGATTTCCAGCCGCTCTTCCCTGAGCCCGTAGTGCTGCCTGGGGTTGTTGTGACCCAAGTGCAGGACCCAGCACTTGGCATGAGATTGAACAAGTCCAAGAGTTGGATTGTTCACCTGGGATAGAGTAACACTGAGCACAAGTGTAGATTGGGAGAGAGCGGCTGGAGAGCAGCCCTGCAGAAAGGGATCTGGTGTGATGGTTGGCCACAGGGTCAATAGGAGCCAACACTGTCCCCCAGCAGTCAAGACAGTAACCCCCATCCTGGGGTGCATCAAACACTGCATGGCCATGTGGTCAAAAGAGGTGACTATGCTGCTGTATTCAGCGTTGGTGTGGCCTCATATTGAGAGCTGTCTGCAGTTCTGGGCCTAACATATTTTTACAACAAGGACGTAAAGGTCCTTGAATGCATCTAGATCATCCCCAAGCCCATTGAAGGCCCTTAGGAAGAGTTCCTCTCTCCAAATATCCAGCCCAGCTTGCTGCTGCATGAACAACCAGGAGAAACTGCCCCTGGACCCTCATGCCAGACCCCATCTCCTCCACCCCATACAGGCAGTGCTCTCCCCCTTGGCACTGAGGTGGTTCCAGGGACCCAAGAGACACCTGTTGGGTAGGGATATGGTGTCCTTCAGTGCTCCTCATGGTACCTCCTGCTGGGCTTTGTGCCACTGGTCACAACCCTCTGAGCCTGGATGTTCAGCCAGTTCTCAGTGGTGCTAAACAGGAACATGCCCATGAGCACATTGGGCTGCACTGGGAGGAGCGTGGCCACCCAGACAAGGGCAGTTATTGTCCATCGTGACTCAGCACTGGTGTGGTCACATCTGGAGCGGTGTGTTCCAGTGTGAGGTTCCCCATTCTGGAGGAACGGGAGGAGCTGTCGTGTGGCCAGAGAAAGTCTGGGTCATGTGTAGAGATGTTGAGAGACCCAAACTGCTTTAGCCTGGTGAAGGGGAGGCTGAGGAAACGTGCTGTTTCTACTGAAATTGAGTTAATTTTCTTCATGCATTTTGAACCTCTCTCCTTCACAGCCAGTACAGTCTTTTGCTTACATTTACTATGAGAATAATGAGATAACGCTGTTTCTTCCCTGGGATAGAGTTATTTTGTCTTTTAGCAGCTTTACAGTGTTTGCCATTTGCTATGAAAGGAACGTCAGAACTCACTGATATCTTGGCTGTTGTCAGGGAAACCAAGGACTTCTTTGGCCATCCAGCTGTAGATGCAGATTGGCAGGAGGGGACACAGACAGGACAGCACCTGGATTGACGTGCAGGCTGATCAATGAAATATTCCCTATGATTAGCGCCATGTTCAGTCTAAAGCTGGAGCCGCTTTTAGGGCTTGTTACATCCGTCACTTTGGGTTTTCCAGCTGGTTTGGTCAGTTCCATTCAGAAGTTTCATTCTGTCAGGAGTTCGATGTCAGTTCGGCCTTTTGCCGTTCTGCCATTTTGCCGTTGGCCTTTGGGCCTTTCTGCCTGTTGCCCTTTTGCTCTCTCTCGCTGGGATGGGCTGTTCAGGACCAAGGTGCTCCCTTCTGCAGGACTGGCTGCTCCGTGTGACTGGAGTTACATGGGGGATAGCACTGAGTGTATTTTCTTAATTTAATTTATCTATTTCTATTTAATTTACCTTGACTATTGTCAGTGAAACCAAGGACTTCTCTGGAGTGCAGCTGCAGGTCCAAATTGGTAGGAGGGGGCACAGACAGGACAGCACCTTGATTGACATCCAGGTCAATCAACAAGCTATTCTCTACCATTAGTGTCATGCTCACTATAAAGCTGGAGATGCCTTTTCCAGCCCCTTAGTTTTGGTTTTCCAGCTACATTGCTTAGCTGTGTTCGGAAGTTCCATTCTATTGGGAGTTCAGTGTTAGTTCAGTTTTACGACGTTTTGCTGTTTTTCAGTTGGCCCTTGGGCCTCTCTGCCTTTTGCACTTGTACTTTCTCTTGCTGGGATCAGCTGTTCAGGACCAGGGTGCTCTCTTCTTTTGGGCTGCCTGTTCAGCACAACTGGAGTTATGTGGGGGATTGCACAGAGTGTCATATATTTTACTTTATGTGTATTTTAGTGTAAGTATATTCTTAGTAGTAGTGTATTATTTTTATTGTCTTATTAATTTTTTGTCTGAACCCACAAGTTTCTCCCTTCCCTTTCAGTTCTCTCCCTTATCCCACCTGAAAACTGGGAGCAGGATGTGAGCAGCTCTCATGGTCTTAGTTGGTGGCTGTGGTAAAACCATGACAAGAAAGGGCAGTAGTAGCATCAGAAATCTTGAAAATCACTTTCCAAGATGGTGCCAATATTTATTTTGTTGTTGTTGTTGTTGTGAAACAGCATGGGAAAGGAAAACCATCAGAAACTGCAGCTCTGGATGTCCAGAGTGGAGCTCAGGATCAAGAAATGTCACTCTGAGCACAGTGCTGTGGTCATTCAGAGGGACCCTGGATCAGCCATGGCTTTGTGTTTCCAGGAACAGCTGGTGAGGATGGAGAGACAGCAGCACAGGTGGGGACACACTGAGGGGAGAACAAGGTGGGGAAACACATGGGGTGTCTGCAGCCTGTGGGGAAACAGCCACAGGCCTGGGACAGTGCAGGATGGACTGTGGTGGACATGGACAAGGGCGCTGGCAAGGCTGGATGTCCCTGAAAGAGCCAAGGTCTTTGTCCCCTTGGCTATGGCTGATGCCTCTGCCAACGAAGCCTAAGAAAAGACACAGTCATCATGGCCATGGGGCTTCTTTGCCTCCTTGCACCCCCCAGGAAATTGGGGAGGTATGACACTGTTGTCCTTCACTTGGCATCGCACTCCGCACATCCCCAGGAAGAGCCCTGAGCCACACGTGAGGGACAGGATCTCCCTTCCCAGGGCAGGGGCTCAAGGCTTGGCCATTGTCCTTCATCAAACAAACCAAGGGTTTTCTCAGCATCAGAGCTGCTGCACTTTGCCTTTGCCTGATGCAATCACTGCCTCCAATTATCTGCTCTAACGAGTCCCTGGGGAGGCTTTGTCAGTAACAGCCCTCAGTGGGGCCCATTAATGCTTCAAGGTACTTTGGAGTTTGCTTCTGACTTGGACTACTTGAGCAGATTCTTCAGTCTGTCCTTGGTATCTGAGGTTCATAAACTCAGCACCAAATACGCCATGGGGCTCATTAAAACACAGAAAGCCCTAACGAGAGATGTTTCTTTCCCTAATTTTCTTCAAATCTTCAAGACTTGTAGAACTAACTGGAGAGGTTTCAATGGGACACTTGCTGATGAAGATTTCAAAGAAGATTTCATAAAGGAGGGTATTTTCTTTCCAGGGTATTTTCTATCATTTTCCAGTGTATAGAAGAAGTGACAGCAGCATTCTACACTGGACATTGATCCTGAGGGTCTCCTGAAGACATCTGGACAGGCAGGAGAACAGTCCCTTGAGGCTGGACACTGTATGGACAGCCTGGCTCCTCACCCCCACCCCCAGTCTGCCGGTTCCCTCATTGGCCACCAGAGATTGCATCACTTTTCCTACATCAGACTTCTCCACTGAGCTCTGCAGGAGATGCTGCAGCTCCTGGGCACCAGCTCCACCTGCTCTCCTGTGCAAACACTGCACAGTTTAATAAACAGCAAAACACTTTCCTCAGCTGTGTGTGTAAGCTGGATCTGATGAGGTCCAGCATCCACAAGGGACACCCACACAAGAACGGGTTTAGACAGAGAGACAGGAGAGGATAGAAATAAACACAATGAACGTGTTGACTGCCATGTCAATTAGAGCTCTGAAGAATGGGGCAAGTTTGTAACTCCCTGAAGCTCAAAGCAGAAACCAGACAGTTGAGAGGCCACTGAATGACCAAAGAGCAAGTGGAGGAGAAACCTGAGAGCACTGGGAAGGGCAAACGTCCAGACAGTGCTGGAAAGTTGTCCTTGGACAGGGACATTTAATCAGGAGAGGTGGGAACTCCTGAATGACGAGGGAGATGAAATAATCGAGTGTTGGTAATAGAAGCACAGGGGAAGACCAATATTTCTTCTCCTACCCTTAGTACATCAGTCATCAGCTGTCTCACCATAAACAGCCAGTGCCATTTTAGGGGCCCAGTGTACCTGAGGTGCTGGCCTGGGATTGGCATCCATCACACAGGACCTGGGGAGACCAGAGCACCTTGCAGTGCAGGTGGAGCCTGGGCAGGGGTTCCCGGGGCATCTACACTGGCACCAGGTGTTTGTGTCCCTGGAGCTGAAGACATTTGTGTCCTAAATCCATGCCCAGTTCTGGAAAACTCTTTCCTTTCCAAAGAAAAGAAACTGCCCTACAAAGTCTTTTAAATAAATAAATAGATAGATAGATAGATAATAAATAAATAAATAAATAGGTAGATAAGGAAAGAAAGAAAGAAAGAAAAGAAAGAGAGAGAGAAAGAAAGTTGACACCTTCCTTTGCTTTGGATCTTTGTCTTCAGTTCTCTTATTTTAATTTTCATTGACATCAACTGACATCTGATGGGCCTGCAGGCATGAAGCCAAGATCATGTTGTGTCTTGCACAGCGCCCCATGCCCTCTGAACCTTCCCTGCCCAGGACTCCTCACACGTTGCCCAGAGCGAGTCACACTGAGGTGTTGGCTGGTTCACTGGCTGAGATGTTGGTTTAGATGGTCACCTACAGCACAGGTGGATCCTGCCCCATCATCGCCTGCTCTGCTCCAGTCTGAAACAGAGCCCAACATCACAATGGGATCATGAGAGAACTGAGGCTGAAGGGACCTCAGGAGTCTGCAGTCCAACCCTGTCACCAACTGGGTCACACCAAGGTGTTCAAGCCTTGATTCAATCAGAGCTTTAGCAGGACTAGAGAAGTGATCATCCCTTTGTACTGGGCACTGGTGAGGCTGCACCTTGAATCCTGGGGTCAGTTTTAGGCCCCTCATGGCAAGGAAGACATTGAGGTGCTGGAGAGAGTTCAGAGGAGGGTGACAAGGCTGGTGAAGGGTCTGGAGCACCAGTCTGACGAGGAGCGGTTGAGGGAGCTGGGGCTGTTCAGCCTTGAGAACAGGAGGCTGAGGGGAGACCTTGTTGCTGCCTACAGCTGCCTGAAAGGAGGTTTTATCATGGTGGGTGTTGGTCTCTTCTCCCAAGTAGCAAGTGATAGGACAAGAGGAAATGGCCTCAAGTTGCACATGGGGAGGTTTAGATTGGATATGAGGAAAAAATTCTTCAGGGAAAGGGTTTTGAAGCAATGGAGCAGACTGCCCAGTGAGGTTGTGGAGTCACCATCACTGAAGGTGTTTAAAACACAGATAGATGGGGCTCTTAGGGACATGGTTTAGTGCCAGATTTAGGTTATGGTTGGACTCGATGATCTTAAGGGTCTCTTCCAACCACAATTATTCTATGATTCCATGATAAGTCATTTTTGATATTTTCTTTCTCAGAGGACCATGCAGCCTCCCTGAGAGCCAGGACTTTTCTGAGGTGTTGGAGAGACGTCTCACGGTCACACCAGCCAGTTCCACCAGCCCCTGTCTGTCCCTTCCCAGACCAAACCTTTTCTCCATATCCCAAACTTCCAGGCGCGTTCCTGGGACACAGCAAATGCTGTGCTGGTCTTCTGGGCTTGTTCAGAGAGAACAGCTTGCCAACATGTTGATGGGCTCTCTGTGCACCTCAAAGCTTTCCTGATCATTTTTCTCAATGTCCCGCTTGTACCCAACCTTTCTGGTCCTTGAGCTGTACATGAGGGGATTGAGCAGGGATGTGGGGAAGGTGGAGAAAAAAGACTTTGTCAAACTGTCTTGGGAGGGCTGTTCTGGGCATCCCACAGTCAAGGATGAGGCTGCTGGAGAAAACAGTGGCACAGATGAGGTGAGAGGTCCAGGAGGAGAAGGCCTTGTGTCTGTCTACACTGGGCGTAGAGCAGTGATGCATTCATGGGATGCCCATGTGAACAGGAAGGGGACAAATGGCTCTAAAATACAAACACACAACTACATCTGTGGCAAGAATGAAGTGATGACTGTAGGGGACAGAAATCCCCATAGCCAAGGTGCAGCTGCCTTCTGGAGACAGACTGTCCAGCCTGTGACTCTTGCAAAATGAAGCGGGTGGCTTAGGGACAACACTGGTTGCAGGATGTGGCCACCAGAAAACAAAGAAACCAACAACACAACACCTCAGCACTCAGTACAGGCAAGAGCTGCAGGAAATAGTAGTGACCGTGCTGCAAGCAGAGATGGTGCCGTCATCATTCACAAAGCTGGGCAGCAGCTGGGTCTGGGTGCTGGAGCTGTATCAGGTCTCCAGGGAGGTCACACTGACCTCGGTTCAAGGAAGCACATCCCAGTGCTTCATTCAGGGGGTTTCTTGGGGAAGTTACTCTCAACATGAAGTGACCTTGACCCGTCCCACAGGCCTCCATGTCCTCCACAGCAATAGCTGAGGCATTTGTGCTCATTTGGGCTCATTTCCCCCCACAAACACTGTGTGCATGCTCCCATCTGCCCTCTGTGCACACTCAGGCTTGTGACTAGTCATTCAGAGTCCTTCCAGGGAGGGACAAACAGCCTCTCTCAGGTGTGGTGAGAGGACAATAATCAAAATGGTGGTTGCAATGGGCTGATCTGTGACGAATGCCTTGGGACAGCTGCCACAGCGTGTCCAGGAACATGGGCACAGGCCAGACCCTGCTCTCCTGGTCTTTCATGTCTCTCCCAGCAGGCCTGGCCATGCGAGACCACTGCTGTGTGCCCCACAGAATCACAGGCTTGTTTGGGTTGAAGAGACCTCTGGAGATCATCCAGTCCAACTCACCTGCTAAAGCAGGTTCACCCAGAGTAGATCGCACAGGATCATGTCCAGGTGGGTTTGAATGTCTCCAGAGAAGGGGACTCCACACCTGCTCTGGGCAGCCTGTTTCAGGGCTCTGTCACCCTCCAGGTAAAGAAGTTTATCCTCATATACAGATGCAACCTCCTGTTCTTCAGCCTGTGCCCGTTGCCCCTCATCCTATCATTGGGCACCACTGAAAGGAGTCTGGTCCTTCCTCTTGACACCCACCCTTGAGATATTTAAAAACATTGATAAGATCCCGTCTCAACTTCTCCAGCTGAACAAACCCCCTCTCTCAGGCTCTCCTCATCAGAAAGATGCTCCAGACCCCTCGTCATCTTTGTAGCCCGCCGCTGCACTTTCTCCAGTAATTCCTTGTCCTTCTTAAACTGGGGAGCCCAGAACTGGACCCAGTAACTCCAAATGCAGCCTCACCAGGGCAGAGTAGAGGGGGAGGCTTCACCTCCCTTGACCTGCTGGTCACATTCTTGGCAATGCACCCCAGGTACCATTGGCCTTCTTGGCCACAAGGGCACGTTGTTGACTCATGGTCAACCTGTTATCAACCAGAACTCCCAAGCCCTTCTCCACAGAGCTGCCTGGCAGGTCTGCCCCTAACCTGTAGTGGTGCCTGGGGTTATTCCTCCCCAGGGGAAGGACCCCGCACTGTCCCTTGTAGAACTTCCTCAGGTTCTCCTCTGTTCAGTCCTCCAACCTGTCCAGGTCTCGCTGGATGACACCACAGCGTTCTGGTGTGTCAGCCCTTCCTCCCAGTTTGGTGCCCCCACCCTGCACTCTTCAGTTTTCACTGGTGTTTCCCTCTCTGGGGCACTTTCCAGCCCAGCCCAGCACAGAAGCTCCATCTGGGCAGGCCCTGTAGAATGAATAGAGGAAATGGGGCTCAGTGACAGTGTCTCTCTGGCTGCTACACTCAGGATGTCCCAATACCAGGAATCCTTCAGCTCCCTGTGCCAGCCCCGCTCCCCAGGACAGCACCAAGTCCTGGCCCCGGGGCTCTTCAGGCAGCTCCTGCTGCCCCAGGGACAGCGCAGCCTGACCCAAGTTGTCACCCACAGGACAAAGGGTTTCTCTTTCCATGTCTGCACACAAACAGTGCCCTGCTCTTCTCCTGGGATGTCCCATCTCCCCACAGAGCCTTTGCCCAAGGAGAGCACACCTGCGCTGGCCTGGCTGCCATTCCTGCACCCTGTCCCCACGCTGCCCACAGCCCCGAGCTGGGGGTTTTGCTCTGTAGATCAAGTGGGCTGTGGTGACTCTGCGGGGCCATACTGGTCAGGCTGGGAGGCAGCCCCAGCTGGTGGTGGTCACTGCCACTGACCACGTCCCACACAAGCTCTTGGGTGGCCATGGAGGCTGCTCAGAGGAACCCTGCCTTATTCACCTTGTGCGTGGGTGCTGGCCACCAACAAGCAACAGCAGAGCAACCAGCCTGAAGTCCCTCGAAAGCCACACTGGGACCATGATCTCCTCACACTGAGCCCACAGAGAAACAAGCAAAGCAACGAGCCTCTTGAGAGTCTGTTACTAAGGAATGTTCTTCAAGGAACTTTGGAAGAAGACCTAACCCTTCAGGCACTGTGCTAAGGAGATGCCCTTGCTGATGGAGATGCTGTTCTGAGGCCAGCTCTGTCACAGCAGTGCCCACCGCCTGTCCTGGTCACAGGACTGACACACAGCAGGACGGCGACCAAGCCTTGGGAGCGCTCAAGCCTTGCAGCAACACAAGGGCTGAGAAGGAGAGTGTGGGAGTGGAAAGAGAAGGACTCCGGGCAGAACAAGGCTGGTGCTGCCTGGCAGAGCTGCTCTGCTGGGACTGTTTCCTCCATCTTCGCACACAGACACCTTGTGCTGAGCTTCACAAAGGTTGCAGAGGAAGATCTCAGACAAGCAATTCACTGCAGGGTCATTTATTTTCTTTAAATACACAGAAAGCACGACTTTTCATTTACAAGGTCTTTGACTTGATCTATAAAGGTGGACAGAGATGTGGGATGAATAATAACATTTCTTTGAGGGCAATATTATCAGAGTTAAAAAAGCAAAACCAAACAAGTCTTCCCCCCACTCCAAAAATTCATCTAAAACTACAAAATATAAAAAAGACAGGTTGGACCTGTCATGAGTCATGTCATGAGTAATATACAGAAGATAGGGAGTTTAAATGCCTTTGAAAAGAATCCAGCCATTAGTTGCTTCAAGGCATCCTTGAGCTCCTGTTTCCTCATGCTGTAGATGAGGGGGTTCACTGCTGGAGGCACCACTGAGTACAGAACAGACACCACCAGATCCAGGGGTGGGGAAGAGATGGAGGGGGGCTTCAGGTGGGCAAATATGACAGTGCTGACAAACAGGGAGACCACTGCCAGGTGAGGGAGGCAGGTGGAAAAGGCTTTGTGCCGTCCCTGCTCAGAGGGGATCCTCAGCACGGCCCTCAAGATCTGCACATAGGACACCACAATGAACACAAAACAGCAAAAACGGATTAACAGACTAAACACAATAAGCCCAGGTTCCCTGAGGTATGTGCCCGAGCAGGAGAGCTTGAGGATCTGGGGCATTTCACAGAAGAACTGGCCCAGGGCATTGCCCTTGCACAGGGGCAGTGAAAATGTATTGGCCGTGTGCAGCAGAGCATTGAGAAACCCAGTGGCCCAGGCAGCTGCTGCCATGTGGACACAAGCTCTGCTGCCCAGGAGGGTCCCGTAGTGCAGGGGTTTGCAGATGGCAACGTAGCGGTCGTAGGACGTGCCTGTGAGAAGTGAATATTCTGCTGTAGCACAGAAAAAGAAAAAAAAGAGCTGTGCAGCACATCCTGTGTAGGAAATGACCCTGGTGTCCCACAGAGAGTTGGCCATGGACTTGGGGACAATGGAAGAGATGGAGCCCAGGTCGAGGAGGGAGAGGTTGAGCAGGAAGAAGTACATGGGGGTGTGGAGGTGCTGGTCCCAGGCTATGGTGGTGATGATGAGGCCGTTGCCCAGGAGGGCAGCCAGGTAGATGCCCAGGAAGAGCCAGAAGTGCAAGAGCTGCAGCTCCCGTGTGTCTGTGAACGGCAGGAGGAGGAACTGGGTGATGGAGCTGCTGTTGGACATTTGCTGCCTGTGGGCATGAGGACCTGTGCAAGGAGGAAAGACAGGTACATGTTAGGGGAGACTTCTCTGAGGAAAATAAACATGCTGTTTCTCATGGAAAACCCCTCCCTGATGGAGGGATGTTTCCGCTCATTCTCTCTTTCTACTAAGTTTGAATAACAGTTCATCACAGCTTAAAATGCAGCTTGGGCATCTGGTTTCCATGAACACACCTCTGGGTCAAGACCCCCTGTGTTGGTGTCAGAACAAAAACTGACCCACACTCCCCTCCCCAACCCCAGAGAGCAAGAGCACCAGGGACAGGTGGAGAAACAGGGAAGGACACTGCAGTGCTACCAGAAAATAAAGCAAGGACAGAAAGGCAGACGGGCATGCTGTGGAACCTTCTCCTGACCCGGCTGTGCTGCTGCCACTCACATAATGACACTGAGAGCAAGTACTTTTAGCACCTTTTTTGAGTACCACGTTGCAGGAACCCTTCACCTGGAGGTCCAGCTGCTGAGGTGGTGACTCATGACCTGGACTCCAAGGCTCTGGGGCAGAGGATCTGCTGGGGAGGAGAGGAGACCAGGGGTTTGCACTGGGAAATGTGTCTGCTCTGCAGGGGATGACAGTGGGTTCCTAAATCCCCTTCCCAGCATTTCTGGTAGCAGCTCCCTCTCCTTGCCCACTTTTCTGCTACCTGGAGCTGTCCCTGCCAAGAGCTGTTTCTCTGTCCCTGGCTCTGCTCGCTGTCAGTGTCACAGACCCTGTCCCACCCTCTGTGTGCTCAGTTCTGCCCTGCTGACACCTGACAGCAGGCACTGCCCAGGGGCAGCTCTGTGTATGCAGGGGCTCAGGAGCAGCTCTGACAAGTCCTAGCAAGAACTGAGGTCTCAGGTGCCTTCTCCAGGGCAGAGAAATAAATCTGCATCTCCCACTGCCCACCCAGCCAACCAAGAGTGAAAAAAACTGCAAACTTAAAATCATCCCTATCAGATAAATGCTGCCTCAGTGTCATAGAATGCTAGGGATTGGAAGGGACCTCGAAAGATCATCCAGTCCAATCCCCCTGCTGGAGCAGGAACACCTAGATGAAGCTACACAGGAATGTGTCCAGGCAGGTTTTGAATGTGTCCAGAGTAGGAGACTCCACAACATCCCTGGACTGGTCCAGGCTCTGGCACCCTCACCGGGAACAAGTTTCTTCTCATATTTAAGTGGAACCTCCTGTGTTGCAGTTTGTACCCATTGCCCCTTGTCCTATCATTGGTTGTCACCGAGAAGAGCCTGGCTCCATCCTCCTGACACTCACCCTTTCAATATTGATCCCCATGCACGAGTCACCCCTCAGTCTCCTCTACTCCAGCTCAAGAGCCCCAGCTCCCTCAGCCTTTCCTCATAAGGGTGGTGTTCCACTCCCTTAATCATCTTGGTTGCCCTACGCTAGACTCTCTCCAGCAGTTCCCTGTCCTTCTTGAACTGAGGAGCCCAGAACTGGACACAATATTCCAGATGTGGTCTCACCAGGGCAGAGTATATAGGAAGGAGAACCTCTCTCGACCTATTAACCACCCCCCTTCTAATCCACCCCAGGATGCAATTGGCCCTCTTGGCCACAAGGGCACAGTGCTGGCTCATGGTCATCATTCTCCTTCACATGGAACCTCTGCAAATGTCCTGGGGATGAGCTGGAGCTGTAAGCTGTCCTGACCCACACAGTTCTCTCTCAACAGCAGAAGGACCCTGCCCTGCCGGGGGTCGCTCCTTCCCCCCACAGCTTCTCCCCTCAGTGTTGTTGGGATCTCCCTGGACAGGCTGAGAGCTAACCCTGGCAGGCAACAGAGCCCCTGGCCCAACACAGCTCTGGGGTGACTGAGAGGTTTCCTGGTGCCACAGCTGGGGTGGCTCAGCCCAGATGTGAGGCAATGTCCTCAGCCAGCGACCTGACTGGGGGAGCTGCAGCTGTCAGTGTTGCAGACAGAGCTGTGACACGGATGGAATAAACTGCCAGGCAGAGTGGCAGAAGTTAGTTCATCAGGTCTGCAAGGACAGCAGCCTCGAAGCACAGCAACAGTCCAGATCAAAACTCAGTCTAGACCTGTAAGGCAATTCAAGTGCCCCATAATGAGCTGTTACTACTTCAGGAACAGTTAAAGCAGAAACAAAGACACTGTGTGGCAACTAATGAATTTAATGAGGGAAAGAAGTGATATTCTCGGTGTCTCTTGTCCTCCGTCTTCACCAGCAAGGTCTCTCAGGCCTCTGTAACTGGAGGCAGAACAACCATTAGTGGATGGGGATCAAGTCAGGGGTCACTGGAACTAGCACAATCCTTCCCAGTCTATGGGACAGCAGGGGCAGCATCCCAGGAGCTGAGACAGCAGGATGATGTCACAGTGAGGCCAGTCTCCACCATCTTTGGAAGCTCATGGAGACTGGGGGGACTCCCTGACCACTGGCAGCTCTCACACAGTGTGTGCACTTTTCAAAAATGGCCAGTGGGTGAGCAGGGGAACTAAGGACTGTGCCCCAGATCATGTCCACTGGAACCCCATTTGTGGGTGTCTGTGGGTTTTGATTGCGGGGTGACAATAAAACTGTGGCAGATGTATTGTTAACCTCCTCTTCCCTGCCTTCCCCCTTCAGCCCCTCCCTCTCCCCCCTTCCCACTAAACACATGCAATCGGGAGGAAAAGAAGGACAGAGAGAAGAGAGTTGGAAAAATTAAAAATGTTTTACTAATGCTACTAACAAGAATAGAGAAAATAATACAAAATATACAAAACCAATCTGGAAAGTCCCAGCAACTGCAGAGCCAGCACCCGAAGTCCTGGACTGGACTCTGCAGCCAACCGGAGCTGGATTCAGTCTCTCTCTAGGCCTCAGTTCGCAAGGACAACTAGCAAGGTCCTCTCCTAATGTCGGCCATAAGCAAAAGGGACGAGATCCTCGTGATCTCCCACTTTTATATAAAGTATTCACGTGAATGGGATGTTATACTCAGTCGGTCAGCTTCTTGGTCACCTGTTTTCTTGTTGCCCCTCTCATGAGAGGTGCATCCATGCTTATCAATAACTTCACATTCCATTGCTATGTTTACCAAAACATGTCTCTGGTTCTCCAGGAAAATGCAGCTAATATGAAGGCTTTAGCTGACAGACAAATTCACTAAAAAAGAAACTTGTTTTTAACAAAACCAGGACAGTGTCTGAAAGAAGTGATGGGGTTTTCCCAGGGTACATTATGCCTGCCCATCCTCTTTGCTTTCTGTGAGGAAAGAACAGGATTGATGTGTGGAAAATATTGATGGTCTGTTACCTGGAAGTCAGCAAGGAATCCAGCATCATTCCCTGCAATATTCTTGTATCCAGGTAGGATAAAGCACTGAGTAATCTGATCTGACCCTGCTTTGAGCAGGAAGTTGGTCAAGACACCTCTGAAGGTCTCATCCAGTCTGAATGACACTGTCCTTCCTTTCCCTTCATATTTCCAATTCAGAATTAATTCACATGAGGTGCATGACTGCTTTACAAGTACCTCAAACGGGCTTGACCACAAATTCTGCATCCCTTTTCATTTACCCCAACACAAGTTCTTTTTAGCTATATCCTCATGCCCATCTTGTTCACCCTTCCCAAGCAGGTTGCTCAACAGGTGTCAGCATCCATGTACAGAGTCTGCACATCAGCCAGGCAGCAAAGCCATTGTTACAGAAATGGTGATGAGGCACTTGACCAGCCCCTTGAACCTAGATATCAAGATGCCTTGTCTCCTGAGATCACAGTGAACACCTAAAGTGTAAGTGCAGAGCAAGTGAGTCCTCATTGGGTATCCTGGCTTGTCTCCTGAACCACGTGGCTTTCAGGGTGTGAAGAGAATGAAAACCAGCCATTTGTTTGGGGTAGCTCTATTTTACACGTGTCACACAGGGCAGATGAAGGGAGCTCAGAACTCCAGACTCTGCTGCACTGTTGGGACTGCAGAGACTGGAAATGCAGGTAACAGTGTGTGTCAGTGCACACCACACAAAGATTCTGGCTTCCTTTGTGCCTTTGTACTGACCTGGGATCTGTTCCTTGGCCACCTTTGTCTCAAAAAGAAACTATTCTCCTATGCCAAAAACACCTCACAACAGGAAAAAAGAAAAAAAAAACAAACCTTACAAAAGAAGCATGATTTTGGAGTAACTCTGCCCAAGAGGTGTACTCTTTAAATGATTAAAAAAAAAAAAAAAAAAAAAAAAGAGTGAGAGAAAAAGCATTGTCCTAAGAACGTATTTCAAGACACAACTACCGAGTTGCAGTAGATGGTTTAAAAAACAAGAATGACTGTTAGGGATTAAATTAAAGAGCTTTAGTTCATTATCATCATCAGTGAGAATAAGGAGTTTCCTGTGACTGTTATTAGTGGCAGTGGATGTTCAAAAACATCCTTCAGAGCATCTCAGTTTTTCCTGGGTTCCAAAGCTCAGGCTGCTCAGATTTTGAAAGGATTGCTTCAAACCTCTGTGACCCAAATCTCTACCGCTGTCTTTCCTGAACAGTCTTTGTGGGAAAGCAAAGACATGGGAAAGCAAGATTTGCAGTTCCAGCCACCTGTATGATAAAGGAAGATCAATACTAACATGCCCATCTGGATGGTCAAAGAAGAAATAGTACTAACATAATTAGATCATAGCAACTAGTTAAAATATAAAGGGCCTTGGACAGGTTGTGCTGAAGTATGTTTCTCATAATTGTAAAGAGTGATAGCCCAGACTTGTGAGAATGGTATCTCAGGCTGGATGACCACCCCCAAGTACATGTGATGGGTAAGTGTTGTTAGGCCTGCTCTGTCAATGAGTGGGAACGTAACTGAAACAGACATAACATGAGTGTGGTATGTTTTTAATAAAAATTATTGATATTGATATTGAGATTGATCTTAGTCCAGGCCCGTATATGTAAATCTTATAAATTGTCAATGGCTAATAAAGAGGGTCTCAGCCTGGCTCAGCTCTCTGCTCTGCCCAGCTCTGCACTCCCAGGAAGGGGAAAACGTCCAATGCAGGGACCGAACCAGTGCCCAACCTGCCTGGAGAGCCAGGACAGTTGTGCCACACAACAGCAGCCTCTGAGGGAAGCTGGAGGTGATGGAATTGAAATGGTTTCAACCCAAATCATAGAATCATAGCATCATAGAATTATTTAGGCTGGAAAAGACCCTTTTAAGATCATTGAGTCCAACCCTAAATCAAACACTGCCAAGTCCACCACTAAATCATATCCCAAAGTGCCACATCTCCACATCTTTTAAATACCTCCAGCAACGGAACCTCAAATCTTGAGCTGGCAGGACACCATTGGCTGCAGATAGACATAAGATACTTGTCATGACTGTGACCTGAGACCTCGCTGGCAGAATGTCTGACACCCCTTACTGAGGAGGGCAGAGTGTTGGGGAGCACGTGTCAGCTTCCCAGATGCCAGGACAGTGCCCAAACCATCCTTCCTTTTACTTCTGGCATCCCATTTCCTGAGATGCAAAGCTGGTGGGTCTTCTGAGGATAATCATGTTAAAACACATCAATAATCCTTCAAGTGTTTGTGTAATTTCTCTAGGAGTGTCAGTACAAAAAACAAACAAACAAACAAAACACAAAAAACCAAACAAACAAACAACAAAAAAAAATAGTTAATCTACCTAAATATAAGTATCTCCAACATTTCACTCTGCATCTGTGGTAGTCTCATTGGCAGTGTGAACCAAATAGGTATATGCAGCATAAGGCATGATACTCCATCTGTAAGTACACATCTAAGTGGTTCAGATGAAGGGTGGTCTGGAAAATGTCACCCTGTTGCTCCCCATGGACACTGCTCATGTGTCTCTCCAGAGAGTGGCAGAAGCTGGATGCCCTTCTCAGGACAGACTCCTTCCAGGAGAGACACAGACACAAGGGTAACTCACCAGGTCTTTATGGCACTTCACTCAGCATCAGTTTTTATGTCTCTGGTGCTTTCCTGTGACTGCCCTTTCTGCACGAATGATCACAGAAAGACAACCATTTAGTAAGACATGGTCATAAAGGGGCTGTTATGGACAAGAAAGCTCACCATGAAATCTGGAGAGAGCAAGGAAGTTTATAATAAGCACCAGGAAGAACCAAGAAGCTCAAGGACCCTTCTGAAGAGCAGGAGGCCTGAGCAGCCGTGATTGGCCATGTGTAGGTGTGGGAGAGGGTCAGGGTGTGTCAGGGAGAAGCAATGAGATGGTTGTTGGCTTTAGTGAACCCTTACAGCCATATCTGAGCCCAAAAATGGAAAGCATTGATGGAAAAGTTGAAATGGAAAGTTGATGTCTGCAGATGGAGGAGGAATAGGAGGAAGATTTTCCTGGGAATATGGAAGGAAGAAAGGCCTCTCTTGAGCTAATCATATATAGTAGTGACATTTCCATCTTGTGGGCATGGCTGTGCCTGGGAGATGGGGAACGGCTGCTGCTGGGGTGGCTGTGCTCAGTCATGGCAAATGAACTGACGTTGCTCTGCTCCTCTCTTAAACTGCCCACATGGAATCATCCACGAACCTGGTGGATGCATGAACCTCCTGGAGTGCTGGGATATGGATCCAAATAGAAGATGCAAGTAAGTTTAGGACTTTGACATTGAGGTGATTGGTGACCATTGCCAGGTGTATGAAAGAAGCTGGATGAGTTGTGAGGAACTCACAGGCATTTCCAACTCCACAGAAACCAGAGTCTTACAGTTAAAGCAACAGTAGTTGACATAAAACCCACCCCCAAAACATAAAACACTCACACTGACCACAGGCAAAGCCTTGAAAAACATTTGAGAAAAATCAGGACTCAGCCATTCTGGTGATAAACAAACATCAAGGGCTGACATGGCATCAGAGCCACCACCTGTAAGCAGTGTCTCCAAGTCCTTCCTTCACCAGGCTCCAGGGACAGGGACCTCGACTGGTTGTTTCCTTCACAGCTGTGTCAGTGATGACCCTTCATGAGGTCCCAAACACCCTCGGAAACTTGGGGTTTGCTTCTGCATTTCACTTCATTAGTTTTTTTTCATTCTTTCAGTAGCTGCAGTTCGGGATCATGGCACCAGGGGGCTCATTAACATCTAAAATACTCATACAAGCAAGCCTCTGTTCATCATTTTCCTGAAGACTTGAAGTCTGGTGTGGATGATTAGGGAGATTTCAGGAACAACCAAACAGAGAGCATTTCATTAGAAAATAGTAGTAAAGCCAAATTTCTTCTATTTCCTTCCCTGCTCGTACTTCCCTCCCTTTCCAGAACAGGTGGTATCAGCAATCTCCTGTTCATATTGATCTGGAGCGTCTCCTGATAAAGACTGAAGATGTCAGTCAACTGGGTGCCTGACTAACCAGAACACCTCAAGAGGAGCCACACTCCTCTGGACCAAAATGTGGGTGCTCCTGGGAATCTCAGGTTCCACAGCACAGCCATACTAGTGTTCGGGGAGCTTGTCAAATGCTCCATCTCCTTTTCTGTAATGGTGTCTGAGTTTGCTCAGGTCACCCCTGACTTGAGCCCCATCCACTGCTGGGTGTTCTCCAGACTCCTGCTTTCAGGAACAAAGTCCCAGGAGACCTTGCTGGTGAAGATGGAGGCAAAGAAGCCATGAAGAACATCAGTCCTGTCTGATTCTACTCTTACGAAGTTCAGCAGCAGGCCCACTGTTAACCCTGTCTGTCGTTTTACTGTAAGGAAGCTGTGTCAGCTTATCTTGCTGCCCTCAGCCTCCCCTACAGGTATCCAGTCCAGGGGAACTTGACATCATCCCTACATCCATGGACAAGATTTCTAAATTCCTCCTTCGCAGCTCCCACTGCTTCCACCTCCTGTGTGCTGCCTTTTTGCCCTGGAGCTCTGTCAGTTCAGACAAGCAGCCTCATGAGACAAATGCTTCTTTTCATGGGTACTTGGAGAGATCATTCTTGTGCTTGGAGCAGCCTGTCCTGTAAGGCTGATCAGATTTCCTGAGCTCCTTCACCCTTCACACTGACTTCCATGTCACCACTTCACCCACCATTCCCCAGCATGTCAAAGTCTTCTCCTCTGGATTCCACCAGCCTGTGCTCTGCTGCTGGCCTTCCTCCCTCCCCTCTGGTGCTTGGGACCCCACTGTTGCCTGATCACAACAGCCAAGTTGGACACTAATGTTCACATCCCTCACGAGCTCTTCCTTGTTTCCCAGTTCCAGATGAGCCATCACCCTTGTTGTCCCACCAGACAGCCACGTTAAGAAGTGGTCCCAAGATCTTCTGGACTATTGGCACCTGCCGCTTTGCCTGGCCAGTGAATGCCAGGGCAATTACAGTATCCCAAATGAACCTGTTCATTTACTGGTGACTTCCTCAGGTTGCTGACAGAAGATCTTTTCCATTTCTTCTCCATGATCAAATAGTTTGTAACACCCAACACGTTATCACCCTATACTTGGTTTACACGGCAAAATCTTGGAAGTGGGGGTGAGTGTGGCTGTGTTACAGTTGTCATCTCTAAGAAAAGACAACAGGAGTTTAACCAGTATCAGACACAGCTGATTTCAGCTGCTCCAAGATGGATCCACACTTGCTGAATCTGAGCCACTCAGTGATGCTGGCAGCACCTCTGGGATATTGTATTTGAGAAAGGGTAAAAAATGCTGCACAAGAGCAGGTGGGAGAGAGGAGGGAGGAAATGTGAGAGAAAAAATGCTACAGACACCAAGGTCATATCTCATAGGATCCAAGCAGGTCCCTCAGCAGGCCAAAGCTTGCTCTCCTGAAATCCTGCTCTTGGCCTTGTTATCATCTTCCAGGAGCCTCAACTCTACTTTCCCATCCCCGACTGTTCCATCCCTGACCAACTCTTTCTGGTTTGTAAGTGTGAAGTCCCACAGGGCACCTCACCCCACTGACTCCTCAGTCACCTGTATCAGGAAGATGTTGTCAATGAGCTCCAAAACCCTCCTGGATGGCTGATACCTTGCAAATACTGGGATATCTTAGGTCTGACACAAGGACACAGCCCTGGAAACATGAGGCTCCTTTCATTTGCTGAAGGAGGCCACATCTAATTCCCCTTCCACATCAGTGAGCCTGTAGCTGATGTCCACCCACCACAACATTGACCATGTTGTTCTGCACTCTCATGCTGACTCCTCAGTTATCATCTGATATTCTCTGTCCCCTGGCAGAGCTCCGCGTATTCCTGCTGCTCTCCCACATGAAGGGAAAGTTCCCCTCAAAGTCCAGACCTCTGGCATTATGAGCACCAGATCTCCAAGACCCCCCAGTATCTCCAGAAGATGGTATTTGTAGTGCCCTACAAGTCCTTATGCTGTTATGTTGGAAGAGACACCCTTAACAGAATAAGCCATATGCATGCAAACATTAACAGCTGAACAAACAGAGCTTCAGTCCAGAGAGAGTCACGACTCTGAGGAAATCTGGGATTTGCATATCAGAAAGCTCTGAAGTTTGATAAGGAGAAGTGGCCAGTTCTGTATTAGGGCAGGAAAATAACCCCGTCCATGAGGACAGACCAGGACCTGACATGCTGAGCAGTGACCCAGAGGAGAAGGGCCTGGGCACTACAAAGGCCACCACAGAAGCCCATGGTGCACGCTCACCATGTACAAGGCAGCTGCACACGGGGCTGCATGAGGAGGAGCGTGGGGACCCAGACACCTGCAGTTCTCATCTCATTCGGTTCAGCACTGGTGTGACTCCACACACACGGGTGTGTGCCAGTGTGAGGCTTCCCGGTCTGGAGAAGCAGGGAGGAACTGGAGAGTGCAGGGCTGTGCCAAGGCAGGTTCAGCACCTTGTGCACATGGTGTGGGGTGCTGAAGGGACCTGGGCTGCTTTGGCCCAGCAGCGCTGGGGAGGCTGCAGCAGTGCAGGAGTAGCCTGAGAGCGCTTGAAGGGCGGTTTCAGAGGTGGTGGAGGTTTCTGCATAGTGGGAAAGAGCATGAGAAAGAAATAATGGCCCAAAGTGCAGCTGGGGAGGTCCAGGCTGGACATGAGCAGAAAGGAATGTGATGGAAGGGCAGTGCTGTGGTGGAGCAGGTCAGCAGAGGGAGTCTGCATCAGCCCAAGGCTTTGTGCTTCAAGGAACAGCTGGGGAGGATGGAGAGATCTCAGCAAAGGAAGGAAGATGCTCAGACAGGAGCAAGGTGGGGCAGCAGGGGGGATGTCTCCAGCCTGCAGGGACAGAGGTGCAGGGGATGCCACAGCACAGGACAGGCTGTCGTGGAGATGATCAAGGGATGGAAAGAGGCTGAAAGCCCCACCAGACATGAGCTCCTTCTCCCCTTGGCTGTGGCTGTTGTCTGCACCTCTGATGCCTGTGAGGAGACACCTTGTCCTTGCCAGCACAGGGGCCTCATGGCCTCCTTGTCCCCAGCCAGGAACCTGGGAGGGGTGGGACCATAGTCCTGCCCTTGGCCTTGCACAGCCCCACATCACACTGT
Organism: Streptopelia turtur; assembly: GCA_901699155.2. Lineage (NCBI taxonomy): Eukaryota > Metazoa > Chordata > Aves > Columbiformes > Columbidae > Streptopelia > Streptopelia turtur. Next base: position 68,497 of record CABFKC020000013.1, read on the forward strand.
CCCAGGAAGGGCCCTGGGAAACGTGGGAGGGACAGGATCTGACTTCCCAGGGTACTGGGGGTCAGGGCTTGGCCTTTTGGTTAAAGAAACACAACCAGGTTTACTCAGCATCAGAGCCACCTTTACTGTGCTTTTCCTGACCTCCAGTTTTCTTCTCTAACTAAACCTGGATATTGTTTCTCAGTAGGTTCCCTCAGTGGGACCCATTAACATTACAAGAAACTTTGGAGTTTGAATCTGACTTTGACTTCTTGAGAAGTTTCATCACCTTCCTCCAGGGTCTGAGGTCCATGGACTCAGCACCAAACCCACCAGAGGGGTCATTAAAGCGCCTTGGGCTGCTCCTGTGCTGCTGAGCTGGGCTGGGCTCCTGGGACACAGGGAGCTCATGGCAGCGGCAGCGCTGCAGAGAGACAGCTCTGCCCAGGAGCAGCTCCTCTGCACACGCAGCAGGGCTGAGGGCTCTGCCTGGGGATCTCAGCAGACGAGCCAGGCAGAGAGAGATTAAAGGTGGTCAGGACTGGGAGGATGACTGAGAGCTCACTGGAGGAGAAACCTTTGCAGCCCTTGCCACAGTAAGTCTCTGGGTGCAGGACAATGCAGCTGTAGCTCCTGGGAACATCTCCCAGAGTTAGCACAGGCACAGCTTGAGGGATCTGTAAGGAGGGGCTCTTGTCAGGCCGTGTTGAACAGCTGTGAAGCCGGGTGAGCACCCAGGGGTGCCCAGGGCTGTCCTGCAGAGCAGGGTCCCTGCACCCCAGGGCTGTGCCGGGCAGGGACTCTGCCGCCTGCCAGGGTCAGCGCTCAGCCTGCCCGCGGAGATCACCACGGTGCTGTGGGGAGAAGCTGTAGGGGGAAGGAAGTGACCTCTATGAGGGCAGGAATGGTGCTTCTGCTGTGGAGAGGGTGCTGTGTGGGTCAGCACTGCTCACAGCTCCAGATCACACACAGCATTTTTCAAGTGGATGCCTCAAGGAGAAGATCAATGCAAGGATTACCAGACAGATAAGGAGCTTTCCTGAGCATGTCTTCTCAGTTTCCAATCCCTAGCGGTGGGGGGTGCAGGAAAGGATAAAATGAAAATGAGCTCTCATGCTTAAACAAGTCACTGCGACTCCTGATCTTTGAGAGATGAGTACAGCTGCCAGAAGGCTCATATCGCTTTACCACCCCTCTGCCTGTGGACAGTAGCTGCATCACCTTTGATGGACCCATCAGCCTTAGACTGACCTGTCCTGTTTTCCAACCTGCAAACAGGAAGATGCCCCCAGGCAGTTCCCTGAGAACAGGCAGGATCTGTAGGGCCAGGGGGAGGGCACAGAGGGTGGGATGGTCTGTGAGCACTGACAGGGAACAGACATGGACAGGGAAACACCTCCCAGGGAGAAAATCTCCAACAGAAGGGATGTGATATTGGAAAGAGAGGAAAATAAACCCAGAAATGTTGTGAAAGGGAGAACACAGAAATCTCTGTATGATCCCCTGCAGGTCAGATCCCTCCTCTGAGCAGCCCCCTCACCGTCTCCCCCACCCAGCAAAGCCTCTGCCCTCAGGGCTGGGGGCTCCAAGGCATGAAGCAGCTCCTGTGCAGCCAGAGCTGCAGTTCCTCTGCAGAGCACAGGGGCTGAGAGCAGCTGCCCGGCAGTGTTGGTGTCTGGGAGGTGGCTGCACAGCTGGGGAAGGGTGACGCTGTCTGAGTGCCCGGCTGCCTCTGCCCTGGCCTCTCTCACACCCACCCTCACCGCATTTTCCTTCTTGCTCCACTGCTCTGGGTCACTGCTGTTGGGATCTTGTTCTTGCTGTCAGGCTCTCTGGAGATGGGAGTGCTGAGACCTTAGGAAAGGGTCATGGTCTGAGGTCCATGTCATGGTCTGAGGTCGGTCCCTCTGCTCTCAGCAGTGCCTGGTGGCTTTTCAGTTTAACATGGGAGTTTGATCACCCTCCATGTCAGAAAGGTGCCAGCCCAGGGAAGCTGCCCTCACTCTGCACTGACCCACAGGCATCCTCTGGTCTCACAGGACTCGCTCTGCTCTCCCTGAGTGCAGCAGAAATGCTGAGGGTTTCTGACACCAAACAACACTCCCCAGGGGAGTTGCAGGATTGGACTGGATGATCTTTTGAGGTCCCATCCAATTCCTAACTTTCTGTGATTATGTGAAGCTGTAAAAAAACCAAACATTTCAAACTTCATTTTACCATCCTGTTTCCTTCTGGTGATAGTGCAGATGCTGACAGGCCCTTCTTCACCAGCAGCTGTTTCAGATGGTAACCTTGAACCCCAGGTCTGTATCCTGCCCCGCCTTCCCGTGGCCCCTGTTGCAGAGCAGGGCTGACTCCTCAGCAGCCAGTGGGCACAGGCCCTGCTCCTCACATCACCTCCAGCCAGCACCACCCAGGGCTCAGCCTCAGAGCTGAAGGAAGGTCTTCTAAAACACAAGGTCATGTGGAGCAGTAGTAGTGTATATAATGGCTTTGATTTTGCTCAGAGAATCTCCCCATTCTTTTCACTTTTTTTTCTTACTATCACAGAACCCACATCCCAAGACAGCCAATGTCCAACAGCAGCTCCATCACCCAGTTCCTCCTCCTGCCGTTCACAGACACACGGGAGCTGCAGCTCTTGCACTTCTGGCTCTTCCTGGGCATCTACCTGGCTGCCCTCCTGGGCAACGGCCACATCATCACCACCATAGCCTGGGACCAGCACCTGCACACCCCCATGTACTTCTTCCTGCTCAACCTCTCCCTCCTCGACCTGGGCTGCATCTCCACCACTGTCCCCAAGTCCATGGCAAATTCTTTCTGGAACACCAGGGCCATCTCTTACACAGGATGTGCTGCTCAAGTCACTCTGTTTGTCTTCCTCATTTCAGCAGAGTATTTTCTTCTCACCATCATGTCGTACGACCGCTACGTTGCCATCTGCAAACCCCTGCACTACCGGACCCTCCTGGGCAGCAGAGCTTGTGTCCACATGGCAGCAGCTGCCTGGGCCACTGGGTTTCTCAATGCTCTGCTGCACACGGCCAATACATTTTCACTGCCATTGTGCAAGGGCAATGCCCTGGACCAGTTCTTCTGTGAAATCCCCCAGATCCTCAAGCTCTCCTGCCCAAATGTCTACCTCAGGGAAGCTGGGCTTATTGTTGTTGGTGTCTGTTTGTTCTTTTTGTGTTTTGTGTTCATCATGGTGTCCTATGTGCAGATCTTCAAGGCGGTGCTGAGGATCCCCTCTGAGCAGGGACGGCACAAAGCCTTTTCCACCTGCCTCCCTCACCTGGCCGTGGTCTCCTTGTACATCAGCACTGGCATGTTTGCCTACTTGAAACCCCCCTCCATCTCCTCCCCATCCCTGGACCTGGTGGTGTCTGTTCTGTACTCAGTGGTGCCCCCGACATTGAATCCCCTCATCTACAGCATGAGGAACCAGGACCTCAAGAATACCCTAAGGAAACAAATGTCTGGATATTTTTCAAAGGCAATAAACTTCCTATCTTCTGCATATCACTCAGGGTATAACTCATGATGGGCCTATCCGCTCTTTAGCATATTTTTTTATTTGTATATTATTTTTTGCAGTTGGGGTGATGCTTGTTTGGTTTTGCTTTTTTAAAATGTGATAAGGTTGCTTACAAAGGAAGTCATTATCCATCTGACTTCTAATTTACCATCTACATTTATAGTTTGAATCACAGCCTGATACTGTAAATTGGCTAATAAAAAAAACTTCTAAAACCAAATCAATTTACTATTTTAGAAGCAAGAACCCTTTATTGATTTATTGGCTCCCATGGGAATTGTTTTTTGCCTAATGGGGGTCCTGAACAATTCACAGACACAGGTTATATTCACACAGATCATACATATTCATTACATTTCCAAGAAATCCTTTGCATATGCATTACATCTCTTTGTTATTCTACTTGAAACCTCCTTGCACTGGTGTCACAACCTTTTCTTCTGAGAGCAAGGGCATTGTCTCCTAATCTTCTCCTGCTGAAAAAATACTATTTTTGTGACTTAATGCCTAACAAGTGCCTGACAACTGACATCTGTGAACCTTATTACTATTAACTTATAAGTGCCTAAAATCTATGACCCTTAGTTATATAGAATTATTTTATTACTAATTGCTGATTTTAAGTATCACCTGGAATCATCACAGTGACAATGGGGAGTGCACTGCCTGTCTGGGATGTAGGAGATGGGGTCTGGAATGAGGGTCCTGGGGCAGTTTCTCCTGGTTGTTCATGAAGCAACAAGAAGGGCTGGATATTTGGACTGAGAGACTCTCCTTGAGGACTCCCAAAGGGCATGGATATGGTCTACAGTTTCCTAAGTTCTCCTCTCAGTGCTGCCTTTTCTGGTGAGGACCACAGAGGCTGCCAGCCTTGTAGAGGACCAAGAGAGGCCTTGTCCTTCCTGTGGTCACAGTGGGAACCCAGCTCTCTGTCTTAGCCCAGATAAGGAGCCTTGTCTAGGGGTGACTTTTGGGGTAAGCGTGACATGTGGGGTTTGCCTTAGGATGTGCTGAGCACCAGAAGTACCAGAACAAAATGATGTGGCTTCTGGCTGAATATTTTTTTTCAGTGCAAGCCCTGACACAGGTCCCAGATTTGCTTTCCATGTCTCCCTTCATAATGAATGATGCCTTGAGAGATGGGCACCAATCATTCTCCAGCTACTTCCCAGGGCTGGTGAAGCACCAGGACAGCAAGGACTTCTGGCCCTGCACCCTAACCTCTGGGTATAATCTTGGGGCAGCTGAACATCAGCATTTTTCTCTCCAAGGCAATTTCCAGCCCAGGTCAGTTCCTGTCTGATCTCTCCCCATCCCTCCTCTGATCTGATCTGGTGCTCTTGGCCCCTCCCCGTGCTCCCCACAGGGCCCCAACCTGGCACTGATGCTCTGCAGAGCACGTTGGCTGCAGGACTATGGAGTGACTGCAGACTGGTTGTGCTGCTCAGTGAGGGCGAATTATCATGGACTCCACACAATCCAGTATGAATTCAAGTGAAGCCAATTTATTACAGAAACAAGCCTCCTTATATATGCAGTTATTTCCTGATCATGCATCAACGCTCCAAGCATGCGTTAACTGATTGGATATTGTCTATGTTCACAAGATGTCCACGCACCCGAGTCTTACTGCTAATAGGTCTGTTGATTTATATTGTGTTGCTGCCCTGCAGCTGCCGAACTGTCCCACTCCCACAGCATATCCTATTTTCAGCTTGACGAGGTGTCCTTGAAATTCCTTTGGGCCTGGCTAGTTCAATAACAAATCTCCATCTAATATAAACCCATCCACATGTTAACTTCAAGAAAATCCCTCAAATCTCCCACACTGCTCAGTGACGGACACACATGCAACCGGATGGGCTGCACTGACACTGAGCTCTTTCCCAGAGGTCTAAAGTTGTGAAAAGGGCTCAGAGCATTTCTCGTTGCTTGAGCTGTTCTCCAGTGCACACATTGAACCATCCATGGGCTTTCACTGAGGGAGATGTTAATCATCCTTCAGTCTCTTTTTCATGATCTTGCTGGGTCCCCATGGCCTCTCCTGGGATAGCAGAGACCTTGGTTATTTGTGGATACTGTCCTGGTTTTGGCTGAGATAATTTTCTTTCTAGTAGTTGTGTTTTGGATTTAGTATGAGAAGAATGTTGATAATACACTGAAGTTTTGATTTTTGCCAGATATTAAAAAACTTTTTATCTTCCCATACTCCGCCAGATGCAGAAGAATTTGGGAGGGAGCAAAGCTGACCCAAGCTATATATAAACGAAGTTGTACAGGGGTCAAATACCACTGCTTGGAAATGATTGGTGTTGTGGGCAGTAAGTGATTTCATTGTGTATCACTTTTTTGTATATTCTATTATTATTATTATTATTATTACTATTATTATTATTATCATTATTGTTATCTTCCTGTGCTGTTCTAATAAACTGTTCTTATCTCAATCCATGAGGTTTTGTTTCTTTTCCCCATCTCTTCCCCATCTCACTTGGGGAGGTGGAGTGAGTGAGCGATTGCGTGGTCCCAGTTGCTGGCTGGGATTAAACAACAACAGTCCTCTTTGGTGCACAACATGGTGCAAGAAAAATGTGAGATAATAACAGATTAAGCAGAGCATATTAAAGGATTTGTATCTAAGGGTTGTGGGTCACAATATTGATTAAGCTGTTGTTGATATTTGTTTATTTGATCTGATCTCTGCTCCTGTTTTTGTGGTACAAGTTAAAGATGGGTGCTGAAGCTCACACATTACTGTGCTCTGCAAGGATTAGTGGTGTTTTGCCTGGGAAATTCATTATTAGAACACTGACCTTGAGCTTAATCTGGTATTTGAGCTTCGTAATGAAGATATTAGTGTTCTTTGGCCACCATCATGTGGAGACAATTATAATTAAACCTCTTTTTTCAATATTTTTTTTTTTTGAGGAAATACAGAATGGCACCTTTTCTACCTTCTTCTATGATGTTTCCTCCTTCATTACAATAACTTATCATTACTGTGAACAGCCTTTGGTAGTTAAAATACTTCTATTAGTACCTCTTGAGAGTATTGTTTCTGTTTTGTCAAAGATTAGCAAGTAATTTAAGAATATCATCCAGATATCTGCCCCAAGGCTGAGTGGTAGAGTGTGTGGAATAGCATCAGCAAACGCCTAGGACTGTGTGTGCCTCTAGCGTTTTGGAACTTCACCCTTGAACAGTGGCAGAATCCTGAAAAACAGTAGGATATTTGGAAGATGTGTTGTGTTGCCCTGGCAATTCCAGGGAGACACCGCTCACTGCAGTGTGCTGGGGCCTGGCCCATGCTTTCCGAGCCCTGTTCAATGCTGTTCATTATCCCCGAGGGGAAGAGAAGGTCTCTGGATCTGACAACAACGCGACGATCACCGTGGCTACTCCTACGCCTGCAATGGGCACTGCTGCCACTCAGTCCCCAGCAACAAGCACAGCAGCTACTCAAACCCAGGTGACAGGCACTGCAAATGGCCCACAGGACAAGCCCATGCCAGTATCAGCCTCACCTATACAAAGGAAAGAAGTTTGGAAGTGGAAGTCAGCTCATTTACTAAGAGATGATGAAAAAGCAGGGCCATCACGAGAAGGGAAGAAGGAAGAAGATGAGATGGCAGCCTCCTGATCCCTATCCCTGAATGAGCTGTGGGAAAAGCAAAAATATTTTGGGCATTGTCCAGGCAAGCACACTCACTTGGTGGCTCCAGTGCTGGGATAATGGGGCCAATAACCTAGAATTGGTGGGTAGGGAAGCCGAGCAACTGGAATCCCTTTCTAGGGAAGGAGGTATTGACAAAGCAATTGGAAAAGGGGCACAAGCCCTCAGCATCTGGAGGTGACTCCTGTCAGGCATAAAGATGTCCCTTCAAGGAAGATTTTACATGTAACCCAGGCAAGTGGACTAGAGTGGCAAGAGGTATCCAGTACCTGAGGGAACTGGCTGTGCTAGACGTGATTTATAGTGACCTGAACAACACACAGTTACCAGAAGTTCCATATGAAGTCCAGCGCACATGACCCATGTGGTGGAAGGTTGTACAGGGCAAAGCATTGTCATATTCCAAGTCATTGGCAGTACTGAACTGGAAAGATGAAGAGTGACCAACAGTGGAAGAATTCACTAGCCAACTCCAGCAAGTCAAACAAAATCTCTTCTGCTCATTCATCTCGGCAGTGGAAAAACTACTGGACATGGCAGGTGAGGAACTGTTCCAGGAGTTCCAGCAATTCAAAGAGGATATGTCCTGCTCCACACCTGTACCAACGAGTATCTCAGGTAGAAGCATAGAATCATTTCAGTTGGAAGAGACCCTCAGGATCATTGAGTCCAACCATAACCTAACTCTAGAACTAAACCATGTCCCTAAGAAGCTCATCTAATCACCTTTTAAACACCTCCAGGGATGGTGACTCCACCACTGCCCTGGGCAGCCTGTTCCAATGCCTGACAACCCATTCCAGGAAGATGTTTTTTCCTAATATCCAGCTTAAACCTGCCCTGGCACAACATAAAGTCATTTCCTCTTCTTCTATCACTTGCTACTTTAGAGAAGAGACCAATCCTGTCCATGTTCTAATCTTTCAGGTAGTTGTAGACAGTGATAAGATGGTAGCCTCCTGTTCTCCAGGCTGAACAGCCCCAGCTCCCTCAACCACTTCTCATCACACTTGTGCTCCAGCACCTCAGCAGCTTTGTTGCCACCTCTGCACTCTCTCTAGCACGTCAATGTCCTTCTTATGATGAGGAGCCCAAAACTGAACACAGGATTAAAGGTGTGGCCTCACCAGCACCAAGAACAGTGGCACAATCACTTCTCTAGTCCTGCTGGCCACACTATTCCTGATACAAACCAATATGCTGGTGGCCTTTTCAGCCACCTGGGCACATGCTGGCTCATGTTCAGTTGCCATCAATCAACACCCCAGAGCCCTCTCTGCCAGGCAGCTTTCCAGCTACTCTTCCCCAAGCCTGTAGGGCTGCCTGGGGTTGATGCGACCCAAGTGCAGGACCTGGTACTTGGTCTTGTTAAACCTCAGACAACTGGCCTCAGCCCAATGATCCAACCAGTCCAGATCCCTCTGTATGGCCTTCTCACCCTCCAGCAGATCAACACTCCCACCCAATTTGGTGTCACCTGCAAATTTACTGAGGGTGCAGTTGATCCCCTCATCCAGACCATTGATAAAGGAGATGCTGTGGGATAAGAGCAGTGTTGGAGACCTTGGGTGCAATTGCCCAGGCTTCCGTATCTAGTCAAGAGAGGGAAATCACTTGTCTTACCCAGGATGTCGTGGCTTTCTCTGCCCAGCCACCAGCTCCTGCCTCAGAAAGGCTCCTGTAGTTCCTGGGTCACATTTCCCTGTCCCACATAAGGGCTTCAGCTCCCTCTGTGTATCTCAGAGACTGTGGCCATCTCTGAGTGGGTGACGGCATGAGCCTCTGAATGAAAATGTTATGTTAAGATTGAAACATATACAGAAAAGATCTCTGTATAATAGCTGGGTAAGAAGTCTTAATTTCAAAACTTAGACGTTGATCTATAAATTCTCATTATTTTTGTCAGAGGCCATAGATGCAGACAAGCAAGATGATGCGACTTTCTCTCACTCTATGTAAATAGAGATTTATACAGTCCCATTCCAAAAATACCTTCTTCCCAACACTGTGAATGGATAAATGTTTCTGCAGAGCTGTAACCCAGCCAGGACGTCCCTAAGCTGTTATACTTCAAGAGGCTCATCCACCCCAGGACAGGACTTTGGATTTCCTCTACTTGGTTACCATAAGGGTTCCCATTGACCCAGCCCTCCAGTCTGTTTGTCCTTGAAAAGAGAATATTTTGGGAGTTGGTGCAAAAAGCCTTGCTGTTGTCCCAGTTGAATATAGCCACTGCTCTCCCCTCAGCCACACATGTGGTCCTTTTATCACAGGAAGCAGTGAGGATGGTCGTTCATAATCCCACCTGGGCTCACCCAGTCCCCCGCTCGTTCACACACCCAGAAATGCAATCCAACAGGACATGCTTTGGTACATATCCCTCATCCAAAGTGAAGCTAAGCAGCCTTTAGCTCCCCAGGTTGTGCCCCGAGTCTTGTTGAAAAGTACATGCAACATTTGCTTTTTGCCAGTTTTCAGGGAGCTCCCCCAGTCTCCATGACTTCTCATAATGGTGCAGACTGGCCTCACTGTGACATCATCCTGCCCCCTCAGCACCCTTGGACGCAGCCGCTCTGCTCCCGTGGACAGGTAAGGGTTGAGTTTGCTGAAGTCACCTGAGACCAGATTCCTGTCCACCTCTGGCTGTTCTCCAGAGTCCTGCCAGGAGGCAAAGGCTTGAGAGACTTTGCTGGTGAACTCTGAGGCACAGACCACGTGAACATTCTCACCTCTCTGTCTCACCTCCTCTATCTACACCCGCTTTTACTGAATGTTGGGGAAGGCTGTTGAACTTCCCACTTAGGGAAGTTGCTGCCCCGTGGAGCCCAGGTTAGAAATGTGAAAACTTCCTGCCTGGTAAGGCCCTCAGATAATTATCCATGACTAATTTTGATGAGTGATGAGACTGCAATGGGAAATACAAAGGCAATCAAGAGGGATTGGGACAAGTGGCTAAGGGATCAGGAACAAAAGTACTGTTTTCCTCTGTCCCCCCAGTTGCAGGGCGTGCTGAGGAATGATACAGGAAGACCGAGCAGATACAGTCAGACCTGGCTGTGGGACTGGAGTCACCAGCAGAATTTGTGGTTTTTTGATCATGGGTTGGTTTACATGACACCTGGCCTGCTGGTGACAAATGGGACTCATTTGTCTCAAAGCAGGAAAAGAATTCAGGGGCAGGAGTTCGCAGAGCTCATGGAAAGAGCTTTGAACTAGATTTGAAGGGGAAGGAGAGAAAAACAGGTGTGGCATGATGAGGGTAACGATAGGGTTGAATGTTTCTGGGTAAGAATCAGGGGGAAGGCATCCTGGTGGGAGTCTGTTACAGATCACCCAACCACCCCACCAGGATAAAGAGGCAGCTGAAATATTCTGCAGGCAGCTGGGAGAAGCCTCCCGGTCACCAGCTCTTGTTCTTACTGGAGACTTCAGCCTACCAGATGTCTTCTGAAAATGCAGCACAGCAGAGAGGAAGCAGACTACGAGGCTCTTGCAGTGCATGGAAGACAGTTCCTGACACAACTGGCCAGTGAGCCAACTAGGGAAGGCATCCAGTGCAGCTGTGGATTGTGAACAGAGAAGGACTCGTTGGCAACATGTCGATTGGAGGTCGCCTTGGACATAGTGACCATGAAATGAGCAACTTTTCCATCCTTGGAGAAGTTAGAAGGGTGGTCAGATGAACTGCTACCTTGGCCTTCCGAAGGGCAGACTTAGACCTGTTCAGAAGGCTGGTTGGCAGAGTCCCCTGAAGACAGTCCTGAGGGACAAAGTAGGCCAGGAGGGCTGGTCTCTCTTCAAGAAGGTGATCTCAGAGGCACAGGAGCAGCTGTACTGGAAGGACAGTTGGTGGGGAAGAAGGCTGGCCTGGCTAAATAGAGAGCTGGGGCTGGAACTTGGGAGTAAAAATTGAATTTGTAACGTTGTGAAGGAAGGTCAGGCTACTCGAGGAATACAGGAATTCTGTGAGGTTATGCAGGGAGAAAATGAGCAGGGCCAAAGACCAACTAGAGTTGATCCTGGCCATGGCTGTGAAAGGCCACAAGAAATGTTTCTGTAAATACATTAGCAACAAGAGGAGGGCAAAGGAGAATATACATCCCCTGATGGATGCAGAGGGAAACATAGTGACAGAAGATGAGGGAAAGGCTGAGGTACTAAATGCCTTTTTGCCTCAGTCTTTAATAGTCAGACCAGTTGTGCTCCAGGTACCCAGCCCCTGAGCCAGAAGACAGGGATGCGGAGCAGAATGAAGTCCCAGTAATCCAAGTGGAAATGTTTGGTGACCTGCTACACCACTTGGACAGCCACAAGTCTATAGGGCCAGATGGGATCCACCCAAGGGTGCTGAGGGAGCTGGCGGAGGTGATCACTGAGCCACTTTCCACTATCTACCAGCAATCTTGGCTAACTGGGGAGGTCCCAGTTGACTGGAAGCTGGCTAACATCACACCCATCTACAAGAAGGGTTGGAAGGAGGATCTGGGGAACTACAGAACTGTCAGTCTATCCTTGGTGCTGGAAAAGGTCATGGAGCAGATGATCTTGAGTGGATATAGCACTTAAAACACAACCAAGCGATCAGGCCCAGTCAACATGGATTTATGAAAGGCAGGTCCTGTTTGACCAACCTGGTCTCTGTCTATGATAAGGTGACAACCCAGTAGATGAGTGAAAGGCTGTGGATGTTGTGTACTTAGACTTCAGTAAAGCCTTTGACACCGTATCCCACAGCATCTCCTGGAGAAGCTGCAGCTCATGGCCTGGATGGTGTATCTGCGATGGATAAAGAACTGGCTGGAGGGCCGGGCCCAAAGAGTTGTGGTGAACGGAGCGAAATCCATTTAGGCACCAGTCACGAGTGGTGTCCCCAGGGCTCTGTATTGGGGCCAGTTCTGTTTAATCTCTTTACCAATGATCCGGATGAAGGGACTGAGTATAGCCTCAGTAAGTTTGCAGATGACAACAATGAACTCTCCAGGCTCAGGGAAGGGCAGCTTGAAAGTTCCCTGGGGAAAAGGACCTGGGAGTGTTGGTAAACAGCAGCTGAATATGAGCCAGTGTGTGCCCAGTTGGCCAAAAAGGCCAACAGTATCCTGGCTTGTGTCAGAAATAGTGTGGCCAGCAGGCCCAGGGCAGTGATTGTCCCCTGTACTGGGCACTGGTGTGGTCGCATCTCGAATGCTGGGGGCCGTTTTGGGCCCCTCATGCCAAGAAAGCACTTGAGGTGCTGGAGATAAGAGATAAGAGAACAGAGCTGCTGAGGGGCTGGAGCATAAGTGTGATGGGAGCAGCTGAGGGACCTGGGGTTTCAGCCTGGAGAACAGGAGCTGAGGGGAGACCTTCTGATCTCTGAACTGCCTGAAAGGAGCTTGGAGCATGGGGGGAGTTGGTCTCTTCTCCCAAGTAGCAAGTGACAGGAAAAGAGGAAATGGCCTCAGGTTGCTCCAGGGAAGGTTTAGGTTGGATGTTCGGAGACATTTCTCCATGGAAAAGGTTGTGAAGCAGTGGAACAGGCTGCCCAGGGCAGTGGTGGAGTCACCATGCCTGGAGGGGTTAAAAGGCATTTAGACAAGGTTCGTAAGGACACGGTTTAGTGCTAGAGTTAGGTTATGGTTGGACTCGATAATCCAGAGGGTCTCTTCCAGCCAAAATTATTCTATGATTCTATTGACGAATCAAATTCAGGGCAGTTATTCCCTGTAATGCCAGTTACAGGCCTGCAATGTTACGTGAGGTGCCAAGGCTCTCACACAGAGATAATGCATTTGGCAGGCACAGCCAGGACAAGCTGCAGTCTGTGCTGTTCGACATCCATGCAGTAACTACCAAGGCGTGGTGGGACAAGTCATACAGCTTCACAGTATCACAGTATGTTTGGGATTGGAAGGGACCTCAAAAGATCATCTAGTCCAATCCCCCTGCTGCAGAAGGAACGCCTAAGTGAGGTTGCACAGGAACATGTCCAGATGTGTTTTGAATGTCTCCAGAGAAGGAGACTCCACAACCCCCCTGGGCAGCCTGTTCCAGTGCTCTGTCACCCTCACTGAGAAGAAGTTTTTCTCAAATTTAAGTGGAACCTCTTGTGTTCCAGCTTCATCCCATTACCCCTTGTCCTATCATTGTTTGCCACCGAGAAGAGCCTGGCTCCATCCTCATGGCACTCACCCTTTATATATTTATAAACATTAATAAGGTCCCCCCTTAGTCTCCTCTTCTCCAAACTAAAGAGACCCAGCTCCCTCAGCCTTTCTTCATAAGGGAGGTGCTCCACTCCCTTAATCATCTTTGTTGCCCTACGCTGGACCCTCTCCAGCAGTTCCCTGTCCTTCTTGAACTGCAGGGCCCAGAACTGGACACAATATTCCAGATGTGGTCTCACCAGGGCACAGTAGAGGGGAAGGAGAACCTCTCTCAATCTACTAACCACCCCCCTTGTAATACACCCCAGGATGCCATTGGCCTTCCTGGCCACAAGGGCACAGTGCTGGCTCATGGTCATCCTGTTGTCCACCAGGACCCCCAGGTCCCTTTCCCCTACACTGCTCTCTAATATGTAATCTCCCAACCTATACTGGAACCTGGGGTTGTTCCTGCCCACATGCAGAACTCTACGCTTCCCCTTGTTAAATTTCATGAGGTTATTCCCTGCTCAACTCTCCAGCCTGTCCAGGTCCCGCTGGATGGCAGCACAGCCCTCTGGCGTGTCAGCCACTCCTCCCAGCTTGGTGTCATCAGCAAACTTGCTGATAGTGCACTCTATTCTCTCGTCTAAATCATTAATGAATATATTGAATAATACTGGCCCTAGTACTGACCCCTGAGGCACTCCACTAGATACTGGCCTCCAAGTAGACTCCGCACCATTGACTACCGCTCTCTGGCTTCTCTCCTTAAGCCAGTTTGCAACCCACCTCACTACTCTATTGTCCAGCCCACACCTCCTCAGCTTAGCTGTGAGGATGCTGTGGGAGACTGTGTCAAAGGCTTTACTGAAGTCAAGGTAGACCACATCCACCGCTCTGCCATCATCCATCCACCTTGTTACATTCTCATAAAAGGCTATGAGGTTGGTCAAGCATGACCTACCCTTGGTAAAGTCATGCTGACTGCCCCTAATAACCCTCTTGTCCTTGATATGCCTTGAGATGGCACCAAGGACAAGCTGTTCCATTACTTTCCCAGGGACAGAGGTGAGGCTGACCGGTCTATAATTACCCGGGTCCTCCTTCTTGCCCTTTTTGAAGACTGGAGTGACATTTGCTTTCCTCCAATCCTCGGGCACCTCTCCCGTTTCCCAAGACTTGGCAAAGATGATGGAGAGCGATCCAGCAATGACTTCAGCCAGCTCCCTCAGCACCCGTGGGTGCATCCCATCTGGACCCATGGATTTATGGATGTCCAGACTATTTAATTGCTCCCTAACCCAGTCCTCATCGACTAAAGCAAACTCCTCCATTGACCTGGCTTCATCCGGGGTCTCAGGGGTACAGGGCTCCCGAGGACAGCCTCCGGCAGAGTAGACAGTCCCTCCTGTCACCAGCAAAGCCTCTGATAACTGGCCAAACCATCACCAGACTTGGAGCCAAAGTGGCCCAAAGTCTCCATAGACAAGTCGAGAAGAAAGATATGGGACCGAGGGAGAAAGCGAAGGGAGCAGGAGAAAGGGAAGGAAGAATAAAAAGTAGTGTTGGGCTGCAGGACTGAAATGGAGGATTTGAAAGAAAAGAGGCAGGAAGCAGGAGAGTGAGAGAAAAGGAAAGAAGAGAGGAAAGAAGAGACATGCAGCCAGACAAGGGGTTATTGAGAGAGGATGGGACAGAGAACAGGATGAGAACGAAATAAGGCTAGGTAAAGCAAGGCAAAGCAAGCTTAGGCTGTAGGGCGTTTTTTTGCTTTATATTTTCTACCACATTCGTCTTCAGATGAGGATGAAAGCCATCAGACATTAATGATTAGGCCCAAACATAAACCCCAGTTACGCGAGACACTTAGACTAACCCTAAAATGCAAAGATCTGTCTATAACGATGGTTTTTCTACTGTACTTCTACAATCTGCTGGCAGTACAAAAAAATAAGCTGCAGATCTCCTTAGGCTGAGTCATGGTGTTTTTGTGCAGGGATCATTCATATCACAGTATCACAGTATCACAGTATGTTTGGGATTGGAAGGGACCTCAGAAGATCATCTAGTCCAATCCCCCTGCTGGAGCAGGAACACCTAGGTTAGGTCGCATAGGAACATGTTCAGGCGGGTTTTGAATATCTCCCTCCTGCCCTTTTTGAATGCTGGAGTGACATTTGCTTTCCTCCAATCCTCGGGCACCTCTCCCATTTCCCAAGACTTGGCAAAGATGATGGAGAGCGGCCCAGCAATGACTTCAGCCAGCTCCCTCAGCACCCGCGGATGCTTTCTATCTGGACCCATGGATTTATGGATGTCCAGACTATTTAATTGCTCCCTAACCCAGTCCTCATCAACTAAAGCAAACTCCTCCATTGACCTGGCTTCATCCGGGGTCTCAGGGGTACAGGGCTCCCCAGGACAGCCTCCGGCAGAGCAGACAGAGACAAAGAAGGCATTCAGTAATTCTGCCTTCTCTGTATCTTCTGCCACCAGGGCACCCACCCCATTCATCAGTGGGCCTACATTGCCTCTGGTATTAGTTTTATCTGCTATGTATTTGAAAAAGTTCTTTTTGCTGTCCTCAACCTTTACCCAGGCAGCCCTCAACCTTTACTGCTTCGACCAGCCCCTCCTTGTTAGTGAGGATGAGATCCAGCAGTGCACCTCTCCTAGTCGGCTCCTCCACCATCTGCATGAGGAAGTTCTCATCAATGCACTGGAGGAATCTCCTGGACTGTGGCTGGCTGGCTGAATGGTCCTTCCAGCAAACATCAGGGAAGTGCAAGAGCTGCAGCTCCCGTGTGTCTGTGAATGGCAGGAGGAGGAACTGGGTGATGGAGCTGCTGTTGGACATTTGCTGCTGATGGTCATGGGAAACCTGTCATAGGAGGAAAAGACAGTGACAAGTTATCAGTGACTTCTCTGAGCAAAATCAAAGCCATTTCTCACACACCCTCCCCCTGCTCCACACCCCTTGTCCTTTTCCAGACCTTCCTCCAGCTCGGTGTCTGAGCCCTGGGTGGTGCTGGCTGGAGGTGCCGTGAGGAGCAGGGCCTGTGCCCGCTGGCTGCCGAGGAGTCAGCCCTGCTCTGCAGCAGGGGGCATGGGAACGGGGGGCAGGGGCCAGAACTGGGGTTCAGCTTTGTCAAATGGAGCCACAATGTGTATCACCTTTCCTAAGTGCTGAGCACCCCATGTTTGTCCAAGGACACCTATGACTCCTTTCAAAAACCAAACTTTATTTTCTCTGCACAGCATCTCTTTGCTTCTCCATGGGGCTTTCAGATAAAACAAAGATGCTGTAGGACAAGTTTGCATCCCGGAGGAAAGCTCACAGCTTGGAAGGAAACCTCAAGGGCATAATAAAGACAGATTTGATTGAGGGAGACTCAGCTCATTCCCCAGCCCCACAGACTCCATTGCCCACAGCCCACAGGTCAGAGCAAAGCTGGGACACGTGTGCCCATGGACACACCTGCAGGAAAGGACCCACAAGATCAGGCTGTGACTCTGCAGCTGAAACTGCCATCCCCAGAGAGCCTGACAGCAAGAACAAGATCCCAACAGCAGTGACCCAGAGCAGGGGAGCAAGAAGGACAATGCGGTGAGGGTGGGGGTGAGAGAGGCCAGGGCAGGGGCAGCCGGGCACTCAGACAGCGTCACCCTTCCCCAGCTGTGCAGCCACCTCCCAGACACCAACACTGCCGGGCAGCTGCTCTCAGCCCCTGTGCTCTGCAGAGGAACTGCAGCTCTGGCTGCACAGGAGCTGCTTCATGCCTTGGAGCCCCCGGCCCTGAGGGCAGAGGCTTTGCTGGGTGGGACAGGAGGCCAGGGGGCTGCTCACAGGAGGGATCTGACCTGCAGGGGGTCACAGGGACTTTTCTCTGTTCTCCCTCCCATAACAATTCTGGGTTTAGTTTCCTCTCATTTCTGATCATTTCCCTGCTGCCTGGAGATTCTCCCCTGGGAGGTGTTTCCCTGTCCATGTCTGTTCCCTGTCAGTGCTCACAGACCATCCCACCCTCTGTGCCCTCCCCCTGGCCCTACAGATCCTGCCTGTTCACAGGGCACTGCCTGGGGGCATCTTCCTGTCTGCAGGCTGGAAAACAGGACAGGTCAGACTAAGGCTGACGGGTCCAGCCAAGGTGATGCAGGTGCTGTGCACAGGCAGAGGGGTGGGGAAGGGATGTCATGAGCCTTCTGGCAGATGTACTGATCACTCAGAGTTGCAGTTCAGGAGTCTCAGTGACTTGTTTCAGCATTAGAGCTCATTTTCATTTCATCCTTTCCTGCACCCCCCACCCCTTGGGAGAGAAAACTGAAAAGACAGGCTCAGGAAGGATCCTTATCTGTCTGCTAATCCTTACATTGATCTTGTCTTTGGGGCATCCCCTTGGAAAAATCCTGCAGGTGATCTGGATGTGTGAGCAGCCCTGACCCACACAGCACCCTCTCCACAGCAGAAGCACCTTTCCTGCCCTTATCGGGGATGCTCCTTCCCCCCACAGCTTGTCCCCACAGCACCGTGGGGATCTCCCCCAGACAGGGACCCTGCTCTGCAGGACAGCCCTGGGCACCCCTGGGTGCTCCCTCTGCAGTCACCCTCAGCAGAAGTTGTCGTCATTCCCTGTCCCTCTGACAGTGCAGCAGGGAAGCCCTGCTCTGGAGTGTGTTCTTCTCCTCTACAACAGAGATACTGTGAGAGAGACCTGACAGATACTGTAAATTGTGGAATGTACCAGGGGGAATTTCCTGGAGGGTCTCCCTCCAGAAAATGCAACTGCATTGTCCTACAGCCAGAGACTTACTGTGTTAGAACTGTGATTTGTCTCATTGAATCCTCAGCAACCAACCACCCCACATTGCCTTTAATCTCTCTGTGCCTGGCTCCTGTGCCCTCGGTGCTGCAGGCAGAGCCCTCAGCCCTGCTGCGTGTGGAGTGGAGCTGCTCCTGGGCAGAGCTGTCTCTCTGCAGCGCTGCCGCTGCCATGAGCTCCCTGTGTCCCAGGAGCCCAGCCCAGCTCAGCAGCACAGGAGCAGCCCATGATGTCCCTTTCTCTGTCTCCTCTGGGCTCCTCCAGGTGTCCCTGGGGCTCTAGTGTCACAACTTTGAAGTTGAAGTAATCAGTGATGTTGATTCTCTCTCCTCTTCAGAGACACTTCTTTCCAGCATTGTATTTTTCATTTAAAAAATAAATTGGTATGACAATCATCTTTTCTTGTCCCATCATTAGACAGGACACCAGGAATGTTACAGCAAAGGGTTTAATTTCTTCAGGCTGGGGGAGGAATATCTTCAGTTGAATGACTTCAGGCATTTTGTTCTGGTTTTACACTCCTAGGTCTAGAGAGACATTCTTCAGTCTTTGGCCATGTCATGTCTGTGCTCTGCAGCAAAGCCTTTGCACACATGGGCTCTTGGACACTTGGTACCAGGTTTCTTGTGGCAGGTCAGAGCTGGGCTGGTGCCACAGCTGGGGTGGTTCAGCCCAGATGTGAGGCAATGTCCTCAGCCAGGGACCTGACTGGGGGAGCTGGAGCTGTCAGTGCTGCAGACAGAGCTGTGACACGGATGGAATGAACTGCCAGGCAGGGTGGCAGAAGTGAGTTCATCTGGTCTGCACAGGACAGCAGCCTCCAAGCACAGCAACAGTCCAGATCAAAGCTCAGTCCAGACCTGTACGGCAATTCAAGGGCCCATAATGAGCTGTTCCTACTGAGGAACAGTTAAAGGACAAACACAGACACTGTGTCGACACTGTTTAATACAAAAAGAGGTGAGAATCCCTGTGTCCTCTCGTTCTCCATCTTCACCAGCAAGGTCTCCCAGGCCTCTGTGGCTGGAGGCAGAACAATAAACAGTGGATGTGGATCAAGTCAGGGTCACTGGAACTAACACAATCCTCTCCAGTCTATGGGACAGCAGGGGCAGCATCCCAGGAGCTGGGACAGCAGGACCATGTCACAGCGAGGCCACCTTCCACCATCTTGGAAAGCTCATGGAGACTGGGGGGACTCCCTGACCACTGGCAGCTCTCACACAGTGTGTGCACTTTTCAAAATGGCCAATGGGTGAGCAGGGGAACTAAGGGCTGTGCCCCAGAGCATGTCCACTGGGACCCCATTTCTGGGTGTCTGGAAGAGAAGGTGATGGGGTTTGCCCAGGGCAGGTTGTGCCTGTCCATCCTCTTTGCTTTCTGTGGGGAAAGGACAGGGTGGTGGATGTGGGTTAACAACGATGCTCTGATACATGATTGTCAGCAAGGCATTCAGTGTCATCTCCTGTAGTATTCTTGTGTCCAAGGTAGGATATTATGGTCTGTGTCAGTGTGTAAGTAGATGGGTAAAAAGCCAAGTGACCAAGATGTGTCTGGATCAAGCCCTGGGTAATCTGGTCTGACCCTGCTGTGAGCAGGAGGTTGGTCAAGACACCTCCTGAGGTCCCATCCAGCCTGAATGATGCTGTCCTTCCTTCCCCTTCATGTTTTCAATGTAGACAAAGCTCTCAGGTTCTCTGTGACCACAGGAATAATTCATATAAGGTGCAGGGCTGCTTTACAAGTGCCCCCAAACAGTCCTGCCCACAACTTTTCCATCCTTTCTCTTTTGCCCTGACCCAAAGTCTTCTTTATTTGCTGTCCTAATGCCCTTCCAGAAAGAACAGCCCATGTTGTTAACCCTTTCAGAGCAGGTTGCTCAACAGGTGTCAGCATCCATGTACAGAGTCTGCACATCAGCCAGACACAAATCCATCATTATAGAAATGGAGACGAGGCTCTTGACCAGCTCCTTGCAGCGAGCAATTGGCACAACTTGTCTGCTGAGATTCCAGGGAACACCGGAACTTTAAGAACTGATAAGTTTTAGTCCTCTCTGAGCATCCTGGTTCATCTCCTGACCCATGTGGTGCTTCTGGCTGTGAAGAGAATCAAAACCAGCCATTTGACTGGGCTAGTTCCATTTTACATGGTGCCAAACAGGGCAGATGAAGGGGGCTTATAACTCCAATCTCTACTGCACAGTTGGGACTTCAGAGATTAGAAATGTAGGGAACAATGTATTGTCCGTGCACACCACATAAAGATTCTGGCTTCCCTTGGGCCTTTTCACTAACCTGGGATCTGTTCCTTGGCTTTCATTTGCTTAAAAGGAAACAACTCCCCCATGCCACCTGCCCCTCACACCAGAGAAAGAAAGGAGAAAATGGATGGAAGAGGGATGATTTGGGAGCAATTCTGACCAAGAGGTGTATTCTTTCAATGATAAAAAAGGTGGAAGTGGGAGAAAGCACTGTTCCAAGGACTTCATACAAGAGGCCAACTACTGAGATGCAATATGCATTTTGAGAAGTGAGAATGACTGCTTGGAGGGAAATTAAAGAGCTTTAGTTCATCAACATAACCAAGAATACGGAGTTTTCTGTTGCTGTTATTAGTGATAGTATCACTCTTCAAAAATATCCTTGAAAACGTCGCTGTCATCCCTTGGCTTCAAAGCTCAGCCCGCTCAGTATTTGACAGGACTGCTTCAAACATCTGTGACCCAAGTCTTTTACCCAAGGAAGGGAAAAACTTCCAGTGCAGGCACCAAACCAAAACCCAACCTGCCTGGAGAGCCAGGACAGTTGTGCCACACAAGAGCCACCCTGGACAGAAGCTACAGTTAGTGAGAATTGAAATGATTTAAACTCCAATCATAGAATCACAGCATTATAGAATCATTTAGTTGGGAAAAGACACGTAAGAACATGGAACTCAAACATAAGAACTCCACATAAGAACTCCAACAATAAACCATGTCCCAAAGTGCCACATCTCCACATCTTTTAAACACGTCCAGCAATGGAAGCTCCAATCCTGAGCTGGCAGGACACCACTGGCTGCAGTTGGACATAAGATACTGGTCATGGCTGTGAGTTCAGCCCTCGCTGCAGAATGTCTCACACCCTCACTGAGGAGGGCAGGGGGCTGGGAGATGGGAGCACGTTTCAGTTTCCAGATCCCAGCACAGAGCCCAAACCATCCTGCCCTTGAAATCTGGCATCCCTTTTCTTGAGATGTAGAGCTGGTGGGCCTTTTGTGGATAATCATGTTAAAAGGCACGAAAAGTCCTTAAAATGTTTGTGTAATTTGTCTAGGAATGTCAGTTTTATATGCTTATATTTAAATATCTGTAAAATATTACTCTGCATCTCTGGTAGCCTCTCTGGCAATGACAATTAAATAGGCATTTGCACTATAAGGCTCCATACCTCATCCACAAGCACACATCTAAGTGGTTCAGATGACGGGTGGTCTGGCAAACGTCACCCTTTGTGTCCCCAGGTGATGGACACTGCTCATGTGCCTCTGCAGAGAGTGGCAGGAGCTGGATCCCCTTCTCGGGACAGACTCCTTCCAGGAGAGACACAGACACAGGGGAACTCATCGGGGCTTTACGGCATTTCACTGGCATCAGTTTTGACATATTGGGTGCTGTCCTGTGACTGCCCTTTCTGCACAAATGATCATACAAACACAATCATTATCATTTAGTAAGACATGGTCATAAAGGGGCTGTTATGGACAAGAAAGCTCACTGTGAACTCTGGAGAGAGCGAGGAAGTTCATAATAAGCACCAGGAAGAACCAAGAAGCTCGAGGCCTCTTCTGAAGAGCAGGAGGCCTGAGCAGCTGTGATTGGCCATTGTAGGTGTGGGAGAGGGTCAGGGCATGTCAGGGAGAAGCAATGAGATGGCTGATGGCTTCAGTGAACCCTTCCAGCCATGGCTGAGCCCAGAAATGGAAAGCAGTTGATGTCTGCAGGTGGAGGAGGAACAGGAGGAAGATTTTCCTGGGAATATGGAAGGAAGAAAGGCCTCTCTTGGGCTAATCATGTATGGCAGTGCCATTTGCATGCTGTGGGCATGGCTGTGCCTGGGAGATGGGGAACGGCTGCTGCTGGGGTGGCTGTGCTCAGTCATGGCCCATGAGCTGACCCTGCTCTGCTCCTCTCTTACACTGCCCACACTTGGATGGTCCTCAGGAATCATCCATGAGCCTGGTGGATCCATGAACCTCCTGCAGTGATGGGCTATGGATCCAAATAGGGGATTCAAGTGAGTTTGGGACTGGGACATTGAGGTGACTGGTGACCATTGCCAGGTGAATGAAAGAAGCTGGATGAGTTGTGAGGAGCTCACAGGCATTTCCAGCTCCACAGAAAACCAGAGCCTTGCAGTTAAAAGCAACAGCACTTGACATAAAACCCATCCCCAAAACACGAAACACTCACACTGACCACAGGAAAAGCCTTGAAAAACATTGGAGAAAAATCTACCAGGTCCCAGGGGTCAGGGCTCAGCCATTCTGGTGATGAACAAGCATCAAGGGCTCACAGGGCAGAAACTTGGGGTTTGCTTCTGCCTTTCACTTCACTAGAGGTTTGTTCATTCTCTTAGTAGCTGCAGTTCAGGATCATGGCACCAGAGGGCTCATGAACATCGAAAATGCTCTTAAATGCCAAGGCTCTGTGCATCATTTTCCTAAAGGGTTCAAGTCTGGTGTGGATGATTAGAGACATTTCAGGAACAGCCAAACAGAGCATTTCCACAATAAATGGCAATAAAGCCAAATTTCTTCTATTTCTTTCCCTGCTCGCCGTTCCCTCCCTTTCCAGAACAGGTGGCATCAGCAGCCTCCAGTCCATATTGATGTGTTACATCTCCTGATAAAGACTGAATATGTCAGAAAAGTGGGTACCTAAATCACCATGTGAGTGAGGAGATAGTCCAGGACAGCCTCAAAGAGGAGTCACACTCCTCTGGACCAAGAGGTGGGTGTTCCTGGCAATCTCAGGTGCCACAGCACAGCAATACTTGTGTTCAGGAGCTGGTCAAGTGACCCATCTCCTGTTCTGTAACGGTGTCTGAGTTTGCTCAGGTCACCCCTGACTTGAGCCCCATCCACTGCTGGGTGTTCTCCAGACTCCTGCCTTCAGGAACCAAGTCCCAGGAGACCTTGCTGGTGAAGATGGAGGCAAAGAAGCCATGAAGAACCTCAGTCCCATCTGATTCTACTCTTATGAAGTTCAGCAGCAGGCCCACATTCACCCTGTCTATTCTCTTACTGCAAGTGAAGCTCTGTCAGCTCATCTTGCTGCCCTTCCCATGCAGGTATCAAGTCCAGAGCAGCTGTGGCATCATCACCACATCCATGGACAAGGTTTCTAAATTCCTCCTTTGCAGCTTCCCCTGCTTCCACCTCCTGTGTGCTGCCTATTTTCCCTGGAGCTCCATCAGTTCAGACAAGCAGCTTCACGAGATAAATGCTTCTTTTCATGTGTGCTTAGGGAGATCATTCTTGCGCTTGGAGCAGGCTGTCCTGTAAGACTTGTCATATTTCCTGAGTTCCTTCACCCTTCAGATCTACTTCCATGTCACCACATCATCCACCATCCCCCAGTATGTCCAAGTCTTCTCCTCTGGAGCCCACCAGCCTGTGCTCTGCTGCTGGCCTTCCTCCCTCCCCTCTGGTGCCTGGGACAGCACTGTGTCCTGCTCTACAACAGCCAAGGTGGACACTGGTGTTCACATTTGTAAGTGTGAAGTCCCACAGGGCACCTCACCTCAGTGACTCCTCAGTCACCCGTGTCAGGAAGATGTTGTCAATGAGCTCCAAACCTTCCTGGATGGCTGGTACTTTGCAGATATTGGGATATCTCAGGTCTGCCATGAGGACACAGACTGGAAACATGAGGCTTCTTTCATTTGTCTGAGGGAGACCTCATCTAACTTCCTCCTCACCAGTGAGTCTGTAGCTGATGCCCAGTCACCACAACATTGCCCATGTTGTTCTGCCCTCTCATGCTGACTCCTCAGCGTTCAGCTGACATTGTCTGTCCCCAGGCAGAGCTCCACACTTTCTGCTGCTCTCCCACATGAACGGAAGCTTGGTCTCTAAATCCAGATCTCCGGTATTATGAGCACCAGAGCCCCAAGACCCTACTGTTTCTACAGGAGATGGTATTTATAGTATCCTATAGCTCCTCATACTGTTATGTTGGGAGAGACAACCCATCAGGATAAACAATCTGCATACAAATATTAACAGCTGAGCAAAAGGAGCTTCAGTCAAAGGAGGGTCCAGACCTTGAGAAAATCTGGGATTCACCCAACAGAAAGGTCTCTAATTTGTACATAGAGAAATGAGCAGTGCTATATCAAGGTGGGACAATAACCCCATCCATCAGGACAGAGCAGGACCTGACACGCTGAGCAGTGACCCTGAGGAGAAGGGCCTGGGCACTACAAGGTCCCCACACCAGCCCGTGGTGCACGCTCACCATGAACAAGGCAGCTGCACACGGGGCTGCATGAGGAGGAGCGTGGGGACCCAGACACCTGCAGTTCTCATCCCAGTCGGTTCAGCACTGGTGTGACCCACACACACGGGTGTGTGCCAGTGTGCAGCTTCCCAGTTTGGAGCAGCAGGGAGGAACTGGAGAGTGCAGGGCTGTGC
The DNA here is from genome assembly GCA_901699155.2 of Streptopelia turtur. NCBI lineage: Eukaryota > Metazoa > Chordata > Aves > Columbiformes > Columbidae > Streptopelia > Streptopelia turtur. The sequence goes on from CABFKC020000013.1 coordinate 93,316, forward strand.
CAAGGCAGGTTCAGCACCTTGTGCACATGGTGTGGGGTGCTGAGGGACCTGGGCTGCTTTGGCCCAGCAGCGCTGGGGAGGCTGCAGCAGTGCAGGAGTAGCCTGAGAGTGCTTGAAGGGTGGTTTCAGAGATGGTGGAGGTTTCTTCATAGTGGGAAAGAGCATGAGAAAGAAATAATGGCCAAAGTGCAGCTGGGGAGGTCCAGGCTGGACATGAGCAGAAAGGATTGTGAGTGGAAGGGCAGTGCTGTGGTGGAGCAGGTCAGCAGAGGGAGTCTGCATCAGCCCAAGGCTTGTGCTTCAAGGAACAGCTGGGGAGGATGGAGAGATCTCAGCAAAGGAGGGAAGATGCTCAGACAAGAGCAAGGTGGGGCAGCAGGGGGGATGTCTCCAGCCTGCAGGGACAGAGGTGCAGGGGATGCCACAGCACAGGACAGGCTGTCGTGGAGATGATCACGGGATGTAAAGAGGCTGAAAGCCCCACCAGACATGAGCTCCTTCTCCCCTTGGCTGTGGCTGTTGTCTGCACCTCTGATGCCTGTGAGGAGACACCTTGTCCTTCCAGCACAGGGGCCTCATGGCTCCTTGTCCCCAGCCAGGAACCTGGGAGGGGTGGGACCATAGTCCTGCCCTTGGCCTTGCACAGCCCCACATCACACTGTCCCAGGAAGGGCCCTGGGAAACGTGGGAGGGACAGGATCTGACTTCCCAGGGCTGGGGGTCAGGGCTTGGCCTTTTGGTTAAAGAAACACATCCAGTTTTATTCAGCATCAGAGCCAGCTTTACTGTGCTTTTCCTGACCTCCAGTTTTCTTCTCTAACCAAACCTGGATATTGTTTCTCAGTAGGTTCCCTCAGTGGGACCCATTAACATTAAAGAAACTTTAGAGTTTGAATCTGACTTTGACTTCTTGAGAAGTTTCATCACCTTCCTCCAGGGTCTGAAGTTCATGGACTCAGCACCAAACCCACCAGAGGGGTCATTAAGGTGCCTTGGGCTGCTCCTGTGCTGCTGAGCTGGGCTGGGCTCCTGGGACACAGGGAGCTCATGGCAGCGGCAGCGCTGCAGAGAGACAGCTCTGCCCAGGAGCAGCTCCTCTGCACACGCAGCAGGGCTGAGGGCTCTGCCTGGGGATCTCAGCAGACGAGCAAGGCAGAGATGTTAGTAAGCGGACCAGTTTTACAAAATGTTCCTGAAAGGATGAATCAGTTTTGTAAACTGTCCCTGAGAGGATGTTCAAGCATATCATGTTCGAGTACACTTTTATCTTAACGACCTAGCTTTTATCTTAGCCTAAATACGTATAGAGTGAGGACATTGCACATGATCAAAATAGTTCCAAGATGTAGCAATCGATGTTGTAATCAATAGTGAGTAATCGTTACATATCTTAATGAATATATGAATATGTATGTGAATGGACTGTATAAATACTGTGTAACTTAAACTGACCAGCGAAGCTGCTTTGGGTGCGAACCCCTGGTTTCCCAGTGCTGAAATAAAGCACCGCATATAACTACGCCCGTGGTTATGTGTCCTGATTGCTAACATTTTGGCGACCCAGCTGGGGACATCGTGGGCTGCTGAGGCGAATCGCGTCTCGATCCTGCTCCGGCTAGCACCGAGGTATTCTTGGGGAGTGCATCGGACGCGACCGACCCTCTGCTGCTCACGACGGACCTCTGACTGGTAAGAAGGTGCTTTATCTGGATTAGTGGGTACCCACCTGGTCTGGTTCTGGTCTGGTAGCCTGCTGGTCAGGCATCTGGTAGCCTGCCGGTCAGACGCGGCGAAAGCCGCGCTCGGTTGGGCAGGGAGCTCCCAGGGTATTGCCTAGGCAGCCGTCCGTCAGACAGAGGGAAACCTCTGCAGGCTCGGCATCTGGTCTGGTTATTTGTGCCGCAGGCTCGGCACCTGGTCTGGTTATTTGTGCGCACCTGGTCTGGTTATTTGTGCGCACCTGGTCTGGTCATTTGTGCGCACCTGGTCTGGTTATTTGTGCGCACCTGGTCTGGTCATTTGTGCGCACCTGGTCTGGTTATTTGTGCGCACCTGGTCTGGTTATTTGTGCCGCAGGCTCGGCACCTGGTCTGGTTATTTGTGTGCACCTGGTCTGGTTATTTGTGCGCACCTGGTCTGGTTATTTGTGCGCACCTGGTCTGGTCATTTGTGCGCACCTGGTCTGGTTATTTGTGCGCACCTGGTCTGGTTATTTGTGTGCACCTGGTCTGGTCATTTGTGCGCACCTGGTCTGGTTATTTGTGCGCACCTGGTCTGGTTATTTGTGCGCACCTGGTCTGGTTATTTGTGCGCACCTGGTCTGGTTATTTGTGTGCACCTGGTCTGGTCATTTGTGCGCACCTGGTCTGGTTATTTGTGCCGCAGGCTCGGCACCTGGTCTGGTTATTTGTGTGCACCTGGTCTGGTTATTTGTGCGCACCTGGTCTGGTTATTTGTGTGCACCTGGTCTGGTCATTTGTGCGCACCTGGTCTGGTTATTTGTGCCGCAGGCTCGGCACCTGGTCTGGTTATTTGTGCGCACCTGGTCTGGTTATTTGTGCTGCTCAGCACCTGGTCTGTAGTTCTGGTGATTTAATCTGTATTTACTGTTGAAACCGTGATTTGATCCTGTTTACTGTTGTTCTGGTAACGTTACCTGTGTTATCTTTCTGTGTTAGTTATCTGTATCCTTCTGTGTTGATATGTCCAATTCAAATGTATCGCCGTCAAATTGCTTTCTGAAACATTAGAAGGGGGCTGAGTTTGGACAGTTTATGCATAAAAGAAGTGTAATTGTGATCTGTTTGCATATTTGAACTCGGTATTCAGTTTGCGTGTCTGAACTCAGTATCTTAGTTTGTATGTTTATATTTGGTACCAAAAGAATTTGTTTGGGGAAATAATTACAAAATAAGAACCAGTTCCATTACTAAAGTGCCACCTTGTTCCCCCTTCAGATGCATCTGTACACATGAAAGTAAATTGAGTTAGCTGTATTGCAGTTAGTGTTGTTCTGCGGATACACTGATTTGGATCTAAAATTAATGTCAGGGATTGATGCTTAATATGCTGTTTATTGACATCTGTAAGAAGTTACAAAAGGTAGGAGCTGAGAGATGTAACTATTGTTCAGCTAATTGGAATTACATATGAAGTTTATAATCGCAGGAATTAAATGAAGAGAGAAAAGGGCAAAAGGAGCCTAAACCTGTGCCCGGCAGCTTCTCCTTGATAAATGGTTATACAGGTTATATGGTTATACAGGTTGCGAGGGATTAAGTGAGATAAGATATTCGGAATGGGGAAGTAGAGGCTAACATTGATGAGAACTTTCCAAAAGATGATCTCCGATGGAATTATGATACAGGAGGCGGGTTATGCCGTCTCCGGAGGTATCAGGATTGGTTATTGATTAGCGTTCAAACTGCTATGCCGAAGCAAATGAATTGGTCAAAATTGTATAATGTGATGCAGGAAAAGAATGAGTCTCCCTCGGCCTTTTAGAAAGATTAAAAGAAGCTGCCAAAACCGGGATGTAAAATTTTAGTAGACACAGGGGCTACGTAGTCTGTACTGAATTCCTTACAGGGGACGGTAGGTCACAGAGCTACAACAATTGTTGGTGCCACAGGGAAGGAGGAAGTACGGCCATTCCTACAACCCTTGGATTTGTGTTTTGGAGAAAAGGAACTAACCCACAAGTTCTTATATGTTCCAGACTGTCCAGTTTCCCTTTTAGGACGGGATTTATTGATCAAATTGGATGCCGTAATAACATTTGAGGATGGAAACCTGGTAATGAAAATTCCAGAATCTAAGGTAGGACAAATTCTGTTATTAAAAGAAAACCTGGTAGTGAAAACACTGCAAGCAGTGGAGGAGGCTGTGATTCCTATGGTATGGGAGACTGACATACCTGGGGAATCAAAAACAGCCCAGCCCGTAAAAGTGGAACTGAAGGAAGATGCCAAGGCAGTACAGTTGAGGCAGTACCCACTGAAACTAGAAGCTAGGTTAGGAATAGTACCTCTAATTGAAAAATTATTGAAATATGGTATTCTAGAGGAATGTGAATCAGAATATAATACTCCAATTTTTCCAGTAAAGAAACCTGATGGTAGTTATCGATTAGTCCAAGATTTGCGGGCTGTGAACCAGATCACTAAGGACATTTATCCAGTAGTTGCAAATCCATATACCTTGTTAACATCTGTGAAAGAGAAATATAAATGGTTTACCTGTACTTGATCTAAAAGATGCCTTCTTCTGCATACCCCTTGACCATGAAAGCAAAAAGCTATTTGCCTTTGAATGGGAAAATCCACACAATGGGAGGAAAACTCAATTAACCTGGACACGCCTTCCACAAGGGTTCAAGAATAGCCCAACCATCTTTGGAAATCAGCTAGCCAAGGAACTCGAGGAATGGACTACAAAGGTCATATCATGATCCCTCGACAATGGTATTTGTTGCTACAATATGTAGATGATATTCTGATTGCGACTGAGACGCGAGAACTCTGCATCCAGGTAACAACTGAAATATTGAACCAATTGGGAATGAACGGGTACAAAGTATCGAAAAATAAAGCTCAGATTGCATCCGAGACTGTGATCTATTTAGGATGCGAGCTCTCTCAAGGACAGCGAAGGCTAAGCCTGAACAGGATACATGCTATTTGTGCTATTCCAGAACCACAAAACTTACATGAGTTGAGATCTTTTTTAGGAACGACAGGATGGTGCAGACTCTGGATTATGGACTATGGGTTGATCGCCAAACCTTTGTATGAAGCACAAGGAATAAAACGTTCAAGCGGGGAAAGCCACAACGTGAGGCCTTCCAAAAGCTAAAACAGGCTTTGATGCAGGCATCTGCTTTGGGCCTGCCGGACTTGAGCAAAGACTTCCAGTTGTTTGTACACGAGTGACAAAGACTTGCCTTGGGAGTATTAACCCAACGACTAGGATCCTGGAAAAGACCTGTTGGCTATTTTTCCAAACAGCTAGATCCGGTAAGTGCTGGGTGGCCGGCATGCTTACGGGCGGTAGCTGCTACAGTAATGCTGATCCAGGAGGTCCAAAAACTAACTATGGGAAAAAGGATAGAAGTGTTTGTATCCCATATGGTGACAACAGTATTGGAACAAAAGGGGGGCCATTGGCTTTCCCCAAGCAGAATGATGAAATACCAGGTAATTCTGACAGAACAAGATGATGTTGTTCTAAAAACTACTAACCTAATGAATCCTGCTGAGTTTTTGGGTGCAGGTACAGAAGAAGGAGACCTGGAACATGATTGTGTGGAAGTTAACGAATACACCCATACAAGTCATCCTGATTTGAGAGACACCCCGCTGGCAGATGCGTTCGGAGTTGTTCATGTGCATGGAGCCCTTTGGAAAGAGTGGGGACTGCTCTCTTCACAAGGAACAAACATTAAATACCAGAAGGAAATACTGAACTTGATTAATGCCATTCAGAAACCATCGCAAGTTGCTATAATGCACTGTAAAGCTCATCAAAGTGGAACATCGAAAATTATTGAGGGAAATCGGCTTATCAAACATCTCGGTCGGTGGCTCGGCAAGTGAGAACAATGGTGGGTCTTGTCTCCCCGAAAGTAAGATCAATTGATTTATTACCTTCATAGCCAGCAAGAATAATTCTGGGTGGTATGTAACCACCAATGGACAAGTTGTGGTGCCAACCACTATGATGAGAGGAATACTTCAGACGGAACACCAGAAGTGTCACTGGGGTGCAGAGGCATTGGTAACTTATCTAGGAAAACAAATTATGTCGGTCCAGATGTTAACAATGGCAAAGTCTATTACAGCTAAGTGTGAAATTTGCTTGAAAAATAATCCTCTAGTAAAAAGAAAAATAGAAATGGGGAAAATTAAGACAGGCATGCAACCCAGGGACTATTGGCAAATAGATTACATGGAACTCCCCGAACTCGTGGATATAGATATCTACTTGTTGTGGTGGATACCTTTTCTGGATGGCCAGAAGCCTTCCCTTGTCGCACCAACCAAGCAAAAGAAACTGTGAAATGGTTATTAAAAGAAATAATCCCTAGATTTGGGGTACCAATAGGAATATCATCCGATAGGGGGCCTCATTTTGTGGCACAACTGGTAAAGGAGGTTAGCAGATGTTTAGGGATTCAGTGGGATCTGCATACTCCCTGGAGGCCCTGGTCCAGTGGACAGGTAGAGAAAATGAACCAAACTTTAAAAAGACAACTTAGTAAGGTCTGTCAGGAGGCAAAGATTCAATGGCCGCAGGCCTTACCAATAGCATTGTTGCGTATCAGGATAAAACCTAAGGGCAGAATGTCAGTAAGTCCGTACGAAATTCTGTATGGCAAACCCTATGAAGCACCAAACCCAAATCCAGAGGTCCACATAAAGGGTAATCAGGACCTGTACAATTATGTGTTGTCTCTTGGCAGGACACTGAATCGACTCTGATCTGCATTAGTGTGGAGTCGACCACTGACACTTGAAAATCCAGTACATAATATAGAACCTGGGGACACTGTGTATGTGAAAAACTGGAACCAAGAGCCTTTGAGAGAACATTGGGACGGACTCTACCAAGTACTCTTGACCACGTTTACCGCAGTTAAAGTTGCCGGAGTAGACTCCTGGATACATTACACCCGTGTGAAGAAGGTTCCAAGAGCGTGGTCATCACATATCCTAGGTCCAACCACACTCAAGATTACATCGCAATAATGCCTGGTTTGCATTACCAAGCTTTGGTTTTGGTTATACCCTGAGTTTTTGTGCTTTTGAAAATTGGAGAGGGAAGTGCCACTCTATTCCACAAGGCCCCTGATAGACAGTGGGAAAGCTCGCCCGATGCATGGAAAATTTATAAATGCAAAAATGAGACTATTCGAATGGAATTGCAAATTAGGCCATGAAGAGCAGTAGATAGTAATGAAAGTACCCAGGTACCACAGGTAGTATAAAGTCAGGCAGAGAACCTAATGATAGGATTAATCTGAGACTTTGCATGAACACAAAATATCAGTAGCATCACTGCCTGCCTTCCCATACCAAAATCAGCTGAGGATCCAGTACAGTGGGGAATAATCGCTACTACCTTACCAGAAATAAACAGAACTGGTAAGATAGCATGTGAATCCCACACTAGAATAGAAGAAGTCCCAACTCAACAAAGGATAAGAGAACGACAAAAATGGAAAACGCCAGGACACAGGGCAGATTGTTTTAAATTTCCTAAAGCAAGGTATATTACAATAGGATGATTCCATGATGTAGGATGGTGCTTCTATGACAAGTGGACCACTAAAATAGTGAATCAAAAGGTTGAACAGACCTACTGGGAATGCAAAGATCAGGATAACAAAAACATAACTGAATTATGGAACAATATGTGGACATTAAGTATTATACAATAATACCAATACAGTGAAGCAATTCCATGGTGCATACGGTGGTCCGATGTAACAGAACGAATGACAGTACCATGGTGGAATTGCTCACGGGTGATAACTTGTCAAACAGACATTAAAGAGATACCTTTGTCCATTGTCAAAGTAGCAGTGATTACAGGCTGCATTTGTCGGAAACAATTAGACTCACAGGAAGCCTTTAAAATTGGCATTGATAAAGACAAAATTGACTGTAAAGGAGTTATAGGCAGTATGGGACATTTAGTTTGGGCCTTAAGTGATGGGACCTGGACTACACATTTGCCAATGGGAGGACCAATTAGAGAAATTACTTTGGGGTTGCCAACACTATGTCCCATTTGGAAAAGGTCACCTTTGAAAAATAGGCAAGAACTATTACAGGTCAGACATAAACGAGAAATAAACGAGGATGATGTGTGGCATGAACCATCAAGCAGTGTTAAATTTAGCTGGGCACTAGAATCTTTCTTTGCACCAATTGCAGCCTATAGGAATAGAGAAATGATTGATAAATTGATCGGGCAAATGGATTGATTGGCTAGAATAACTAAAAAAGGTTTTCGGGATCTCAATATACAATTACAAGCTACGACTAAAATGACCTTGCAGAATAGAATGGCACTCGACATAATGTTATTAAAAGAAAATGGCGTCTGTGGATATTTGAAAGACAGAATCGATCACCGCTGCATCCATATTCCAGACGTAACTTCAGAGGTTGAGAAAGACATTTCCGAGCTGACCCAAACACAAGTGGAGCTGCAAAAGGAAAGACAAGATGCAGAACAGAGCTGGATAGGAGCTCTGGTGAATAAATTCGATTTAAATTTGGGAGGATGGGTACATTCACTACTAGAAAGTGTAGTTGTGCTTGCAATTGTGATTGTTCTTCTTTGTCTGTTGTATGTAGGTATTAAGCACATAATTAGTCAAACAAATGCTAGGGATAATCGCATTTTCAGTATCCTGAGTAGGACTTATGCTAATCCTATATTTGATAACCCTCCAGCTTATGAAGAGGCATGACTGGAACTATCACACCTGAAGGGAATTGCGAATCAGTAATCAAAGAAATTGATTGAGGTGAAAATGCATTGTCTAAGAATAGAAAAGCATTTTCAAAGGGGGGAAATGTTAGTAAGCGGACCAGTTTTACAAAATGTTCCTGGAAGGATGAATCAGTTTTGTAAACTGTCCCTGAGAGGATGTTCAAGCATATCATGTTCAAGTATACTTTATCTTAACAACTTAGCTTTTATCTTAGCCTAAATACGTATAGAGTGAAGGCACTGCACATGATCAAAATAGTTCCAAGATGTAGCAATCGATGTTGTAATCAATAGTGAGTAATCATTACATATCTTAATGAATATATGAATATGTATGTGAATGGACTGTATAAATACTGTGTAACTTAAACTGACCAGCGAAGCCAGCTTTGGGTGCGAACCCCTGGTTTCCCAGCGCTGAAATAAAGCACCGCATATAACTACGCCCGTGGTTATGTGTCCTTGAACGCTAACACAGGGACAGACTGGGAAGGTGCCCAGGACATTTGTCTCTCCCATCGCCATTTCCAGCACTGGCCACTCCCCCCAGCTGACAGGTGAGGTTTGCTCTCTGTCCATCTTCTTCCTCCTGCAGGACTCATGCCTGTGTCAGGGAACAGCTGGCCCTGCCCGGCCTCTCTTCCTGCCCAGAGCTTGGCAGAGCCCAGAGCAGGGCTGTCTGCAGACCCTGCATGGGACACAGCTGGGGCTGGATGGAGCTCATCGCAGTCTGCACCTTCCTCAAAGGGGGAAGTGGAGGGGGTTGGGTTGATCTTCTCTCTTTGGTGACCAGCGATAACACCTGAGGAAATGGAATGAAGCTCCATCAGGAGGAGTTCAGATGGGACATGAGGAAAAGGTTCATCACTGAGAGGTTGATGGTCACACAAACAGGATCCTCAGGGGACCGGTCACTGCATCAAGCCTCTCAGAGTTCATGGAGTGTCCAGATGACTCTCTTACTCATAAGGTTTAGTGTTAGGTAGTCCTGTGAAGTGCAGAGGGGACTCAGTGAACCCTATGGGTCCCTTCTAACTTGAGATATTTTATGCTTCTGGGATCTTCAAGCTCAAGAACTATCCATCCCAGAACCATTCATTTGTGTATGTTTGCCTTTTTCTGAGTTGTCTGTGTAGATTCAGGAATCCAAGGTGAACCTCTGGATAGACTGTCAACCTGCTTGGGGAGGAATCTAAACCCTATGTGTCTCATATGGATGTATGACTAACACAGCCAACCGCATGAAGTGTACAAGTCTTGAAGACTTGACAGCAGCGACAGAAGCGACATGGCTCTATCAGTCTTCTCTGATAACTCCCAGGCCCAGGCAAATACCTCAGGTACACTGGGGTCTCTGGAGGTTTGCACTGGGGACTTATGGTCAGACCATGGAGCTCTGCCTGAAAACATGAGAACTGCTCTAAAAACCTAAAAACAAAACAAAATAAAACAGGAAAAAAAATCCCCACAACTTCTTAGCCAGTTGAAATGATGCAATACTTTCAATAAATGTCAGTGGAATTTCTGAATATGAATTTTCAGAATGGACTCATTGTGTGAGGGGAAATCTTGATCTTTTCCTGGGCTTGCATTGGCAGAGCTCTGTCAGTCATGCTGTGTATTTAATCTCCATGACCTTCAAGATATTTCCACTGGTCATTATTCAACCAAGCATGTCTGCAGTCATCTCTTCAGAAGCCAGTCTGGCCATTTGCACTTTCCATTTGTTAAGGTTTAAGGCAAGGCGGCAATAAACCGTGGCAGACACTCCCTGTTATCCCCTCATTTCCCGCCACCCCTTCCTTTAGATCGGAAAGGTGATAGGAAAGATAAGGGGAAAGGAAGAGAGACTTAGCCTTCAAGCTGGAGAGTTTTAAAGGGTTTTACTAATGCTACTAATAAACAGAGAATATATATACAAAGTATACAAACCCAATCTCAAGTGCTGGATGTGGCGCTGGCGTCACTCAGCAGCAGAGCTGGGGGTGCGGCGCTGGCGGCTCCAGCAGCTGCAGCTCAGGCCCCAGAAGTCACGGGCGGGACTGCACAGCAAATCAGAACCTGGGTGCGGGATGCACGGCCTGAGGGCTGTGGATCACAGACAGACAGACAGACAGGGGCCTCTCCAGATGCCGGCCATGGGCGAAGAGAGAGTGACCCTGTGATCACCCTCTTATATAGGGGGTATGACAATTATGGGATGGAATACTTCCGTTGGTCAGTTCCAGTCACCTGTTCCATCCACCCCTCCTCAAACACGCCCCTCTCACAACAGAACATGGGAAAACTTGTCAATCTTTCTTGGCTACCATAGTAATAAATCTAAACACGAGCTTCTTCAGCATTCCGTTGGTCTCCCATCAGCACCAAGTGCAGCATCCGAGGAAAAATATGCAGGCTAAAACTCAGAAAAGTACAGACAACTAGAAGAACTGAGCTGAAAGAAAAATCACTAAAAGAGGACTTGTTTTAACAAAACCAGGACACCATTGTTCTCTGGAGGTTCTTCCTCCTATTTGCTCATTCAGAGCCTCTCACCTTTCCCTGCTTTGAGCTTCAGGCAGGTAAAGCTGAACTGTCTTTCAGCCGTTGCTCTCATACTCCTGTAGACAATTCTTCAATGGTGGTGATGGACCTCACTGGAAATTGCTTAAACTACTCACGGAGCTGAGAAGTGTATTTTGTTGTCTACTAAGTTCTACTATATTTTTGAAATTTCTTTATTTTTTCATTTCACCCAAATAAAACCAAAAACCCTCTGAGCTTTTTTACATTGATTTCTCTAAGGAAAGCAAAGAAGCTGCAATAGTCAGGTGCAAACTTCAGAGGAGAATCCAATGTAAAGAAAAGTGATGTAACTCCCAGGGGCCAAATGAGGAAAACAGGGAGGTTGGAAAGGTGAGGAACAAAGTTGTCCATTCCCTGTCTGTCCTCAAGGGACCACTTTTCCTACCTGTCCAACCTCTATAGGAGACACTCTGCACCAGTACCCATGGGATCCCATTCTTCTATCACTTCTTTGAAGTGCTCATTCAAAATGTCCTCTTTACCTGCCCTCCTTAAACTTTTCTAATTAGATCTATGAGTCTTCAATACTTGAAGAAAATGATGGAAGAGACAGTGGCTTGTGAGGGCGTGGGGCATTTTAATCAGCCCATGGTGCATTTGAGGCTGAGTTCATGAACCTCAGGTACTGAGAAGAGACTCAACAAACCTCTCAAGGAACCAAAGTCAACAGCAAAACCTCAAAGTTCCTTGAAGCATTAATGGGCCCCACTGAGGGCTGTTACTGACAAAGCCTCCCCAGGGACTCGTTAGAGCAGATAATTGGAGGCAGTGATGACAGGGACTCCAAGGCCCTGTGCAGGTGGGTCTGATGCTGAGAAACCCCTTGGTTTGCTTTCTGAAGCAGAAAGGAGAAGCCATGAGCTCCAGGCAATGGGAAGGGGGATCCTGTCCCTCACACACGGCTCAGGGCTCTTCCTGGGACCGTGGGATGTGGGTGTGCAAGGCCCAGGGAAGGACAACACTGGGACAACAACCTCCAGCTTCCCCATGGGGCTGCAAGGAGGCAGCGAGGCCCCAGTGCCATGAGGACAACATGTCTTCTCCTGGGCCTCAGTGGCAGAGACAACTGCCCTGGCCAAGGGGACACAGACCTGGGTTCTGTGGGTCCCTTCCAGCCTTACAGCGCCCTTTGCCATCTCCACCACAGGCTGTTCTACACAGGTGCTACCCTTGCCCCTCTTTCCCTGCAGGCTGCAGACACCCATCTCGCTTCCCCACCTGCTCTCACCCCAGCATTTCTGCACCTTCACTGCTGTGTCTGCACCCTCACTGGCTGCTCTTTGGCACACACACCATGGGCTGATCCAGCTCCCTCTGGGTCACCTCTTGCACCACAGCACTGCACTTCCAGTGACATTTCTTACTCCTGATATCCTGTCTGCATTGATCGTCTGTTATCTGGAAGTCAGCAAGGTATTCAGTGTCATCCTCCACAATATTCTTGTGTCCAGGTTGGGGTATTATGGTCTGTGTCAGTGTGTAAGCAGATGTGTATAAAGCAATCTGGATGGATGGGCTTGGAAAGGTGCTGTAGAAAGGAGATACTTTCCAGTCATGAGGACAGTCCAGCACTGGAAGCTGTTTCCCAGGAGTGTGCACCCACTCTGTCCCATAAAGTGACCAAGATGTGTTTGGATAAAGTCCTGAGCAATCTGGTCTGACCCTGCTGTGAGCAGGAGGTTGGTCAAGACACTTCCTGTCATCCCATCCAGCCTGAATGACACTGTCCTTCCTTCCCCTTCATGTTTTCCATTTAGGGACAGCTCTCAGGTTCTCCCTGACCACAAGAATAATTCACAGAGGGTGTAGGGCTGCTTTACAAGTGCCCTAAACAGTCCTGAAAACATCTTTTGCATCCCTTTTCATTTGCCCCAAACCAGGTTCTTTTTTGCTGTCCTAACACCCTTGCAGAAAGAACAGCCCATGTTGTTAACCCTTTCAGAGCCTGTTGTTCAAGAGGTGTCAGCCTCCATGTACAGAGTCTGCACATCAGCCAGGCAGCAAAGCCACCATTACAGAAATGGTGACGAGGCTCTTGACCAGCTCCTTGAACCCACAGATCAACGTGACATGTCTACTGAGATTCCCGGGTGCGGCGATGAGAACGATTCATACAGACACGGACAGACGCACAGGCACCGGGTTCTTGTTATCAGTGAGAGCCCGGCAGAGCAGAGCTGAGCTATTATTAACAGTTCTCAACTTACGTGTTTACAGATACAGGGTTGGACCAAGAGGTTGGACAGTTTTTTTCAATAAATGTTACTCTAAACACACCACACTCGTGCTCTGACTCTTTTCAGTCATGTTCCCATGCATATCCTGTGGGTGACGTACCAACCCACTCATTCACAATCCCAGGCCCAACATTAACACATCATACATATGAGGGTGGTTTTTCGACCTGGAGATATCATTCTCACTGGCCTGGGCTATCACTTCTTACACTCATAAAAAACATACTTGTGTATAATCTGTTCAAGATCCTTTAGCTGGAACTGCACATCCTACCGTTCCTACACCTGGGAACACCTAAACTTGATGAGCAGAGCATGTGAGTCCTCGTTGGGAATCCTGGCTCAGCTCCTGACCCATGTGCTGCTTCAGGCTGTGAAGGGAATCCAAACCAACTTTTGACTGGGTAGTTATTTCACATGTGTCACACAGGGCAGATGAAGGGAGCTCAGAGCTCCAATCTCTGCTGAACTATAAGGCTTGATACCCCATCCATAGGTACATATCTAAGTGGTTCAGATAAAGGGTGGTCTGGCAGAAGTCACCCTTTGTGTCCCCAGGTGCAAAACACAATACCCTCACAGTGACCACAGGCAGAGCCTGAGAAGTATAAGAGAGAAAAGGTCTCCTTGTCCTGGGGTCAGGGCTCTGCCATCCTGACAGTAAATAGACATGAAGGGCTCACATGTCATCAGAGCCACCTCCACATCACCTTCACCACCTGGAACCAGTGTCTCAAGGCTTTTGCTTCACCAGCCTCCAGGGACAGGGACCTGCACTGGTTGTTTCCCTCACAGCTGTGTCAGTGATGGCCCTTCATGGGGTCCAAACACCCTCAGAAACTTGGGGTTTGCTTCTGCCTTTCACTTCATTAGAGGTTTGTTCATTCTTTCAGTAGCTGCAGTTCAGGATCATGGCAGCAGAGGGCTCATGAACATACAAAAATGCTCTTACAAGCCAAGGCTCTGTGCATCATTTTCCTAAAGGCTTCAAGTCTGGTGTGGATGATTAGAGGGATTTCAGGAATAGCCAAACACAGAGCATTTCCATAATAAATAGCAATTAAGCAGTATTTCTTCTATTTCATTCCCTGCTCACCCTTCCCTCCCTTTCCAGAACAGGTGGTCTCAGCAGTTTCCTGTTCATATTGTTCTGGAGTGTCTCCTGATAAAGACTGAATGTATCAGAAAATTGAGTGCCTAAATCACCATGTGAGTGAGGAGATAGTCTGGGATGCCTCAAGAGGAGTCCCACTCCTCTGGACTGAGAGGTGGTTGTACCTGGGAATTTCAGGTGCCACAGCACAGCGATACTTGTGTTAAGGAAGCTGGTCAAATGACCCATCTCCTGTTCTGTAATGGTGTCAAAACCAAATCCAAGGCAGCTTTGGCATCATCCCCACACCCATGGACAAGGTTTCTAAATTCCTTCTATGCAGCTTCCCCTGCTCCCACGTCCTGTGTGCTGCCTTTGTGCCCTGCAGCTCCATCAGTTCAGAGGAGCAGCCTCACAAGATAAATGCTTCTGTTCATGGGTATTCGGAGACACCATTCCTGTGCTTGGAGCAGCCTGTCCTGTAAGACTGATCAGATTTCCTGAGCTCCTTCACCCTTCACACCTACTTCCATGTCACCACCTCACCCGCCATCCCGCAGTATGTCAAAGTCTTCTCCTCTGGATTCCACCAGCCTGTGCTCTGCTGCTGGCCTTCCTCCCTCCCCTCTGGTGCCTGGGACCCCACTGTGTCCTGGTCATAACAGCCAAGGTGGACACTGATGTTCACATCCCTCACCAGCTCTTCTTCGTTTCCCAGTTCCAGATCCAGGTGAACATCACCCTTGTTGGCCCATCAGACAGCTCTGTGAAGCAGTTGGCCCAAGATCCTTTGGACTGTTGGCACCTGCAGCTTGGCCTGGCCAGTGAATGTCAAGGCAATTACAGTTCCCCATAGGAACCTGCTCATTGACTGATGACTTCCTTGTGTTGCTGACAGAAGATCAGGAATTTTATTTATGTCAGACAGAGCAGATTTCAGCTGCTCCAAGATGGACTCCTTGCCAAATCTGAGCCACTCAGTGATGCCGGCAGCACCTCTGGGATATTGTATTTGAGAAAGGGTAAAAAACGCTGCACAACAGCAGGTGGGAGAGAGGAAGGAGGAGATGGGAGAGAAAAGCTCTGCAGACACCAAGGTCATATCCCACAGCACCCAAGCAGGTCCCTCAGCAGCCAAATCCTGCTCTCCTGAAATCCTGCTCTTGGCCTTGTTCTCATCTCCCAGGAGCCTCAGCTCCACTTTCCCATCCCTGACTGTTCCATCCTGACCAACTCTTTCTGGTTTGTAAGTGTGAAGTCCCACAGGGCACCTCACCCCACTGACTCCTCAGTCACCCGTGTCAGGAAATATTGTCAATGGGCTCCAAACCCTCCTGGATGGCTGGTTCCTTGCAGATATTGGGATATCTCAGGTATGTCACGAGGACATGGCCTGGAAACATGAGGCTTCTTTCATTTGTCTGAAGGAGGCCTCATCTCATTCCTCTTCCTCATCAGTGAGTCTGTAGCTGATGTCCAGTCACCACAACATTGCCCATGTTGTTCTGCCCTCTCATGCTGACTCCTCAACGTTCAGCTGACATTGTCTGGCCCCAGGCAGAGCTCCATGCATTCCTGCTGCTCTACCATATGAATGGAAGCTTCCCCTCAAAGTGCAGACATCTGGCATTATGAGTACTGGACGCCCAAGACTCCACAGTTTCTCCAGGAGACGGTATTTGTAGTGCCCTGTAACTCCTTATCCTGTTTTCTTGGGAGAGACACCCTAATCAGGATAAGCCATCTGCATGGAAACATTAACAACTGAGCGAATGGAGCTTCTGTCCAGGGAGAGACGCAACTTTGAGGAAATCTGGAATTCACCCATCAGAAAGATCTGAAGTTTGATAAGGGGAAGTGGCCAGTTCTGTATCAGGGTGGGACAATAACCCCATTGATCAGGACAGAGCAGGACCTGACACGCTGAGCAGTGACCCTGAGGAGAAGGGCCTGGGCACTACAAGGTCCCCACACCAGCCCGTGGTGCACGCTCACCATGAACAAGGCAGCTGCACACGGGGCTGCATGAGGAGGAGCGTGGGGACCCAGACACCTGCAGTTCCTCATCCATTGGGTTCAGCACTGGTGTGACCCACACACACGGGTGTGTGCCAGTGTGCGGCTTCCCAGTTTGGAGCAGCAGGGAGGAACTGGAGAGTGCAGGGCTGTGCCAAGGCAGGTTCAGCACCTTGTGCACATGGTGTGGGGTGCTGAGGGACCTGGGCTGCTTTGGCCCAGCAGCGCTGGGGAGGCTGCAGCAGTGCAGGAGTAGCCTGAGAGCGCTTAAGGGCGGTTTCAGAGGTGGTGGAGGTTTCTGCATAGTGGGAAAAGCATGAGAAAGAAATAATGGCCCAAAGTGCAGCTGGGGAGGTCCAGGCTGGACATGAGCAGAAAGGAATGTGATGGAAGGGCAGTGCTGTGGGGGAGCAGGTCAGCAGAGGGAGTCTGCATCAGCCCAAGGCTTTGTGCTTCAAGAACAGCTGGGGAGGATGGAGAGATCTCAGCAAAGGAAGGAAGATGCTCAGACAGGAGCAAGGTGGGGCAGCAGGGGGGATGTCTCCAGCCTGCAGGGACAGAGGTGCAGGGGATGCCACAGCACAGGACAGGCTGTCGTGGAGATGATCATGGGATGGAAAGAGGCTGAAAGCCCCACCAGACATGAGCTCCTTCTCCCCTTGGCTGTGGCTGTTGTCTGCACCTCTGATGCCTGTGAGGAGACACCTTGTCCTTGCAGCACAGGGGCCTCATGGCCTCCTTTTCACCACCTGCTCTCACCCAGCATTTCTGCACCTTCACTGATGTGTCTGCACCCTCACTGGCTGCTCTTTAGCACACAAACCATGGGCTGATCCAGCTCCCTCTGGGTCACCTCTTGCACCACAGCACTGCCCTTCCAGTGACATTCCTTCCTCCTGATATCCAGTCTCCACTTCCCAATCTACATTTGGTGTTTTTTTTTTTTTTTCTCTCCTGCTTTTTCCCGCTACTTGGAAAGCTTCACCACCTCAGAAACTGCCCGCGAAGCAGGGAACCCAACCTGTTCGGCTTCCTCTGGTCTTCCAGTTGACCAGGGAGAAGTCACCTCACCATGATCTTCTAAATCCCATGAGTGCTGCTGGCCTTTCAGCTTCTCTGATAGACATGAGGTTCTTTCCCAGCCATGTCCCTGCTGCTGGGCTGTCACCTCCAGAGGTGGAACTGACCTCACTGTCCCTTCACAGCACAGGATTCTGACTGGATATGAGTGTCTGAGACACAACTGACCTCATAATACCACACCCACCCATCCCCCTCCTTAGCACCCGGGACCTGACCAAGACTGAAACACACTCCTACACCTCCCTCTTTCCCACAGGCTGTAGACCACCCATCCCACTTCCTCCCTTCTTCAAATTTGCAAATATATTCCTGCTAACACATGTGAGTGAAAAGCACTCCTCACTGGAAACTGCTCTATTTACATTACGCCTTCTATATCTCTTCTCTGCTTTTTTTTTTTTTTTTTTTTTTTACTCTCACTCATCTTGTCTCACTCTCCTGCTCAGGGCAGGGTTGAACCAGGTCAGGTTGCTCAAGGCCTCACCAGGTTTGCATCATCCTCAAAGGCACTGAAATTGCACTCTGTTAACTCATAGAAGGGGAGAACAAAGATGTTCAGTAGTGTTGGTCAAGTGCTGGTCACTGAGACATGACAACCAGTAACTGGACTGCACGGAGGACTTGGTACCACTCATGACATTTGTGCTGGATGGTTCAGCCAACTTCCCACCAGCATCCACTTCTTGAGCCCCATCAGCACCACTCTGGCCAGAAGGAGACCATGGCTGAGCCTTGCAAATGCCTGTACACAACATGCCTTCTTTCCCTGTCCATTTGGGTTCAGCAATCCCCTTCCCTGTCCTCACACTCCTGGAAATGGCGCAGGAGGACGTGTCCCCATCCCCTCCCAGGGAGGGATGTAGGGTGGCCAGCCTGTAGTTATCCCAGTTCCTATTCCCGTTCTTCCTGAAGATGGATTCTGAGGTCTGCAGCTTCTAAGGACCCTGGAACATTCTGGTTTCTATGGCACTTTTGAGAGCACAATCCGGAATCACGGGCAAGGGTGATGTAGCAGACAGGAGCACTTGCAAATAGCCTGGTCAAGGCAGCTGAGATGAATCTTACTGGGCCTGTGGAGTTTGTTCCTGGAGTCACACACAGAAATGTCAGTGTCTGTGAGGTGTCCATCTCTGGCCTCATGGACTCCTTGTGCACCCAGGGATGCTCAGAGACAGAGTCTGTCCTTTTACACACAGAGGCAGGAGTCACAGTGTCCCTCTGGCCTCCTGTTGCCACTCCCAAGGATGGGAGACACCTCAGCC